>VYXB01006750.1:517411-858652 GCA_013397135.1 Pachyramphus minor
TCGTGTATTTATTCACCTGCTCCCTATTAGGCAGATCTGTTAAACCAGCACTTTGTCCATCAGCACTTGAGTGCTCAAAGCTGAGTGTGCCTCTTTCAGAACTGCTGGCACCAGTGAAAGCCAAATTCTGAAACCTCCCTGAATGGGACTTGCATTGTCAGGCATGACTGAGAGATTCCTGCTTGGCTGCCAGAGGTGCCACAGCCCCAGCACCACCTCACCTGACACAAGTGCTGGGGAAAGACAGTGAAAAACCAGGAAAAAAACCAAAAGGCTGAAAAAAAAAGAGGGGGAAGGAACGCAGGAAGGGACAACCCTCCCCTGATACTTTCCTCTCCTCCTCACTTTATAAAGTTAAATGCTGTCTGAGATTTATTGCTGTGAAAAGGAGAGTTAACCACATAATCAATAAAAAAAAAATCCAATTACAGCCTATGGTGGAGCAACTCTGCGTGTAATAAAAGTCTCACTGCCAGGGCCCTCACCCCGCTCCACAGCTCTGCAGTGGAGATCGAGTCTCACAGCCCTGAAAGCCAACCAGGGGCTGGGTTTGTGCTCCCAGCACGTGTTCCTGCCCCTGGGAAGGGAACAGGCACAGACACTGCACGAAAGGAACTTCCTAAATCAGCTCCCAACCAGCACCACGGAGTGCTGACCAGCCCCCCAGCACACAGTCCTCCCACCCTCCCTCAAAACGCATTTCTCTTAGTTTAAGTGAGTCTTTTCAAGGCACACAGAGGTATTTCTCCCTTTCCATTAGTCACCATTCATCCAGGTGGAGCTTTTGCTACCTATAAGAAGTATTCCCAGAAAGCCCATTAACTTCCTTTCAGACACTCAGACAGTCCAGGCTGCAATTGGAAGGCTGTGATACGGTAGATTTGGGGGGGAAATTGCACAGCTCCAAACCAGAGAGAAAGCATAACTACCTCATTGGCAGAGCACAGAAGGGCTTTGTAGATTTTAAACCTGGCTTGGCCCCTCTTTATCACAGGACACCGAGGAAATCAGAGCTTATCTCAGTTCCTCTACTACTACCAGGAGGATGAGAGTATCAGTGTCCTTCAGTGAAATAATTTCATATCTATAAAAAAAATGCACAGTGGTATCACGCCATGAAGAATGATTTTAAATGCTGAAAGTACCAGCCTATAGTTTCATATTCCTTACTGTGGATGACCACTTTGCCACATCTTCTGGAAATTTCATTTGAATTGGGCAGGAACAAACCGGCCAGAAATATTTATGTTCCTGTTTGGCTGTGGGGGGGAAAGGTGGTGCCTGATTTGGGGTGAAATCAGGGCTGGATTTCACCACAATGCTGAAACAGTACTGGATCCAGCACAGAGTCCTACAGGACAAAGCTATCCCTTCTAAATTTTTGACTACAGAGGGTTTCTAGTACATCAGCACTTTGCATCATATGACCATAGACTTTATAAAATCCAAAGTTAAATGCCTAAACTGAGATTTACCTTCCATGGAACCACTGTCTTAGTTCTCCTTGACCTGATAAAAAGACCATCAGCACTGGAATAACCTATATGTGACACAACCTTGTGTTTTAGCAACACAAGATGAAAGCTGAATTTGTGACTTTTCCCATGAAGTCACTGGAGAGGACGTTGTTCACACCATATGATAATACAAGAAAAAACGTGGTGTCACCACTGTAACCCTGCACTCAGCTGGACATACTGTGTCCCTCCCACCCTCTGAGTTTAAAGGGCCAAGACAAGAGAAAGAGAGAAACATCCTTGTTTTAGGAATGTGAAAGGAGAGCCTCATCCTTGTGAGACTTTTGCCCTTTAACTCTGCTTCACTTCTATGGGAGTTGGCATCTAAATAGCTCTGAGAGTCCAGCCTTGAATAATCTGCAGCACACAGACACTGAGGCAGAGCTGGGAGTCCCTCCAAGGTGATGAATCTCAGCCCAGTGCATTCCATTCAATGGCATTTTTTAACTCAACATGCAACACACTGGTACAAAGTGTGACACTAACAAAGCTACACCTTGAAAAGGTTTTGAAGCTTAAATCAGTGGAGTCACCTAATGATGATCTCTGCCAGAAACTGGCTCCTGGCCTCTCTTCATTGATCATCTGTTGGAGTTTGTTCTTAAAGATTTGCCTGGACCAGCTGCAACAAGCAAAGGTGTTGTGGACACAGGCAAAATGTAAATTCTTTTCTGAATTTTAGTCTAATCTCCTCTAATCTAGTTTAAGCCCTAAAGAAAAGGCAATCACCAAAATCAAGGTGATTTGCTTTTCCTTTTATATGGGTTTTATTCCCCCCCCCATCCCTGTTGCAAATGGTTCATGGATAGTTGAATAACTAGAGAGGCTCTTTCTGAAGCAGCATAAATCAGTCACTGCTACAAAAGGCTGCTGATGGGCCATTTGACAGAATGACTTCCAGTAGTGGTGGATTCTTCATGGAAAACAACTGCACATGGAAAACATCTGCACTTCAAAACTACTCTGAGGGTAACAAACAAAACAAAGCTACTCCAGAGAAGGATCTGTCTTGCCCTAGACACTCATTCCTATTCTGCTGCTGCTTCTGTGCTGCCACGGTCCCACCAGGGAGGTGAAGAGCACCCCTCTTGCTCTGCAAGTGCTTCCCATGGAAATTCTTCCCATGACTGCATTTCCCAGGTCTGGAAGGGTGCAGTTGCCCAATAATATTTTCTCAGAGTGACAGAAATCCAAACATCAGGCAGGAGCAGCAACAAGGGTATTATCTGATGCAGTCTCCCACAAACCTCAAGCCTTTCCCTTTCTCCTGGGCAGTTCTCCAGAAAGCTGCAGCAGCTGCTGGTTGCCAGCCCAGGTTCCTCTCTCCTGAGGCACTGCTGGTTGGGCCCAGGTTTTCTGGGAGGACCAGCTGCCAGGGGCCAGCTGAGCAATGCTGACTCTCACCAGAGCATCTCCAGTGCAGGCTGGGCACTGTCCACAGACCATTCCATCCCGGAATGCCTGGAGACATGGACGTTACACGATGCTCAGGGATCGGGGATGTAGCACTGATGCACGGAGCACATCTGGAGAAGACTGCTCCTGCTTATTCTTCATAAGATCCCCAAATCATGCAAGAATTCTGGGCTAGGACACATCCAAGCAGAGCCAAGGGGCTGCTGACTCTGTCAGAAGAGTAAGAGAAGTCTTGGATATACTTTGCTGGACACGAGAGCTGGTGAAGGGAAGGGAGATGAAGGATGGAGGACAAGGCAGTTCCACCTCTGCTCTGGGTGGGCTGAACCCATTCCTTCCTCTCTGTCACCCTGCCAGTCACAGCCTCCTTGGGCTTGAGAGCTGCCAAAAGCACTGAATCTGTGTCTCCTTTGCACTCCATAGCAGCATTCTTGGATGCAAACATTAGCACTTTACCCTAACCCAATTAATACCTAGTGTTCAGTCACAGCACTGATTAACATGTTGTTCACAGTGATTAAAACATTTCTTCTCCATTACCATACAGTTAAATGCTTGGAAGAGAGCTACACTTAATGGGATACAGGCGAGGTTGCAAATCATGGCTGTCACACTTGGGGAGGGGAAGGAAAAATCCAGCCTTTTTTCCTGCTTCTTCCTCTTCTTTTAGAGTTGCTAATTAAGGGCTGACTTTTTGGGCAGAGAAAGAGGGGGGTGGAGGATGGGGAAAAGGAACTTTAGGTAATTGAAAGAATCCAATTCATGCAAGTGCCCGACTGGTGCTAACCTACATCATTAAAGTTGCCAGCTAACAAACATCAAACACAGGCCGGTATTAATGAAGCAGATGTATTAATTTCCGATTTCTGAGAAAGCTCAGCAACTGGCTGGCTCGCCGGCTTCCTCTCCCTCTCCCTCCCTCTCCCTCCCTCTCTCCCCATCTGACAGCACTATTAATGATCTTTAATGCCCCACAGGCACTAATGGGTCCCGCTGGGAGTCCAGAAATACTGCAATTTGTATTGAGGATTTAGACATAACAAAAAAAAAAAAAGAAAGAAAAAAAAAAGAGCCCTCTGCTCTGGGGAGCAGGAGCTTGATCAGTCACTTCCCCCTGTGGAATAGCACAACAGAATAATAAATGACAGCTCTGCGATTAAATCAAGCCTTCTGCTTTAAGTGCCAGAGAGTGTGTGATTGTCACTAACAATCTACTGCTTGTTAACACTGCTGGGCTATGAGCAAACAGCAGCCAACACTCCCCCACCCCCAAAATGGAGGCAGGCTACCTATTAATTCATTTATCCAGCTCTCTGTCCTGAGGGGAAACAATTCCCTGTTGGGGTGGCTTGAGGGGAGGGGTTGTTATTGTTATTGTTGTTGTTTTTAAATAACTTTTGTTATTCATTTATTGAAAACCTGAAGGGAAAAGTAGGGGGGAGGGGGGAGAAAAAAGCCATCTGCTGCCACGTTCAACCAGGGAATTACTCCTGGTGTATCCGACTGCAGGACAAGACCAATCCCCCACTGATCCCCCCTCAATCTCCCACGTGCAAAGGAGCAGCACCAGCACTGTGCTGGGACCAGCATGGCTGCAGAAAGAAAGGGATGTGTCCCCTCCCAGCACTCTGGCAAGTGCAGCCAGAAGCTCCCTGACTTCAGCAGTGGTCACAGCAATCCTTTTGTGTTGTTTAGTTGAGGACAAAGTGGGTTCTTCTGCCTTTACCCCTCATTCAATGTCAATCCGTTCAGGTTTAGGTTCTGCTCCTTGTACCCAGCCAGGAAAACCCAAAGGGCCTCCTGTCTTGAGGCCACGGGTGCTCAGAGTGGCAACACACAGACCAAAAAAAAACCCCTGGATGGTGCAATATTCACTCAGAGACCAAGGATCTCCTCCCATTCAAGTCAATCCTCAAACTCCCACCGAGTTCAAAGGAAGCAAGCCTGAGCCCCCAGGCTGTTTCTGAATGTGCCAACAGCATGAATTATCTGAGCAGGGTAATTATTTTTCTTAGCCAAGAGGCAAGGTATCCTGTCTCAGGGATACAAACTTCAAATATTACCCTGCTGTTTCAGGAGACCAAAGAAAGGCACAACAGCTTCTTATGGTGGAGTTTTGTGTTCAGATGGAAATATATCAGCAGTAAGGCTTTAACTCTGACATTAGCTGTCCAGACATTTTCATAACACCAATTACATTTGGAATTTCATCTAGGAAATTACTCATATCTTAAGCATTGTAGATTTATGGTTTAGATATAAAGTGACTTTTTGACTCCATCCGACAGAAGAAAGCAACAGATGGAGAGGAGGGCTGCACAAGAAAAAAATCAGGAACACCCACTTTCCCCAAAACAATTCCTTCAAAATTGGCCTTCGTATCTGCCTCCAGATGAAATGGAGATGCTGTTACGTGCAATTCAATCATAAAGTATTTCTGGATGGGAATGGAATGAGTAAGAGTTTGGGTTTTAAACACTGCTACTGGATTTTTTTTTGACTTCCTAACCAGGCTGTTCACGTGACAGTGCAGGTCGGTGTGCCCGAACCTTAAACGTGCTGATACACACATGGAGCCATTTATTATGTTTCTCCTCTGCTCTCAGAGTTAGGCAAAATACCCTGAAGACCTATAATAAACTCATGATTTCTTGGAGGAACAATTTAGGTTATTTTTAAATGTAGATCTTAAAACTTGTAGGATTACTGGATGGGAAGATATCAATCAAGGGATTCAAAATGTCCATTCTCCTTAAGTGAGTGATGGATCTTCTTTCTTCTTGCCTGTCTTCTCCTCTTTTCTGTGTCAGTCACACAGCCCAGCTGCTATTCACACTTCATTCACAATCCTCTGTACCTATAATCTCTGTTATTTGGCTGTCGACTCCTCATGCCTCATTAGGCATGTTTGACACCTGCACCTAATACCTTTTCACTGGCAATGCAGGACAGCTTTTGACAAGAACAGATATTTTTCCACAATAGCTTTAAAGAAGGTCTTCCCAGTGTGTACCTTGTGTATTTTATGGGGTTAATGTGATTTCCCCCCCCACCTTATTCAATAAACTAACATCTTATTCCACTCTCCTTGTTAAACACGACCGGATTTTCCTTGTCTTGGCCAAAAGCACGTGTGCACGTGCCTGTGGGAGAGCAAAGCAGCAAGAGTAAAGCAGTAATTTGGGCCAAGGGGGCCTGCACTAAGTACCTAAATCAACACAAATGTGTCTATTTTAAAATAGTATAAACCTAATTAACATGATAGCTTTTCTATCTATAGGCATAGATGACATTACTCCTACAAGAAAATGCTCCTATTAATTTGACTTGAGCTACTTAAAATAGAGCACTAAATTATGAGAATTCCTGGACTAATAAATTACTGCACCACTCAAGAGCATGAAACTGATTCTTTTGGGACTGTAACTTGATTTGTTAAAGAGCAATGACTAGTTACTCAATGTCATAAATGAGTTAAAAACATTTGAAAAGCTACAGGGTCAGCAGAAGTCAAACGTGATCCTGCACACCACCCATTCAGTGAGGTCAGTGCTAACTGTGGGGTACCCCACTGGGAAGCACCACCCCAAAATAAAAGGTGTCCACAAGCTGTACTAGGCTGGCAGGGATGGGGCCTGACACACCCACACCTGCCTGACAAGAGAAATTCTGCAGATAACAGCAAACACCAAACGAGTTTGGAGGTCTCAGTACCAAGCTGTTATTTCTGATGATGACAATGATGACTAAAATATGAGGATAAAGGAGTCTTCCTCTCTAGCATCTTTTTTTTCATTCTTATTAGAACAAAAATTGTAAACGGATTTTTCAACAACATTCAGCCTCTCTGTCAAAATCCAGCTCTGCTAGTGCTGTAAACTGAGGAGAATACCCCAGCTGGATTCCATCCTTGTGTTTCCTAAGCACAGGCAGATTTGCTGGTACCTTCCCTAACTGGGCTGGGGTGCTCTACCTGAGGGAACAAGGTTTTGTTTTCAGAAACAGTAATTTCAGTAGACACAAAACAAGGTTTTCCTGCAGCTGTTTTGCAGTTCTCTTTGGTACTCCAGACCAAAAGAAAGGAGTCAGGAGAACAGCAGTCAGAGCACCCTCGGCACGCTGTGAGCTCAGGCCAGGGATGCACGTTGCCTTTTCTATTTTCTTTTAAATTATAGCTCTTTTGTTGTTGTTTAATTTCTCTTTCCAGTTCAGTGCCAAGGCAAATGTGAGGAAAGGTTGAAATGGCAACTTTATAATAATAATAATAATAAAAAAATAATAAGCCACAGGAATCAAACATAATGATTCCAGCCCAGTCCCTCCGCACACTGTGTGGCTGGTCCTTTAGAAGACCTCCCCTGCTATGTTCTTGTACAAAGGAAACTATCTGCTTCCCACATCTGGCATTATATTTGGCTGTTCTCACATTAAAATTAAATTCTGATAAAAATGGGCATAAAGGCACCAGGGTTAGTAGGAACCAGCTCGCAGCAGTATTGATGAGAACAGCTTGCAGCTGGAAGCCTGAGATAACACAGTTTGTCAGAACGCTGTCACACAGCTGCCTGCATAATGAGGGGAGGAAAAAAAATGCTCTTTCATTTGTTATCAGTTGAAATCTCTAAAAGAGATGCATCATTTAGAAGTAGCCTGACTAATGGTCAAGTTCTACAGGGATGCAGATGGGATGTGGAAAATATTCCCCACCAGCAAAGCCCAAGGCTCCATCATCCTTAGCAACTCCCATGCTGCTGCCAATGCAAGTGGACAGCCCAAGTATCTTTAGCTGTGTAAAATGGGATCTCAGATGCTGAGCTGGGGTTTTAAAAGGTGCCAGTGGTAAAATACCGTTGTTATAAGTGATTTTGCTAGGACTGTCACCCTCACTCCTCTCTTTAGAAAGCTACACACCCAGGGCATAGAGTCTCTCTTCATTTAGGATTAACTCAGACCAGCACAACTGCAGTAAAATCACTCCTAATTTACACTGCTGGGAGGGAAGACTCAGACCCAGAAATCTTTAGAAACACATAGGGCACATTCTTGCAATGTATAAATTTATTCAATTAAAAATTACTGTTTTAAAGCACCCTTTTTCAATTCTTTTCCAAAAAGAGTCAGTATTTCGTAATTCCCAGCCACCCTTCCATGCAGATCAGTATGGAAAAGGAGGATAATGCACCCCAAGAGCTGCTGGAGGTGGGACCAAGGGTCCATCTAGTCCAGTGTCCTGTCAGTGAGTGCTGGAAGAAGACCTCCCCCCAAAGGCACCCACCACAGACCTGTTCATTATTTTTATCCTCACTATTTGCCAACACTCAGTCTGTGACATTCACAAATGAAAAAAAAATATCTTTAATCAGGCTCTATCAAGAATAATTTCTCTGGATGGACAACACCAAGGCAGGAAGTCAAACAGCAAAGCCTCTCACCCATTTATTGCTGTCAGAAGTCAGATATCTGGATACAAAATTTGAACAAATCCAGACATTTCTGTGGGTCAGTTCAGGCTCTTTGTGCAATGTCACAAAAATAACTCCCCAGAGCTCAGAGCACCTGCAGCAGGTGGGAAGGCAGAGGCGACAAAGGAGAGCAAAGACTCTCAACATCCAACAGTGAATGAATTGCAGTTTGTTAAACTGGTTTTGACAGGTAAAACCGAGCACAAGAGGCACAAAGGAGACAGGACATGGCACCAGAGATGCCAACTATTGATCGTGACCTTTCACAGGGGAACACCTTGGTGGTGCGACCACTTGTCTGCGCAGTTAAAAGGCCAAGCAACGCTGAAGGTATTTTCTCTCCCCTTGCCAAATGTTAATCTGCACTGAGCAATTCTCAGGGACTTTACAAGGATCACAGCCTTCCACGGAAATCTCCTTCAGACCTCCAGTGAATTGTGAAAAACAGCTTTTATGATTTAAAGGGAGTCATATGTATTATTTCTTCCGTCTCTCTCCATTTCTAAAGGCATCAGAGATGGTTAGGTGATTTTGATGTGTCTCTCCCCTCTCTTTACATTCCTCATGTGTTGTTCATTTTCTCCATTCCATTTGGGTTACAAACCATCCTCTGTCATGTCCTGTTTCATGATCCCTTACCCTTGCACTCAGGATTGCTGTTTCACTTCAAAGGGGGTTTGTGTCTCACAGAGAAGGGAAACAAGGGCAGCTCCAGACAACACTGCACTGCCTACAAAGCTGTTACTGCAGCAGAAGCCTTGCCCTACTCACATGTGCTCATTGGCTTCTGCAAACACTGGGATAATGAGCAGTTCCAATTTTGAAAGGCTTCTTTCCTTGCTATCTTTCTCAACTTTCTGAAAGATGGATATGGATTTGCATTCATTTTACTCCTTTAAAATTTTTGGGCTTGAAGCAATCCATTTGTAAAAAGGGAAATGAAGAGGAAAAATAGGAAAATGGCCCATTAAAATAAGAAAGTGGCATGACTAAAATTGACTGTGGTTAAAGAGTGACAACTTAAAAGCAAAAGAAACAAAGGCTTCATATTAAGGGGAGGCAAAATTAATACAAATTCTAAATCATTGAAATAGCAACACAAAGATCCCCTCTTTTAAATCAGACACTTCCATGTAGGCCCCCCCATATGAATTTTTTAGGGTTGGTCCCTAAAAAACCCCTTCCACCATCTCTTGTGCTGTCCCCAGCCTGCACCCACCCCATCCACACCCAGGGGGCTCCTCTTGCCTTTGCCCACAGACCTGATGGAGGGAGAAATCACACACTGGGAAATGGGACTTCGCTTCTGCTGCTGCTGAGCTTCACATCCCCTCACACAGGTACCTCCAGAGGAAGGGGAAGGAGGGAGATCTGGAATACCAGTGTCATTCCAGGCTGGAGCAGGATGCTGCTGGAGCTCCCTGCAGAGTCAGCAGGTGTCACCCACCCAGGACATGCCCTGCTCCATTTCCAGACCAGAAAGTCCAAGGGCAACCAGACAGCTGGAGCTCCCAGGACTGTATGAGTTACTGTCCCAGGCACTTTTCCCTCATACAGAATTTCTATCCCATAACTCTGAGGTGTGCTTCTCCCCTTGGCAAGTGCAGCTCTTGTTAACATCACCGGGGGAGCTGAGCAGTGTGTAGGTGTGATTTAATGCTCCACTGAGCTCCAGTTCTCACTCAGCCCCTCATTTGGGAACACAGACTCCCATTTTCTCCTTTGACACTGATGCATGTTGCTTTGGGGACCAAATGTGCGAAGTGGGAAAGGCAAGGCACACAATTATGAATGTTTGATTTTTTTAAAGATGATTCCTGGGAGTTTAATCCACCCTTCTGCATCAATAATAACATTATCTGCCTGTAAAACACATCCTGAGCACTGAGATCTGGTGGCCACCAGCCACTCCAGGCAGCCTTTGGGAGAACACAAGGCAACAGAGGAAGGACTGGGATGGCACTTTGGCTGTGTGCAGAAGTGTTGTAGAGCATCACAGACAGGTTGTTCTTCCTTTCAAATCCCTGAGGGATCAGGAAAAGGGAAGCCAGATAAACCCTATCTCACTTCCCCACCTCCCCCCCACTGTACCTACTACTGACATATGTCCAAAGTCTGGCCTGGGAAAGGCAAAGATTCTCATAGTGGTGCCAAATCCTCGGGTTTGCAACAGTAACCTGTCCTCTATTCACCTGATTTTCAGTAGTAAGCACAGAGGTATTAGCATGGAAAGCTTGTTTTCCCAACCTGTGGGATGCCACACCTCCAAATCCCTGCCCTTCCTGCCTCACAGCAAAATAAATCAGCTCCTCAAAACATGCCCACCTATGGCTGGAGGCAGATGGAACCTCTGCCACACCACAGCTGGCTCCTGTGGCAGCAGGAACTCACCACAGCCTCAAGTTACCTTGGCAGCCATGATTTACAACAGTATTTCAGTGAATCTAATCAGAAGTGTGAATACTCCCCTCCTATCTGGCACACATCGTTGGCGTTCTAATTATTCACACATTTTGGCAAGCATTATGGTGTTCCCCTACCAAGCTCCTAATCCCTGCAGATCAGTTAAAATAAATGAAAGAGAGAATCAAAAGGCACTTAAAAATTCAACGGTTCTCTAAATGGGTTTGAACAGGCTCCAGATTATCAGTGGTTGCAGTTGACTAGCACTTAAAATTAGGCCCTCCCCTTCAACACACCTCACATTTCCCCTTCTTGTTTAAAGGAACTGTCTGCTAGTCCCATTCCTGGATGCACCAAAATGTCTAAATGAACGAAAAAGGAAAATATATGCACATCACCTACATTCAGTCTATACTGCAAAACGTGGAGGTTTGTAACCTGAATTTGAAGCTGTTAACGGCATCAGATCCCAGCATGGAAAATAACCACAGAACGTGCTAATTCAGGAGAGAGTGGTAAAACCCATGTTTTCCTTTTGTTATTTCTGTATGGAAGAAATGCCCCAACAGCGGGGACTGAGCTGCTGTCTCACAGAAGCGATGTAACACTGAGATCTATCCCATTTGCAGTCATTAAAAATGTATCTCCCTTCCCTCCGCGCACACGGAATATCTGCAGAGGAGCCTTCCCACATGTGTTATACCCTGTCAGGCAGCTCACTATCAGACATTTCACCAGCTCTCTTCAAAGTCACTGCAACACTGCTCCCAGTGCTTCCCTCTGGCCAGGCTGTCCCCCAGCCCACCCCCAGGAAATCCATTCGCCCCAGCCCTGATTTCCCTGCAGCCCCCAGAGCCAGCGCTACCCCTCGCCCTCACCCTCCTTCCTGCATACAATTTTCTGCTCCAGCTGCTCTCTGTGACCCAGTAAGCAGAGCTGGGAATAAACTCTAACCTCTCCACTTCAGGTAGTTTAGCATTTATGTCTCAGAGCCAGTTTTCTGCCGGACCCACCGTCACTCACACACACACACATCCACATCCTCGCTGTCACACTTTTATAGTTCACTGGGTTATTTTTCAGCCAGCTATTTATGAGAGAAAAGACTGCTTTATGCTGCACAGTTCTTTTCCTTCTCCCTTACTTGCTCCCAGGTGCCTTGTATAACTGTGATGCTTTTGTTACCGCCCCGGCATCATCCCAACACAAACAGCACCCACACATGGCTATTTATTAAAGACTCCCACCATTTATGTACCTCTGCCTTCAGAGGAAACACCAAAGGAGTCAAAATGTTGATGTTTCACACATATGAAATAACACAGGACAGGTCAGTGCCTCGAAATGACTCTTTTTTAGTTGTCACCGTGGAAACAGGCCAAGATAAATCTCCACGTTACCAACACCAAGGGTCTTGGAGGGACTGCTAGGGAAATGCAGGACTAAAGGGAAAGGGGAAATGCTGATGAACACACATGTGAACAAAACTGTAGTAAAAAGGATGTTTTCATGCTTATGTGTAGCCAGCAACAATGAGAGGCTAATTTCCTGTTTGGTGTAAATCAATATAGTCTCACTAAGCTTGTCAGATTTACAAAAATCTGCAGATTTCCAAAGAATGAGGATCCATAGGGTGGTGTTCTCCATTTCCACTTGTTAGGAGAGGTAGAAATAACTGGTCATGCATGAGTAACACAGCAGTTCTAGTTCACTAGGAACCTGTTCTAGAGCACAGGGAAGAAGGAAAGCAGAAAAAATGGAAAGATGAGGTGGTGGAGAGGGGGAAATGTGAGTGAAAGACCAATGTGTCTGAGGCCTTCTCACATATGCACCACCCCCTCAGAGCTCTCCTAAGACAGCCCAGTCTGGCAGTTCCAGTTGAACACATCCACTCAATAGAAAAAAAGCTACTCACATAAATGTTGTTTTCTTGAATATTGAATCTTTTGAAATCATAGTAAAGGCATTAATATATATTCGTACACATTTACAATAATTTAATTATGAGGTCAAATACTGCTGGCTACATCTGTCAGGCTTCCATGTACACAGTGTGATTAATCAACTATTTTTTTATTCTTACTTTTAATATAATTTTTTAATACTCAACAGAGGTCCATAGTGTTTGGCTCAACAGACCTGGAGCATTAAAGCAGAGGCTTTAGGCACTGAAGACTTTCTGCATAAGGGGTTTTAAGAATTCTCTACCCCTTACCCAAGGCTGTAGCATATCCTTGCAGCCTCTGGGCTGACTTTGACAAGAAGAAAAACCAAGGAATGACGTGGGAACAAGAGGGAAAAAGTGGTAATAGTTGGAGGGAAACCACACAGAGGAAGGATGGAGCAAGTTCCTATTACTGTTACCTAAAGGCTCCACCTTTGTGGTCTTATGCAAATACACTGAAAGCAGAGGGCAACTGGGAAAATAGTACTTTCTTTTTCTCTGGTCTTCAAAACCAAATGACATTATTTTCCTCTTGCATCTTGCATAAGGCCAGCAAACCCCCTGAAGCTGGTGTGCATTCCACACTGTGTGTGCTGGTTAATCCAAAAACACGTGATTGTGTGTCCCCAGGTCTGGTATGAATTACTGCAGAACAACATTCCTCATTTATGACCGCAGTCAAAACATTAAGGAGATTGAAATTTTCTTTTTAACATGCACTCAACTTTAGTAGACCCCTTCATAATCTTGTTTTGGAATGATTTTTTTGATTGTTAGCAACAGAACAAAGTTATCTGGAATATGTCTGTACTAAGATTAAGCCTCAATAGATTTTTAGATAAAACAGATTAATGACTTGTATTTGTATAGCAGCTCAAAGTGTTTCACAAATATTGATGAGTTAAAGCCTCCTGACAGACTTCCAAGCAGGACAATGTTAACATCCCCTATTTGCAGAAGAAACTGTAAACTCTGTCAAGAGATATTCAGAGATTAAATTATTTGCTTGGGGTCAGAAAGTCACCACCAGCACTCTGGAGTCACACACTCCTCCCTCGACAAAACACGCCGGTCACATCAGGATGGGCCACAGGCATAAACATCCAGAAACCCTGACTTCCCTCCACGAGGGAAACAGGCCTAAAAAAAGCCTACAAGAATGGAAGTTCTGCTCTTGCTCTTCCTCATTACATCCTATTTCATCTGCAAACAAGAGTAAAAAGTCAACAAGAACAACAATCAAATAAATAAATCCCTAACTTCGGCCTGCTGATTAGCAGTTGGTTTTATTTGTACCCTCTGTGCTGGCATCAGCAGCACCCCATGATCTGCCCTTCCATAGGATAAATGGATGTAAACTGGAAAAGTCTACAGCTCATAACAGATAATGGCTTGTATCTTTAGTGTCTTAAAGCTCGGCACCTTTATGTCATAAATGATTCCTTGTCTAGCAATAACAGTATGTAACATTCTCTCAGGGAGAAAAAGGAAGAGAAGAGGAAGGGGAAAAACCCACGGTGCCATTTGTTACTGAAAATGCAAAAACACTCACTGGACTGCAATGTCCAGCAAGTCTGAGTGATTCTGGGGTTTCCCTCAGCAGATGACAAAAAACCAAATAAAATCATATCAATGAGCAGGGCCCAGGGCATTTCCAGCACATATGTGGTTCTTTGTTGGATGGATCTGGCCCATCTATTTTTACTTTGCATTGCCTCTGGTTACCTCTGCACATCCAGATGTGCTCACACCGCTCTCCCCTGTTCTCTGCTGCAAATAGACAAAGGATATTAAACCAGAGAGACATGAACTCTGATCATGGCAAAAGGGGCATAAAAGCCTTACAAAACTCACCTAAGAGTAAACTTAAAAGCGACTGGTGTGAACCCAGCCTGCTATAAGCTGAAACCACAGGAGGAAACCAAACATCTGGGCCCCATGCAGTGTGAATGTGTGTGCATGTGCTATTCCAGGCAATCCTTACAATTAGACATCCTACATGAAACACAGGGCAGTGCAGGCGCTATTGTCTGGCACTAATGGAACAGATTGAGCAAAGAAACCCCAAAGGTTCCTCCAGACAGAACTCAGGAGAGACCTTGGGACAATGTGGATTTCCATGATGTTTCCTACAGATTTAGAACTCTAACCAATGCTCCCTCAGCCTCCACACATCTGGGGCAGCACCCAGAACCATGTTCCAATGCTCTTCTCTGTTTGGGGGCAGTTACATGAGAATCTCTCTCTAATTTTGTGTTGCCAGGGCAAAGCCACTGTAGAGAGCACCACAGAACTTTCCCACTGCACAGCAGCAACAGAATGTCTCAGAATCATAGAACTACAGAATGGTTTGTGTTGGAAGGAACATTAAAGCTCATCTCATTCCACATCCCTGCCACAGGCAGGGACACCTACACTAGACCAGGTTGCTCCAAGCCCTGTCCAACACGGACTTGAACACTTCGAGGGATGGAGCAGAGTTTTGTGAAGGATCCTCAGCGAAGGAATCCCTTCCTCTGTCACACTAGTACTTTATGCTTGATCACAGACCTGGCTGCACTTTTGGACAGAAGCTGCAGATTTAAAACACTGCTTGCCTTTCATTCTGTGTGGGATTTTCTTTTCTTCTTTTTTGACTTCGCAAATGCCGTGGTGCACTCTCATTTTTGATTTTAATAGCTAAAGATATGCACGCAAAAAGCATCCTAATTACTGCTTTCCTGGCAGACGCAGCCATTTCCTTGGGTTTTTATTGCCATTAGTTTTCCTCACCGATTTATCCTTAGCTACTCTCTCTGCATCTCCCTCGCCTCCCCTGAGCCCTTTCCTCCTCGCTTCTCAAGACTTGTCAGCACGCCTCCGATCCCCAGGAGAGATTGAAGGCCTTGTAAAACCCACTGCGCAAACAAGCATTCCTGTTCATTTATCACATTTAGCATGCGCACTTCCACACTCATCAAAACCAAGCCTGAGCTCGCTAAGTCATTTCCCTCTCCCAATTACAAATTAGTCCATTAGGCTGTCTGCAGTAGGCCCTCTGTTGCATCTTGGTAATGGCTTCTGAGATTTCCATCATAATCGTAATGGCTCCCTGTGCAGCCATGAGGGCAGATGGAGGCCGCTCGTGGGTAATGAGGTATCACACTACCAAAGGGCACAGCTCTGGGCTCATTATTTAGTCTTGGCTGTTTTGTGAAAACAACAACAAAGGTAAAATGCTGAAGGGAACACTTTAGCATATTAAATTAACACTTCTTGAAATTTCTCTCTGTAAACATGCCATATTTTTTCTTTATGAAACATCCCATGTGTCTGAGTGTGCGACGTGAGGGAGGAGGGAGGAGGGAAAAGGGACCAGAGGCAGTGTGTGCTGCCACGTCCTCCCCGTGGGCAGAGCCTCTCCCTGCGGGCACCGAGCTGGGGGAACACAGGGACAGTCCTGAGGAGCTTGGCTGGGCACGGGCGGGCAGAGGGCTCGGCACACTTGGCCTTCCCTACGATCCACTGTGTGCCCTCACACAGGAGCTGCTGAGCACTGACCACCTCAGTCTCAGTCTCCCTTGTCTGAGCTGTCTCTAAAGCAGCATCTGCAAGGGATGGATCTTCTGGGCAACATCTGCAGACATCTGCTCAGCTCTGGAGAGTTGAGCTGGGTGGACTGTCTGGGACCAACTGCCAGCGCTGGGACTCAGCTCTCTGGCTGTCCCTTTCACAGGAGCAGCCAAGGCTGGATAATATTGAATACTGCCAAAGTTGTGATCATCCCTAATGAAGACAGCACCCTAAGAAAGGCAGAGACAACCCTCTGCCCAGCTCCACCTCCACGCACAGCAGCCCTGGCATGGTGGGGCCAGTACAGCATCACAGCCCCGCTCGCACGCAGGCATCGAGGGATGTGGGGCCTGGCAGGCAGCTTATCTCAAAGAGAGAAGTAATGTTTAGGACAAGCAGGTTAAAATCAATATCAATTAGACACTCTTTGAACATTGCTGCTCTCTTTAGATTTTGTCTATTGGATGTGAACTGTTGCTAATTTGACTTCCTTCCCAGCGGCACAATAGTGCTCAAGATACCAAATCCTACCACGGGTGGAAGTTAGGGACAGTTAAGATGAAGGCTCTCCCTTCTCACTGGAGCTGGGCTTAATCTGTTTTCCATGTCATTTTTTTCCACCCATCTGAGATCAGGAGACTATAAATAGGCAAGTGGTGAGGCCAGTGGTAGAGCTTAATGTGGGTGGGAGAGGAGATGAGGAACGAGAGCGGGGAGGATATGGGAAGTTTCTGTCCCTCTCCCTCACACAACTTCAATGGCATTACAAGAGTAAGTCTGCAGGAGAATGAAAATGTCATAAATGTCTTTATAGGTCTGGCACCTTGTGGAATTTGCCTAAATGTCAGCCAAGCATATCCAGGGAAGAGGCAAATCAATCTGTGCAGGGAGGGATTTTTGCACATCTCACTTCTTTTGCAGGATGTATCCCTGCCTGTGACCGGAGAGCGGGAGCTGCAGCTCCCACTGGGGGAGGCAAAAGCAACCAAAATACTTCAAGATACTTTCCTCAACTCACTGAGCAGCAGGTCCTGTGCCTGAAGTCCTGGTGGCACCAGCCACACTGTCTACACTGAAACACATTTCTAGATGGTAGATAGTGAGTGAATATTGAAAAACATGTTTCACATGTTTGGATAGGAAAAAAAAAAGCAAGGCAGGCCAGTGATTCTGTGAGATAAGAGGTGTGCAAATCCAAAGTTAGCAGGTGGATTGCCATCCAACTCTGCTTTGGTGAGCAGTAAAACACAAATTTATGAGCTGGGTTTTGTTATAGTTGGATATGGATTTTTGAAAATGAAAAGGATGGATGGGAGGACGGCAGTGAGACATTTAATCAATGTCATAAAAATGTAACATTCATTGGTCTCCTAAAATGAAATTAATAATCTGTGTAGAAGTATCATTAGGAGATAAGTGACATTTTTAGGCTTTGATTTGTAACTTGTAACAAATCTTACTTCCACATATTTCAAACATTCTTAGTGATATCCATCTTTATTAAAACATACCAAAACCTTTTCACCTCAGCTAGAGTGGCCCATCAAGCATTTTTTCCCCAGCATAATATCCTTAAGTAAAAAGATACATTATCAGTCACAGACTTTGCAGTAATGAAGGCAGGAAGAGACATGCTCCATACCATATTCAAATTAAATCAGGGATTTCAATACTCCCTGATTATCAGGGAGTCTTGTCTTTCACTAATAAATTTCTCCTTCATCCTAGGCTCAGGCTTTCTAAGCTCTCTTTGAACTGATCAGACATTTCATTGTGTGCAGGAGGGCAAGGATAAGGTGTGTGCATGTGGGGAGGAGGAGTGTGGGGCGGGGGATACAAAATTAGGTAAATCTGCTCGACAAATGATTGGAGATATCACATGGAAAGGGCATCTTTCAACACAATTCTGATTCACATGTCCTGCTGAATTTAGAAGGATTTGGGGGAAGGAGTGGGTAATATACAGAGGCTTATTCTCCTTACATTTAATGTCAAGGCATTTTGCATCATAGCATTTGCATCATACATTTTAATGGAGCTACCTTTGATTTGCTCCAGCTGAGGTAAGAAACCAGAGTCCAGGGCATGGATTATTAGTACAGACAGGAGGGGAGGTGACACCCTTCCTCTCCCCTCCCCTTGCCTTTCTAAATTTAAGGCACAGAAGAGCACCAGGAAAGATTTATCTTTTTCTTAATTAACAACAGAATCACAATCAACTCGTGCATCTGGGAGAGTTTGCATCTTTTCTTCGTGAATCCCTGTCAAACATATTCTAATTAAGCTGTTTCTGTTTTCATTGTGGACCAAGAGGAGGCTGACAGCAGGGAAAAGTTGGTGAGAGTTATCACTGCACACGTTCAGAAGTTACAGAGATAAAGGACAAGCCCCATGTTGTGGCTGTGACAACAGTAACAGAGAGAGTCCCTGGTGAGAGCCACGTGCTGGAGCCTGGCACATCGTCCTTGCCTCAAAGAGAATACAGGAGGAACAGGAAAGGGAGATAAAGGAAGGATCACAATCCTATCTGCACATGGAAACTGAGGCACAGAGAGATGGGATTCTTTGCCCAATATCACAAAGCTGCTCTACGTCAAAAGCAAGTGGTGCACCTAATTCTCCCAAGTCCCAGTTAAGTGCCTTAATCAAAAACTGCTTCAGGGCCTAAAGAGAATTGTCCTGTATATTAATTATCTTTACATTTGAAGAGTCACTAGGAAAGTGCTCCTGTTTTTACTTCTAGGCCAACTTCCAAAGGGTCCCATTTAATAAAACATTCCAAACTTCACAAGGGATTTCTGGGCAATTTTGTTGCCACCTTTGATTCTAATTGTGTTATCCCATAATTGCTCAAGCACGTGAGAAAAGGACATGTTTCTTTTATTTATACATCTAAATCTGTACAGATTTAGTATCCACGTCTGAGGGAATTTGGTGACACTATTACACTGTACTGATGTCCTGCTCTCACCAGCCCCACTTGGATTCAAACCAACAATTTAAAATAAAATGTGGGATAATATACAACATCGCAGGAACTATCTGACCATTCCCAAATATCAAGATGATATTACTACACATGTTTAAGGGTTTTGGGCTCCCTAATTTCACTGAGAAACTCAGGCTGCAGATCTGCAGGTTTGACCCTGTCCAAGGCCAGGAGCTGGATTTGTATGATCCCTGGGGATCAGGGATATTCTGTGATTCTTAGACTCTCTGTTGCCTTCAGAGCTTCTGCCTGGGCTCACCTGGCCACGTCAGGAATGGCACAGAACCAACTGCAAACAGACACACACCAGTTCCAGAATGTCACAGAGGGCAGGCAGCTGCCCTGCCTCCTTCCACACCTCTCAAGTTCCCCCTATTGATAGGTATTGAATACAATGACTCAGTAATTCCCCCTACATCCCCTTATTGTCATTTTTGCCTACCTTGCTTTCCACTGAAATTATTTACTGAAAGAAAAACACAAAGGCCCCTCCCTTTGCCAAGGTTAGGTCTTTGCTCAAGCCCACAGATTTTAACCTCATAAATATTCCCAGCTATAAGATCTTATTAAGAAGGTATGTCTCCCAAGAGCATAAAACCATCAAGCTGTAAATTTTATTTAATTTCCCATGAGATTTCCTAGCTTCATACATATAATTAGAGTGCAGTATAGAGCACTTTTTGTGTTTTGTCAATAAATCACTAGGGAACAATCAACGTTTAAGAGGACAAGCTTTAATGATTTTTCAGACCCCTAAGCAATCATGCCTGCTACAGTGGCAAGCTGGTCTTTAACTTTCTCTAACTAGGATTGTGGACTGTAATGTTAGAGAGGGTCCCAAACACTTAATCCTATTAGACTCCGCAGCCCAGACAATCATAGCTTATCCCCCAGGGACATATTGATTTTGATTTGGTTGACAGATAAGACCAGCCAAGCTACTGTAGGCTATGCTTTATTAAGTGTTTACAAATTAAATATCTTAAGGTCCAGAACAAGCACAGCTCTGCAGCACAGGCAGCTGCAGGTCTGCAATTACCTGTGCAGCTGGACAGGGGCTGACTCTCCATCAATCACCCAGAGCAGAGCTCACACAGCCTGCTCCTCGCCCAGGAGGACACAAGGCCTCTGATCCCCATTTCAGCACAGTCTCTGAGGAACTGGGATCTTCCTGCAAGGCTGTGGGTTGTGGCAAAATATCCCAGGAATGTCTCTGTCAGGAGGAACTCATCAGGGTGCATTTCAGTGTTGAGGCATGACACAAACTCTGTCATATTTTTAAAAAGCCACAACTCACCTCACTTATTTTGCCCTTTCTATGCTTTATCTTAACTGTCAAACTGAGTATCATTTCCATGCTGCTGCCACAGCCTGTATTTCTTCTGTCTCACTCATCCTGCCTGGGTACTCTGGGAAGTTCCCCCCTGCACAGTGCAGACAAAGACAAACCATTTTTTCACATGCATTGTCTGTGACTTTTGGAAAGACAATCCCACTCCGTTAAAAAAAAAAAAAAAAAAGTAGATATTGTAGATGATTTAGAGAAAAAAAATGCATACAATAAAATCCTTTCTTGCATGCAAACCATATAATAACTTTTACACCTGGGAGAGCTGAATGAGTATATTTGTGATTCGGCATTATTTTACCCTTGACTTTGCGCTGATGTCAATGACAGAAGGAGAAAAATAGCTGCAGAGAATGGGATGCAAAGAATTCATAAATCCACTGAAAGGAAATATCTGAAAAAAGAGAAATTGCCTTCCCCAGCCACACAGTGCCTGGCACTACACACAACTCCTTGGGTCAACAGCCAGGACGGCGTTTCTGTCCCCTGAATTACCCTTGTGATCTCAAGTGGAAACCAGCTCTTAGGCACTGAATGCACATTAAACACTCCAGCTTCTCCTCGTATAATTTGATAATCACACCAACTACACTATCAGGCAAGAGTCTCCCAAGTACTTTAAATATGTTAATGAAGCAAGATTTTATCTATAGACTTATACAGCTTGCACAAATCTATAAATAGGCTTATCTCAGGGTTATTGCTGTTATAAATTAATTATGGAAATGTCAACCAAATCAGGTACATGCCAAAGGAGTAATGGGGAGAGCAATGATTTGCAACAGAAGATTCAGATACTGGGTGACCTGCATGAAGGGTTCACAGCCCCTGGCAGCAGTCCAGGGGCTTCGGGGGAATTTAACCTTGAAGAATACACTTAAAATTGGTTTTCATATGAGTAATTGACAGTGGCTGGAGAAGTGGACTGAGTTAGGGAAGAGTTATTGCACTGTTTTCTGGTAGGATCTCAGCCCTTAAGCCACAAATGTTTCTTTTTAGGCAGTGGGGGCTGCAGAGTAAAGGGTTTGGGGTTTTCTGGGGGAGGAAAGGTGAGGAAATGGAGATGAGTGGCCTAGGTGTAAACTACTCCCTTTACTGAACTGTGCCAAAGCCATATCTAGGAAAGTCCCAAACAAATAAAAATTACTTTTTTTCCACTTAGATTTGAATTTTAATTTTTTTTTTAAGGACAACAGCAAAAGTATGTGACTCCTGAATATTGTAAAAATATCAAATGTGCATCTAACCCAAACTGCACTCCAAAAAGGATGAAACATCTGTCAGAGCACAACAGCTACTCAGGTCCTAAATGCCATATTACTTTTATTTATTCTTTAAAAATCAATTGGACCTATGAACTCTGGCTCTGAATAAGGACTCTTACTATATCAGCTGCTCCACTACCTGAACAAAAGCTCACACATGCCCAAAACATCTGGAATTCAAAAAGGAAACATTCTTTATCTTACATAGTTAATGCCTATTATCCTTTTATTTATTCAGAAGACAGCTTCAGAATATCTTTTTTTTTTAATTTCAGCTTTTGTCATTCTTATAATAGGTTGATATCATTGTTGAGGCACTGATAAAGAAGAGAATAGGACATTAGTGAATGAAATACCACATTACAATGTGCCAGCATTGTGCAGCTGAAGGATGTTAAAAGTCTACGTATATTGTCTCAGTTCAGAAAGATCAATGCAAAAAGCTGTTGACTACATATATAGACTAAAAAAGAAATAAAGAAAAAAGGAAACACCATTTTGACAGTGATTGGCATTGGAAGAGTTTGAGTCTCCAGTCCTGTTCTGCTGCAGCCAGTGTAAAGTTCTTACAGAACTCACCCCAAAGGACTTGCAAAACCCACAATTCCTTCACTAGGAATTGGGATATTATTCCAGGTAGCAGAACTCTGTCTCCCAGCTAGGATCCACTTCTGTGTGACTGAAACACAGATAAACTGGTGAAAGAGGCTGCTTCTAGAATCTCAGCTAATCTCAGGGTACTTGTAGATGCTTTATTCTTGTGGCTACATCAATATAAATGGATTAAAATGCTTTCTATTGCCTGCTAGGACATGGAGCTTTAGCTGGTCAAATATAGATCTGATTGTAATGGTCTGTGAGCTAAATATTACAGCTCTGTGCCCTTAAATGTGAGCTACAGAGAGAGGCCAATGCAGTGGTAACCAGATCCACCCTTTGTCAGGTGGATTCCCTATGTAACAACCACAGCTCCAAGTGGGAAGATAAAATGCTCACAGACCTGATTATCTCACACAGTCTCAGGATACTCAGAGTTGGGAGGAACCCACAAGGATCATTGAGTCCAATCCTGAAGTGAATGGTGTGTCTGGGGATCAAAGCTGTGACCTTGGTGTCATTAGCACCTTTCTCTAACCAACTGAGCTGAAAAATAGAGTTTTCTTTTATGGTCTTCCTATTTTAAGCACTGTTTGCATCCACACATTTCTGCTTTCTCAGTCATCGATCACAGAATATTCTGAGTTGGAAGGGACCCACAAGGATCACCAAGTCCAACTCTTAAGCAAATGGCACATTCTGGGACTGAACCTGCAACCTTGGCATTTTTAGCACCATGTTCTGACCAGCTGAGCTAATCTCAGGGTCTAATCTCAAAGCAAAATATCATGGATTTTCTTCCTCTTATCTCTAATGAAGACATGGATGGTAAGACATGAAAGAAAAAAGGTGAATGGAGTAAGGATTGTTCCACAGGCCAGGATGCAGAAAGGATAAAGTCATCAAGAGGCCATTTATGGCCTATTTCCATTTGGGTGGATCTCTCTTGGGTGCCACAGGAGCAGCACAGCACCTGCACACTGTTTAAATACAGATTCAACCTTGGAACTCTGGTGGGAACAGCATTTAAGTGGTGCTCAGGCTCCCTTTTGGCTCTGCACTGAAACAGCTTCAGCCATACCCTACTCCTGCCCTTGGAAGAGAAAAGCTCCATACTCTGGTTTAAATGCTACACAAGAGCAGGGAACATGTTGTGAAGTTCTGTCCTGCAGCATCTGCTACTGGTCCTTTCCATAAAAATTAAAAGCTATATTACAGACATTGAATTCATATCTCCTGTTTAATAGATAGATAATGGACTCAAATTCTCAGTGAAAAAGTCACAGCATGAGGAAATTTTCTACAGATGAAGTTTAGTTCTAAGGATCTTTATAAAATGCTTAATATTTCCTGAAAAGTAACTTATAGATTTATAAATACACCTACTCATTTCCCTGCAATGGGGTGTTGCACACTGTAACTCTGATCAAACTCAAACAAAACCTGCATAAAGCTTGTGCTTCCTCCAATGACAGTGTGGGATGCATGAAATAAAGCAAGTGACCTCTGGTGTCCTTGTTTTACACAGCATATGGTCAACCTTTCACTCAACCCCTGCACATTTCCTTTTCCAGGGAGCCTACAAGCCTTTAAATAAAACTCCAAAATATTTGTGTGCTTCACAAGAGGTGTCACCCCCGTGATACGTGTGGCTCTCAAACACATTCCCAGTTCCCAGCAGTGCAAAGGATTTGTGGATGACAGCAGGGAAGGCAGCACCAGACTGTCCTGTGACCACTTTCCATCACCTCCTGCCACAGACATGTGGTGCAGGTTCCAACTCGTTACTGTCCTGGCAGCTGTGGGAAATCATTTAGGGAATAACGGGTGACGCGAGATTCGAGGAGTCTGGAAATACTGATTAAAATACCACCTCATCCTCATGATTTCCCCATTTACTGCTCCTAAAATTTTAACTAGTTGAACTGGGCAGACATATCAGTAGAGGCTGACTGTGCTCCATTCTCCACGACCTGCTCACAACCACTGCTCATAAACAGCACAGGGATTTGCTAAATATGCAGCTCTGGGGCCAGGCCATTAGGGCTTATCCAAAACAGGCTAATGAGTACTCTGGCTACATCCTGGAATTCATAAAACTTTTGAAAGTGTTATATTGGTCTTATAAAAGTGGGATATGTGTGTGTAGTCTATTCTGAAGATGTCTAAACATGAAGTATTTCACAGGAGGCTGTGGACAAAGCTTGTCTGTTCCCCTCTGTTTTGGCATCAAACACTATGGATGGGTGATGGGAAGCAGAGGAGCACAGGCCTGTGCACCAAGGCCTTCAAACTATATCAAAACAAGGGATCAGCCTGGGGTCAGGAAGAGTGAACTTCATTACAACAAATCCCATGGAGAGCACAAATGTTATACCCAGCAGAGAGTGGAGGAAACAGTGGAGCTTGATTTGTGATATCCAAATGCTTCCAGCTCCTGATCCAAACCCTCTGAAAAGAAAGATTACACTGGGCTTCAGATCACATCTTGAGCATGTACAACTAGGCTGGTGCTGTTTGGGGACATAATAAAGGGTTAATATTGCTACTGATGGAGAGGAAGGAATGACCCAGTATCTCCTTCAGACTGAGGCCTGAATGCACAGTGGTCAAAAACTTCTGAAAAGTAAAGGAGTTTTCTTTTTCATATGTTAAGGTAAGGGAAGATCACATGGACTTTTATCCAAACTAGGAGAGGATTAAATCCCTTTTATTCTTTTCAGAAAACTACAGGTGAAATGTATTTCCCTTATGGCTCTAGACTAAGCAAGAAAAATGCAATGAATAAACATCAAATGTGGAAAGAGGGAAGAGTCCATGCTATTGCACCACAGTAAATGAGGTGACTTAAACCTGGTATTTTCCATTAAAAACACACTTTTACCATTTCTGAGAAAATACAGTTCAGTATCATTCAGATCTTACCAGCAGCTCTAAAGGAATGAAGAATTATCTGCCTTGAAATTAAATAAGGACTGTTTTGAGGCAGAAAAAGAGTCCAAGGATGAAGAGACAGAGTTCAGTCAATCCACCATCAACCCTCTCCCTGAGGATGGACTCTGTCTCTAGGCACATGCAGACATCCTGGAAATGTAAGAGGATCCATTTGATCCTCAACAGCTTCATAAAGCCATTTTATTCCCTTTATTCCCCCAAAACCTACAGACAGTGGTGTGCTGCAACTGGCCAGCCATGTTCTAATTAAGCAGTGGTAGTTTCAGCACAGACTATTTCCTGGGGATTAATGACCAACAGAGAGGCAGTTGATGATCTGGGGCCCATTAATGCCAGTTAGTCATTAATCCCCAGCCATACCCTGCATCCAAGTCATTACAGATATTATTAGACTGGGGTACAGATTTGTTCTGTGGATGCCTGTTATTGGTTTGAGTGCCTGACATGGCTGTTGCTGGGCTTTGCTCCTGCTTATAAGCTGAGGGACTGCCAGGAGGAAGCAACATTTCTGATTATGAAGGTTTAAGCCTCAGAACACCAAACTTCCTCTCTGAGTTCAGATAAGCTCCCTAATCTCTTTGCAACTGAATTACATCACCTTGAAAGGGAAAAAAAGGATTACCTATTTACAGGAGATGCAAATAAATCATCAGAAATGTACACTTCCACTTGTCAGAGAGTCACACTGTTTACCAGCCTCACACTTTGCTCCAGAAATGATTAAAAAATAATAATAATAGTAATTTAAAAAAAAAAAAAAAAAGACAAAAACAGATGAGAAGAAGGGATAGCTGAAAGCCAGTAAGACAGGGTGAGATGCAGAGCAGCCTCTGGGGCTTGTTGCCCCCTGTGCCACATGAACACACAGCTGAGACCATCCTCCCCCAGTGCTGGTGAGGCAGAATCAGCCTGCAGAGCACATGGAAGAGCAGTGGATTCAGGGATGCTCCAGAAGCACTTGGCAGCATCCCTTTGGATGAAGCACACATGGGATGTCCCAGCTTGAGCCTTCTGGTCCCTTTGCTGCTGCAAACCCCCTCTCTGGAATGAGGAGTTAATTAATGCCTGGTGGTTTATGCTCACTGCAGGTTTTGTGGCACCTTCCACAAGAACATCAAGGGCAGTGGCAAGTTCCAGCTAATTGGTCTGGTTGTATAAAGTTGTTATTATTATTAATTCTACTACTATTGCTGCCAATGTACAACAGACACAGCCCCTCCATGCTCTGAACCACATCCTTGTCTCCTGTTGGCTATTAATATCCTCTGCATATCTGACATTGCCTGCTGGAGGAGGCTGTCACACCTTTCTCACTCACTTGCCTTTCCCTGTCACTGGAGAATATATTCTTTCCTGTTAAAATCCCAACAATAATCCAGGTTACACATTTTCCAGGCAATCCTAAGTGGACCAGACAGACACAGGTGGAAGAGAGTGAAGAACTAGCAACCATTTTATGTCTTCGAGCATGTGTAATAAAAATATCTATTAACTCCAGCACACAGGTCAGATTTACTTTAATTACAATATTGGAAGGAGAAACACCTGAAAGAGCAGTGTCACATATGAGATCAGGCTCCCCCTGCATCAAGGACAGTGATGTACCAGTGATCAATGCAACACTGCAGATGGGGGTACTGTCCTGATCCATTGGCCAAATCCATGTGAGAGCAGGTAATAAGTTGCAGAGGTATAAATTGCCCCCAGCACTCTGGTATGCAGACAGGTTCACCTCACATAAGAATATTTGCAGTAGTAAAAAAAAAAAAAAATCCAATTAGTGTCTAAAAATCCCAAGACATGATACTACCTGGGGAAAGAAAAAAAAATAGGGGAAAAAATCCCCTCTAAGGCTTGATACCTTGACAACCAACAGGTAATATTTTGCTTTTATTGTCTACAAAGTAATGAGAAAGTGAGAAGAGCTGTGAGTGTGGGTGTCTGAGGGAGCTGCTTTACAGCAGGAGTAAGGCACTGCAGGGTGTAGTAGGATTTACCCCGGCTGTTGTAAGGTCTCCCAGTGCTTGTTGATTCCAACCACTGCCAGCTCCTCCTCTAAACCAGGTCAGTCACCAGGGAGCTGGTTCTCTGCCCAGTACCCACCATGTGCTGCAAGCCAGTGCTACAGGGCAGGGAAAAATCCCCCACACAGCTCCTACCACAGAGGAGCAGCTGCAGAGCTCTCATGGACATTTTCTCCTGGACCCTCTGAGGAGCAGTTTATTCCCAGTTCATTATCCATCTTCCATCTGTCATGTCCAGAAGAGTTGGGGTGTGCTGTGCTGGCTGGAGAGTGATAATCAGCTTCTCCAAGTGCAGGTGGCAGGTGATGGAGATGCCCCACTATGGCCTGTTTGGATTCACCTGGCAAGCTGCACCTGCAAGATGCCTTAGTGGATGTGGGCATCTGTGACACTCTTCAGAGTCAGGGTCTAACAGGGCTCATAATAAAGCATTCCTTTACAAAATCAGATGTCAAGAGATGTTTTTTCAAATACCTTTGGCCTCAGCAGCACAGGTACAAACAAGAGAGTGCTGCCCCTCTGCTGGTCCCTGTGCCACACATGAAATAGGGGTGTCAGTAGGGGACCCCAGCTCTGCCCCTCAGCTTGCACTTACTCCATCACCTTTTGCACAACCCAAATAATCTCCTCTTCAGAGCCCCATGAGAGCTGCTGGGGCCACAGCCCAAGGGCTGTTGGGCCATGCTCAGTATGGAGCAAAGTGAGGGGTTTCCTATTTTATTCCCTTACAGAGGGAAGCTTAGTCCCTTCCAGAGATTGAAGCTTTCAGGAGGAAGAGACAGAAAGGAGAAAAGAGGAATTTTAAACCACCTTCAGAGATTTGAAAAGTGACCTTTCTGTGCATACCTCAAGCATGTTTCACCTCGACTTCCTTCAGTTCATCAGCTGAACTGGAGAAGAGGAGATTGAGGTCATCATACCTCACTGGGGTCTGCAGCTTCCTCTCGAGGGGCAGCTCCGATCTCTGCTCTCTGTGACCAGTGACAGGACCCAAGGGAAGGGCTGGAGCTGTGTCAGGGGAGGTTCCAGTTGGATATTAGGAAATGGTTCCCCCAGAGGGGGGGTGGGCACTGAACAGGCTCCCCAGGGCAG
This sequence comes from Pachyramphus minor, assembly GCA_013397135.1. Taxonomy (NCBI): domain Eukaryota; kingdom Metazoa; phylum Chordata; class Aves; order Passeriformes; family Tyrannidae; genus Pachyramphus; species Pachyramphus minor. The sequence goes on from VYXB01006750.1 coordinate 545,977, forward strand.
TGGGCACAGCACCAAGGCTGCCAGAGCTCAGGGAGTGTTTGGATGATCCTCTGGGGCACAGGGTGGGATTGCTGGGGTGTCTGTGCAGGGCCAGGAGTTGGACTGAGTGATCCTTGTGGTTCCTTCCAACTCAGGACACTCTAGAAGGCTGTGAGTCATACAGAAGAAATCCTGGAACAGCTTTTTGCTCCCAGCAGACATCTATCAGTGAGAGTCCCCTTCTCCCTGCAAACAGAAGCCATGGAGCAGAGGCTTGTGGGGGGATGCACACCCTGGAACACCTGTGCCCAGTGTGTCATGGGGAGGAGAGGAGGGACCTGACTGTGTCTGGATGTATCACAGAAGGCAGGACAGGGAGGGGTGGCCTGAATCTACCAGGGCAAGGGATCACAAAATCACAGAATATGCTGAGGGACGCCCAAGGATCACAGAGTCCAACCCTCAGCCCTGCACAGGCCCAGCCCCAAGAGTCACCCCCTGTGCCCCAGAAGATCCAACCTGCCCCTGCCCTGACACAGCTCCAGCCCTTCCCTGGGTGCTGTCCCTGGTCCCCCCAGAGCAGAGCTCAGTCCTGCCCCTCCTCTGCCCCTGCCCAGGGAGTTGGAACTGCACTGAGCTCTCCCCTCAGTCTCTGTGTCTGGTATCTCACAGCCCCAGCTGCTCCACAGGCCCTACAGCCCAGAGGGCACCCAGATCCACGCTGGGAAAGGTTTGATTTCCAGGGGTGAAACACCCTGGGGACAGGGAAAACATACACCAGGGAAACAGCCTCTTTGGAAGACAACTGTCATTAGCAGCTGAGTTGCCTCACCTTTGCCCTTTGCAGGAGAGAAAGAAATTATCCCCAGGAGCATCTCCGTGGAGCGGAGCCTGTGGCACATTCCATCTCATGCGTATCTTGTTTATTCTAAGTGGAGCTACAAATCTGTCGAGTGAGCATTTTGTTTTGATTAAAAATTAATAGCTGCTTTTGACCCAGGTGGATTAATTTCACTTTCACTGAGTATCAAGTTAATTGACACAAACTACTGTCAGGTGAAAGAACCAATTAACAAACTGTGAGGAGGACTCCTCTCCCCCTCCCTCCTTCACTCCCCCAAATGTTGTTTTGACGGAAGGTGTTTTTTTTTCCTTTAATAGAAAAATTTTATCTCAGCAGAATGAGATTAATTACTTTACAAACAGAGGAACAAAAGGAAGCAGAGGGTGGGGTGCTCCCTCCCTCAGTGCCCAGAGTGCACGGGCTGAGGAGGGTTGGGAAGGGCCCTGCTCCTGCCTCACTGAGGCTTGTTCTCACCAATTAAGTGCCACTTCCAAGATTATCAGTCATCGGGCTTGGAGGTGCCTGGGGTTTATTGCAGTTTGGCAGAAGGCTTTGCTGAGGTCCCCAGAACATGCCAGGGAGGTCATTTGAACACGAGCAGGCAGGATCCACCCAGAGAGTGGGGCAGCGCGAGCCACACAAACACCTCCCGTTCCCAGAGTTTATATTTAAATCAGAAGTTTTCTATAGCAATTCATTATAAATAGCAGCATGTAGCAGCCTAGGAAAATCCAAGTAGTTCCTTATTTAATGCCTGTTCAAAGTAAGCCAGCCCAGTCTTTGGTGGTTGAGCTCTACGGGTTGTTTTCCAGAGCCTGGAACAGGGAATGGCAGTCTGGCAGTGAGGGCTGGCACAGGGGCTGGTGCTTGGCCAGTGTTTCAAGCAGCCACACGTGACCTGTACCAGAGAAGTGGACACACACTTTCCAGTTTTCCAGTTTTCAGGTTGTCAGAACAGCTATTGGGAAACCAGGGGTATATTTTCCATCAGCAAAGTGACTTACAATTCCAAGTATCATTTTCAAACTGTCTTGTGCTAGAGAAGGTAAATCCCTGCAGGAAGGAGGAGGCATAAAAAGCATGTTGGGTATGCAATTGCTATTAAAAACAAAACTAGTTGGCTGCCTGATTTGCTTATGCCCTTCTAAAAATCCTGTAAGAAGCCTATTTAGATCTCCAGACATCCAAATGCCACCTACAGATCTTGTCCTTCAGAATTCATGTGATTTGGACATCTAAACATGGTATGCCTATTAAAAAACTTAAATACAGTCTCCTAGATTGTCTGGCTGGGTTTAAAAATCCATTCCAAGCTGCTAACACTGTGGCTAAAGTTTTATTATAGAAGTTGCTTAACTAGGCAAATATTTTCAGTTATATATATTTTCCTTTACTTACAGAACTCATAGCACTTCATTTATCCTCCTGAGACTGTTTGTTCAAATCATTCTTTTACATCCTTAGCCACTATTCTACCCCAGGGACCAGCTACAAGCTTTTCCCATTATTAATTTTTTATTCAAAGAAACAGCTAGAAAATCCATTAAGGGGGAGGAGAAGGAGAGAGGGAGGAGAAAAGCAGACAGAAAGAGGATTTGCCCAGACCACAGAAGACTGTTCACCTCCTTCATTGGGACCTTGTCTACTTTCTTGCACATCTGCAAACCTTTCCCAAATGCTCTGGTTTCCTCACCTGGTACTGATCTGCACTATTGCAGAAGGGAGAAGAGCAGTCTTGCTCTCTGCAAAGGGAAAGCACCACTCACACACTGCAGGACAATACCCCAGCACTGACTGTGAGCTCCTCAGACACACAGATCTTGAATATACATATGAACACAATGAGAAGACTAAATGAAACATCTAAACAAAGGTGTGAAATACCTACAACAGAGACAGAAAGGGTTTGCAGTAAGCTAAAATGGGAGCATGCAAAATTTCCCCAGCCCAGAGGAGGCCTGGCTGCCCCCAGCACCATCAATTCATTAGCAGAGCTGTGCCTGAAAACTCTGTCACTGCACAACGTGTGTCCACTCATTACCTGTGGGCTTCAAGTGATCATCTGCTGGTGAAGAACTACAAACACACCTGGCTGCTCTGCCACGCAGAGAACCGAAAGAAAATGAGAGGAGGAAATTGCAATTCAATTCAGTGCATATGGAGAATAAAGGGCCATCGTTTCATGTGCACTGGCTTATCCTTCCCTTTGGTTTATGTTAAAAATATACAGTATTAGCTGCTCTTTCCTCTTGGGAAATGAGCAGCATAGGTAATGGAAACCAATAAAGAACTGTCATGTGTTACTGCAATCTATCTACATTTAGGTGATTCCTGTTCTGTCCCACATCTGACCAAGGGGGAAAAGCAATTGTTCAAATGAAACCAGGTGACAAATCCTCCCAATCATTTCTTCCCTTCATGTCTTCACAATCAGAACACTGAGCTGAAAAGCCACAAAGATATCTCAGCATTAAGCATTTCAACACTCCTGGGAAATGCTTAACACGAAGTAACAAACCCACAAAGGACCCCACGTTTCTGGGAGGACTTCACAGGAGATCTGGCTGGTACTGAATACTAAAAGATACACACAAACCCAACTGCAGATGAATTTGCCATAGCATAGCCCCTTCTTATGACACACCACAGTGGTTACACTCCCATCACCTTTTTTTTAGTCTTTTAGACTACAAGTGATTCATGTTAGAATTTGCAAGAAGAGGTAAGATGCTGGATTTGTCAAGAGCAAGACCAGAAGAGATTTGGTCTGCCAGGGAAAAGTGCAGTTCACGAGATGGACTGCAGGTTTTACTTCTGCCCATCACAGCCTCCTCCCTGTTAACTGTCCTGACACCTGAGCAAGGGCACTGAGATAATTTTTAATCCCAGATATAAAAATGGAGTGAGAGCAAACATGCCCAGGTTTTCAATCAGATTTCATCCAGGAAGCCTGGCAGTGTGACCTGAACTGTGGTTGTCCAAGGGACACAAATGACACAGCCCTGGCAATTCAGGTTTCAGGAGCTCCTCCACTGACTGCAAATTAAAGGAAAGGGTCAGCTCCATTTAGCACTGACTTCTGTCTTCATTTCATGCTCAGAGGATGCACCCAGGCAAGAGCCTCAGCTGATGCAAATCAAGAAAGCTCAGTAGTAATCAGTGTTGGACTGATTTATAACAACTGCAAGTGTAGCCCCTCACAAGGTCAATATTAGCAAAAGAAAGGAGGGAATGTCATGGTACTTACTGTGGATTTTGAAATAAGACTAAAGGGGAAGGAGCATCTTACATGGGAATCTTTCATTAGGCTTTTGTGGTGGTGGGAAATGACACACACTAGAATATGAAACTGTAACTAATTAAAGAAACTAATTAAATAGCTCTTCAAGATGTGCTTTCTCTTGAATTCCGCTTTTCCTGCTTCGCTGTTTCATTGTTCTTCATGTCCTTAGAAATGTATCCAAGTCCTGTAGGCAGCAATCAGTTAAAGAACCCTGTGATGGCTTATTGCTAAACACATTGCTGGGGCCTTTTTCCTTTCAGCTGTCTTACTCATGTGAATTGGTATTTCTGTACTTGTGAAAATGTGCTTGGTAGTTTTATTACACAGTCATTTCTTCAAGAAGGTGAAATGAAGTATCTGTCGCTACAACTGGTTCTCAATTGGTACTGAAATTAATTATTTCCATCCCCCTTCAATTATTCACCACATTTACTGAAATCTAGAAAAGTGCAATAGCTGGTCATTATCTGAAAGAGAAAAAAGGCTTTAACAATATCTACAGATAAGCACAAATGCCTCCTGCTAGAGAAATCTCTTCCTAACCAGTTCTTGATATCTCAGGTAAATGGAATCACTTGTCTGATTAGCTGTGGCCTGGAATCTTTTTCTGCTGCTGAGTCCCGAGTAAGCAGTCACATGAAAAAGCGCTGAAGTTCTTAAATGAGAATCTCCAGGAAGCCTCATTTCATTGATTTACTTCACTGAGATGGTAGAGGTAAAACTATCTGGGGTGACACAGGGAAATTAGGGATGATCCACAACTTACCTGGCCAGGCTGAGCTATTGCAATGGTCAGATTCCAGCCTGGATGGCACAGACAACATTCCTTCTACAGCATCCACCTCAGACAGCCCTCCCTGCTCAAGTGTCCCAGAACACAATTTAGTTGAGGTGTACGTGTGAAATGAGTTTCTTTGTTTTACAGTACAAATTCTTCAGATGAGATTGGAGCCAAGCCCCAGCTTGCTTTGATGTGTATTTTTCCTGGGTATGCAGACTACAGTTTATAGGTGATAACAGACATTTGAGATTAAAAGAACATGGAAAACACAGAGATGACTACAGTCTGTATTTTGCTTTAACGCTCTATCCCAGCTTTCCAAATTAAAAACCAGACAAACAAAAAGCCTCAACCACTACAACAGTTTTTGCCATCCTGTTTGTAGTTATTGGCAGTGGTGAAAGCATGAGATCACACCTATAAAATTGTTCTCCCTCACCTGGAAGCAGATTGGCACCTTTGCCATTTCAGAGATCCACTTCCTGTTAATAAAAAGGCAATTTCTTTGGATAACAAAGCCAGGGACTTCTGGCAGTAAGCCAGGAAGCTTAAAGAGAAACCTTGAATTCTGCAAACATAATAGACAAGGGACTGAGCTTAAGAAAAGATTTCATCTATCAGCTAACAAGAGGCTGGGGTCATGAAGGAGGGTATTCTTTATACTTGAGAGACCAAGCTAAAAGTCTTAAAAATTGTACAAGGAAACACTGGCTGGAATGTTCTCCCTGTGTAATAGAGGCTGAGGCTTCAAGAAGGTTTTTCATTCCTCCTGACAGTCTGACAGAAGTGTGGAACACAGAAGTTTAGCAGTGTGGGCAGGTTAAATTACACCAGGCAGGAGAAATCATTTCAATGTGAATTGAAGCATTTACTCTTGTCCACTTCCAGCTCCAGCTTGTTATTCTCTCTGTTTCCCATTGCTTCATGGTTTTAACTGAAAAGCTTCATTTTAAAGTGGATGTTTTACAGGGGGTGCTTTGGTTCTAGGATTTACTGTTTACTCACAAAATATCCTTAGCACACTACTAAAGTGTGACTTGGTTCCTACTCATCTATTAATTTTCTATGTATTTTTCTATGTATTCTACGTATTTTACTTTAATGTGTTTACCTGGTATGGCAAATACTGTGGTAAACAGATTATTTATGGAGCAATATGGTTATGGGAAGTTTTGACTTAGCCTTAGTGAATTTATATACAGAAAATAGCCTTATGAATAAGAATGAACTTCTAAAAAAATGTGCCGTTTCCCCGTGAAAAAGAGCACAGTAAAGAGCATTTTCAACTTCAATCCATCATTCCTATTGGAAAAATACCCCATAACAACTGCTCAGCTCAGCCCCCTCAGCCTGTTTCATGGAGTCATGGAGCACACTCTGATTTTTCTACCTGTCCCAGGAGCCCAAAGCATCAACTCTTCTCCTTTTCTAGAGCAGCACAATCCACCCTACAGCACAGCCCCAGTGACACAGGCCCCAACCCTAAATCTACAAAGGAAACCAGTCCATATAACACCTGTGTTTAAAGAAATACATAAAGAAACACCACCAGCCATGTGTCCCTGTGGCACTGTGGCCATTTTGAGCTTTGAAGCACAAGTGGGAATTAGAGGATCTTTAAGTCCCTTCCAATCCAAACCATTCTGTTTTCCTTAGTGTCTGTCAGGTAGGGTGGCCCCTATTCCCTATGGACTTTTTGGTGTCATTTAACACTTTAGAAAAAGTGAACACTAGTTAATGGTAAATTACAATGAAATTTATACTGAATTACATCCAGCATCTGCATTAGTAGCCAGTGAGTCCATTTTGATGGACAGGAAGAAGCAGGGATGTGTAATGATTTACTGCAGCAGCTAACTGAAAGCTCTTTAGTCAGGTTTCCCATTAACAAAAACAAGCATTAAATTACTTAAAAACAATCATTAATTTAAATAAGTATTTTGTAGCTGTACATATAAATCATGCACAGAAAAGAAACTTAGCAAATGCCACAGTTGTCCCCATCACCTGAACCCCCAGGAATGCACAGTGCAAAGAGGTCAACTCACATTTTCCTGCCCCAAGACCCCCAGGAATTATACACTGGGCAAAGAATTGCAGGTTCAGGCACCCCTCATATCAGAAGAAATGTGAAACAACACTGTGGATTTTAAGGGGTGAATCTTAAATACCACCAGTCTTACTGAGGTCTGTCAGACCCACATGCAAACCTGACAGTCCCCACAGTGCAGTCTCCAACTTCTGCTTCAGAGAACATTTGCTGGGGATGACATCAAGTAGCATCAGAGGATCCCAAAAGGTCTCTGAAACAATGCACAACTAATGGTCTTCAAAATGCCCCTCACACAACCTGTTCCACTGGCACTCAAGGGCAGTGATGCACCACAGACTGTCCACAGGCTGCTCTGAGGCCCCTGCTTCAAAAGCAATGCCCAAATTGCCTTTGGGAGCCACTAAACTGAGAAATAAGAAAACAAAGCAAAACTCTGAATGCTAGGCATGGGATCTGGGAGATCTGTATTTCCTAGATCTGCCACTAACATGAATGATATATATGAGAGGCTTGGAACAAGATGATCTTTAATGTCCCTTCCAACCCAAACCATCCCGTGATTGTATGATTTTATTTCTTTGTATTCAATTCCCCCTTCCATTCACACAATCTCATTTATTTATACCAAAGGATCTGGGAGACAAGGATGGTTTTTCTCTGTCTGTCTGCACTGTGCATAGGTCCCTAGGAACCCAATGGGGAAGGGGTTTCTGAGGGCTGCTGCAAAAAGCATCAAAACTACAAAAGAAGTACAACATCACTTGGATTTCAGGCTTCTGTTGCTGAATGTCTCTTGTCTTGAACCTTATGTTTATAGTGTATGAAGTGTAGCCCCAAAGACCATGTAAGGAGTAAGGTCAGGACTGCTGTTTTTCTTGGATCAGGAAAGAGACACAAAAGCATCATAGGGATCCTGTGGAAGTCTGATGGAGCCTCTCTCCCGTTGGATTGTGGATGATGTATTGCAAGCACAAACATTGATTTTCTAGTAGGTGTGTATTTTCCTGGGAGTACAAGACTCCTTGGATTTCTACCATACTGAAAACAACAGCCTTGAGTGACCCTCCCTGCAGTGCCCTCTGAACCTGATCCTATTCCACAGTGACACCATCAGCAAAGGGACTCCGGCAGTGTGACCAGGAGCAGGGCTGGCAGCACTTCTACCTCCTCAGCTCCCTGCAGAGGAGGGACTGGAAGTGTTTTACAGGGTATTAGCCAAGGCTGTAAGTTGTTGTGAACAAGTAAACTCGAAATCAGGAGGGTTTTAAAACTCTGAGGTGATGTAACACCCCTCAGTCCGTGCCAGACATCCCAGGGGGCTGCAGCCACAAGATCTTCTGTCCCATAGAGGGAAGGAGGGACACACACTCATGTGCTGCTGCACTGAGGCTTGAGAGAAATGAATTATTGAGAGTTTAAATAATTTGTGCTCGACAGCAGCAAAGCAGGGCACTGGATGGAAGAGGACTCTATTAACTGAGGAGGCTGAATGTTCTCAGTGCTCCCCTCCCCAAAGGGAATTGTGCCTCCCCAGTGACACCTGACTGGGGCTGACCTGTCCTGTCCCAAATCTTATTCCTCTGTTCTGAACTGACCCCCCCTCCTCCTCTCCTACAGTCACCATGATTTCATAAAACCAAACCAAACCAAATCTGGAAATGCATTAACAACAAGAATCCCTCCAAAGTCCTGGTGCCACATGAGAACACCAACAGAAACCACATTTTCCAAATGAGGTTACTTGTAAACACTTGGCATGTACACTTCAAAATTAACTTCTCTATCCTCCTTCCCAATCTCAGGCTGAGAATTTGTGCTCAGTGGGCAACCCTGAGTCAATAAAGCAGCCATCTATCAACCCCCTGAAACAAACTGAACCACCCATGTGTTGGCAGAAGTTCACAGTTTGAAAATGTTTCATGTCTTGCCCGTTCCTTGAACAGCCCCTTTCTCTGAGATTGTTACAGGCTATCACTCATTCCTCAGTTTGTCTGGGACCTGCTAAATGTTTCTCTATAAATTCACCACTTGCCCATTCACAGCCATGCATTAACTGCTCAGTTTTTCCCTGAAAGTAAGGAATTTAATATGATACATAAGTCACCATAAACTCTACAGGATTAAGTAAGTTATTGCATCTTACAGGACAACTGGTTTCTACGAATGATACCCTGGAAAATGACATTATCACTCAGTGATTTGGTTCAATCTGATTGCTACAGTTAATGTAATAATGTAACTCAATTAGGATGCTTTTGTTATGAATGAACAACCTTGTTTAATATTGTCTGCCTGGCCAGAGTCAGCTGAAATGGGATGCTGAGGCAGCCTGTGAAGCCCAGAAATTCAGTGATGAGTTTTCAGAGGAGATATCAGCATGAATTAGAAAGCCCAGCCAATTTTTAAAGGCAGAAAGGTCTTCTTGGTTCTTCTTACTATAAGAAAATTACAAAGCAGGCATTTTGTAATGACTGTGCGTGACTCCAGGCTTTTCAGAGGTCAGAGAAAGGCTTGCAGGAGTCAGCACACACAATTTGACTTTCACTTCCAGTGCAAAGCATGTTAGGTTCACCTTGAGGTCCTCCACATTCTCAGCTCCCCCAGTAGATCCCACTGTGCAGACCAGTAAGCAGCTCATGGTGTGCCTGGAAGAACCTGGCCAGCTGGCAGCTAAACTTGTTCTGCCCTTTTCCTATTTTCATGTATGATGTCCTCCTGAGGTGCTTCCAACTCGTACACGGAGTTACCAACTCACCAGCTGGGGTGAGACACCTCTTTACTGTGAGCACTGGCAACACACTCACTGTTTGCACATCTGCTTTTCTTAAAACTACAACTCCTTGACTCTCAGAACATCTCTACCTGTACTACAGGCTGGAGGCTTCTCCTTGCAGCAGGGAAACCAGGGGGTCACTGGTGGGTGACAGAGCCAGGCACAGGCAGAGCCTTTGGCAGAAGGTGTTCTCCTGGCTGCTGAGGCCATGAGGCAAGAGGGAGGGACAGGTTGTGCCAGACCTACTCTGGATTAACAGGGAGATGAAAGTCCAGAAAGATCCTTACTCTGCTGCTACCTGCAGGCCCAACCCTAATTCAAACCACGTGTCAGCCTCTTCACTTGTACCTTTTGGGGGAATTTCTGGAATCCCAGACACACAGTAGCTGTATTATACCACTTCCAAGCCCACAATACCCTGAGTAGTGCTGAGCCAGATGGAGAACAGAATGCAGAAACCCAACCCAGTCCTTGCTGGAATCCTTCTCAATCCATTGGTGCATGCATTTAATTTCCTGTCTCCTTGTTTTCAGCCTGTCCTTGGGTATGTTTGTGAGAAACCTGAGATGGTTACATGTGTTGTGGCCTCCAAGACTCTCAAAAACATGAAATAATTACCATAACTTCATTCTATATTTTTTTTCTTCTCTTTCTAAAGAAATCTCCAAAGAAATGTCTCACCTTCTCAGTTCTCAAGCCCAGGACTTTTTCTTTTCACGGAAAACTGAGAACAGACATTCAGGAATGGGGAGCATGCCTCATACATGCTTATAAAACCTGATTTGTTATGAAAAACAGATGTTTTTCATAGCATAAAGTGTATATGAATATTATACTTGAATAACATAAAGTCCTTAAAGAAACACTTTGTTTCTTCTGGATATGTTTGGACATGGCCAAACTCCAAGGTCCACAGATTGAATTTCTGGGTGTCTCCATACACACAGACCATACTAAGAGCACACTCATTAATACCTGCTCCCAAAACACGCCTATAAAGCTGATATCTAACCTACAGTGTCTTCATAGAGGTGTGGTGATCACAGGAACTGGGCCACTGGGTTTCTGGACACAGATTTCCTTTCAGGATATCTCATCTCACTTCTGTGTGGAGGGTTCACAGATGCTTGCACAAAATAACAAACACAACTTGTATGCTTAGAATGTCAGTTTTTTGAACACTCAAAATTAAGTTTAAAATTCACATCATGCAGGACAACTTTCCCCTGGACTTCAGGATAGACAGAGCATGTAGGCACAAGCACTGTGTGCACACACTGACACACACACGTATCTTCACTGCCTTGAAATCAGAACTTGTTACCTGCAAGATCAGAAAACCACACTGTGATTTTACTGACTCTGCACCAGTGGCACCTGAAAGGGAAATCTTGCCTGGCATTCCCACGTACAACCTTCACGGAAGCACTTTGATAAAAGTTTTGCTACATGTAAAAAAAGAGATGTAACACTATAAAGTGAACAAGCAAAGCTATCTATCATTTGGAAAGTCTTTCTTACTGTGATCTAAGCTGCTGGGAAGGCTTTAGGAATTTGCATGTTATCCTTAGAGATGCCTGAAACTGTCTCTTCTGTTCCTTGTACAGCACTGAGCACATCACCAGCTTTAGTCTTTAATCTCTTCTTCCTCTCTCCTCCTCTACGGAGAATGAAATCCCTCAATCTGGGCACAGATAAAACTCCTGGGCCTAGTAAAGTTTGGCTCTAAGTTTTGCAATTAGGATTGGAATATTTATTGCCAGCAATGCCTTATACCAAAACCAAATCCAATCAGTATCACATCCCGAAACTTGGCCCTGGATCACAGGCACATAGAAGGGTTTGGGTTGGAAGGGACCTGAAATATCATCTCATTCCACCCCCTGCCATGGGCAGGGACACCTTCCACTAGGCCAGGTTGCTCCAAGCCCTGTCCAACCTGGCCTTGGACACTTCAGAAAAAGCAGAGCGCACATCAGACGGCAGGATTTAACAGGGAAAGGATTCAGGGAGACTTTGGGGGATTGGAACTAGAGGGTCTTCATGGCCCCTTCCATCACAAACCATTCTATGAACCCCGACAATCTTCCCCCAAGAAGCTGCTCAGCCCCATAACTTTTCTCACCTGACCGTGAATATAAATGCAATTAAGCACTTCAAAAGACAAACCAAAAAATCCAAATAAAAAGAGCTGAGCTTTTTTTCATTCCTCTCCATTTGCTAATTCACACAGCAACGGAATAAGGACAGAGGAGAACAACTTGGAGGATTTCAAACACACACAATCCCTGCTTGGCTTACAGAAACCCTCTCTATAATTATGTACCTTTTGCCTGAAATTATTATAGATATTAGTGCTGCTGTGGGGAGGAGAGCTTGTGGGCAGCACAGACTTGTGTTGTAGGTATTTATAAAACCACCAGGAGGCTGCAATAAAATTATTGTGGGGTATATATTATAGTTTTCCAAGAAGCATTTAAACCCACTACTATATTGAATTTAACCTCTCCCCCAAGTTTCTTCAAGACACACTTCTCTGTATGGCTACACCTCTAATTTTGAATGTCACTCTATATACACAGACAAGGTTCAAATAATGCAATCTCTATAAACAGACATGTTCAACAAGAGTAATGTGTATGTTTTTCATAGTAGGCATGTGTATACACTGCAAAATAATATACATGTAGATGTGCTATAGCTGGTATTGTAAGATTTTTTAGGAGAACACTAATTGTCTGTACAAAAATAATAAAAATTTAAAATATTGGATACAGCTACAGGTGTAAGTATGACTCTGTATATAAGCATAGAGCATAAAATGGAGTGCAACAGGAGCACACACTTCTAACATCAGCATTTGGTGCATTTGCATGTTCCATATTGGTTATGCATCGTGGTCTGTGCCTCTTACACATTCAACACGTATCATTCCACCATCCTGGATGCTTTTGCTATCAATTTTAATTTTCATACAGTGGCTTCACTTTTTTTTTATTTGCTGCCTGCAAATGACACTTTTTAGGCCCTGATGGCTGAGCAGCATCTTAAGATGCTGATGTGACAGTGTCAGAAGTTCCAAGGCGCTGGGTACCCTCGGAGGAGCGCGGGGGCATCTGTGCCAACCTCCCCTCCCTGTGTTCCACTTCTTGATTGTTTACTCAACTGCCAGAAGCTGGGCTAAAGCCCTGGGGAGAGCAAAACCTGTTTGGGCCATTGACATTGAGTATCCTTGGTGCAGGAAGTCAGGACCTCAGAGGTATCCATCATTACGGCTGCCTGAAGGCAGGCTGGAGCCAAGGAACTTGCCTGGGAAGCCAGTAAAATTTTAATGCACTCTGTAGTGTGGTCATGTCATACTCAGTTATGGCAAATAATCCCAGATGCCTGCAGAGGTAAAATGGAGCTGTAATGTGCTTGCCTCCTAACCCGAGCTGACAGCAATGATGTACGACTACCATTAGCGGAAAATATCACTTCAACTAACCCATGATCCAGCTCCGCTAAGGGTCACATTATCCATGAGGAACAAATTACACTCCCAAAGTAAATACAAATTTTCTACACAAAATGGGCACACAAAAAAAAAAAGGCAAAGGGGAGCAGGGAGGGGGGAAGGGGAGAGGGCAGGGGAGGGAGGAGATAGGTTACCTATGACAACGTGCTGCCGAGTGACAGAGATGACAAAGGACAGGACAAACGGGGCCCCCAAAAGCTTGTCCCATGCCTGTAAACAACGTGTTCCCTCCCCTCCGTGCCAAACACATCATCTTTCACAACAAACACGCTCAGCCCCGGTTTTATTACCACTCTAGCTGTGGGGACCCTCTATGTGGCACATCAAATGAATAAAAAGGAGCCTTATCTTTCCTCCTAATGGGCCTTAAACAGTAAGAAATACTTCCTGATTGCCTGAGCCTTGCTAGCACATGAAGTCTGGGTGATCTTTCACCCTTGGGGCAAGTTTAAGGTGCTGCATTTTCCAGAGTTAAAAAGACAACACCTGTACAAATATGCAGCGTAAATCGCCCTGATGGGAAACATCATGGCTTTGCAGAAACAGTTTGAGGAATAGCACTGAGAAACCATTTCTCTAATCCTATCCTTAGCCAACATAAATACGTGCCAAACAAGTCAGACAGCAGCATCCCATGACCTGAAATAACTGACTAAAATTCAGTTCTCAGCCACTGTTTCCCTGTGTTTGCTAAACATGGTGGTGGGTACCCATCACCCAAGGAGGTTTTCAGGAATCCAGATTTCTTGTGACCAATCCCTTTGCCCTTCCCAGAGTCCAGTGCATGAGGGGCTTGAATGGCCTGACAGCTACTTGGCCTTTAGGTACCAGCCATAACCAGCCCCATAAAACCCCAGGGAGGTGCAGTCTGGGGAGGACAGTCTCCCACCATGGATACTCCCAGAGCTGCCACAGAAAATCCCACCCCCATGTTGAAGTCAATCCCCTTCCTGAACCTCAGGACCTTGCAACCCCAAGGAGGCTCCTTTCCACTGGTTTCCCAAGGCTACATCCTTTCTGCTCCCTGGCTTGGGAGAGCCAGGGAATGTCTCACACAACCTAAGGCCACACACTAATTTCTCAGGCTGTCTTACAAGACTGGAGGTGAGACACTTCTCATTTTTAAGTATTCCTGTAAAAATCACCCCCATCTTCCTATACCTTCACCTATATTTGAGTGTGAAGAGTGAGATGGGGAAAAAAACCCCAACTGTGATGACATGCCCTTCTTTCAACAGCTCAATAAATGCTCAGAGTTCCCTTTATGACCAAAATTTTTCAGACTAGGTAAATTATAATTTATTATTTATACACCACCAGTGTATAAACAGCAAACTGAAACCCTGGTTGAGTTTTAAGCAGTAGGAAGAGCACAGATATTCCTGTATCACTGTATGGCCATGGTGGTGGCCATGTGTAAATGCAGCTGTCCTTCTGCTGCAGCCCTGGCACCATCCAGGGGGGCATTTTACCCCTCAGTGCTACTCAAACCTTTCCTTCCCTCACTCCTGCCAGGGGTGAGGAAAAATTATCCCAAATATCCCAAATACAGTTTTGTTTCCAAGCATCCTACTGAAAAATCCCCAACATGAGAGTGGATTGCACTAATCTATAAATGTAGTCCTGATTGCATAAAGCAATTTCATCACCATTTAATCCATTTATGATAAGGCTTTTACAGAATATACAGAACACAGCCCCCTGCAAAGCAGCTGCTTAACTTGCTCTTCTGTTCTGCAGCACAGTTTGTGGTGGGTTTGCTCTGGGTTCTTTCTGTTGCCCAAGAAAGGACAATTTGGTGTGTCCTGCACATATTTTGGAGGGGAGGGAACACAGAGCAGCCCCACCCCCATGGGCCAGCCCAGCTAAACATCATGTTTTGTGAATTTAACACAGAAACAACTATGCAGGACACTGCAGATCTGCTGGGCAGGGGGAAATGGCTCATGAAGCTCATGAGCAACAAACTTTACATTTATTCTGTGGTACTGAAAGGTTTAAGAAGGCCCTTCCTACATTCCTCTTAGAATGGATACAGCAGAGCATTTCTTATTACCTGAACAAGTTTAGTTTGTAAAGTTGGGCTAAAAAGTGTGGGAGTTTTTAATATATCTAGAAAAAAGCAACTACACAAAACCACACATAAACATCTAAACACTTGTATGAGTGGATATTTAACTACCAAACACTGAAATACAGTGTAATAAACACACATCTGCCAGAATACTACTCCTAAACGTCTCTCCAAAGTCCATACTCAAAATAACAGACCAAAAGCACTGCAGGAACATACAGAGGGTGCAGGTAGGAAGCTCTGGTGTTTATATAGATATACACAAATAGCCATCCCTTTTACCTGGGCATAGCAGAGTCATTTTTGGTATTTCCCAGGCCATAATCTTTGTTTCATAGCTGGTTTATAAGAGGTCAAATAGATCAGCATTATCATTAAAAATACTCTGATTCAGAAAATATCATTCTTCAGCTCTCATGGTGCTTTTCAGGCCCATTTCAGGCAGTGCTTGGGCAGAGCCATCACCAGCCAGACACTACTGGGCCCTGCAAGACCACATGAGGCTTTCAAAGAGCCTCATGAACTAATTGGGCACTCCTAAAATACACCCAGAATTAAATCCTCAGTTGCAGTAATTTTTTAAGTTCTACATCAAGGTAGGATACAACTCCAGCAAGAAGGTTTCTCCTCTTGAATCAGGCCTGAGTAACAGCTCTGGGAACGCTGCAAACCCTGGATCAATGAAGCATTTACCTGAGAAGTGAAAAATCTCCAAAGTGCCTCAGATTGAGCCTTTAATTTTAAAATCAGTCTAATTAAACAGAGTGGTGAGAGGAAATGGTAGAGACAGAGAACAAAACAGGACTTCATTCCTTACCTCATCTTCAGCATTTGACTTCCTTATCAAAGCTCTTTGTATGTCTTTTCCAAACAAGATTTCCTTTGATTTCCAGAAGATGAATTATGTGTTTGCACTTATGCTTTTAATATTGTATTAATTACTAGGGGTATAATCCTAAAGATTGTATCGAGATATCAAAAGATAATACAGTTGCACTTAAATTTGTCAGCTGTGCAATAGCTTGCCCTAATTTTAGATTATCAGCTCTGGAGACCTGCTCAAAGAGTAAGACTGACAGACTTTTTAATGGGGAAAATCAGAGTTCCCCTGGGATCCATACTTTTTTCTGATGCAGTAAGAAATCCCAGTGGCATTTGCTGAAAGGATCCCAGGATGGAAAATTACATCTCTCTAAGAATTAGTGCTTCTCACTCTGATGCAAGTCTTACAAGTACACTCTCCCCCCACAGACACACCTGCTGCCTCTTCAGGCTTTTCAGCAACAGGAGAGCAAAATGCCTACTTGGAGTGCTCCAGTCCAGTCCTGTGTGTCAAACTGAAGTGAAGGAGCATGAATCTATATAAATAGACAAATTATCCACCCAAAACATGTCATTTAAAATTGAGATGCTGACACAGCCTTAGCTACAGTACTGCTGAGCAGGGGCTGCTTCATTTTTTCAATTAAATATCCTTGTTTCTTCTTCCCGAGAAACCTCTGGAGAAATGTCTCATTTGAGGGCAGACACAGACAGAAAGTGACTCTGTCTGTTGGCTCCCAATTAGAGGCTCTGGAAGATGGATTGGAGGCACAGCCATCACCTAACAGAGATCAGATATCAACCATGATTTACACAGCCACAGAGGTGCATACTCAAGTGGGGGAAAAAGTACTATTGCCAGCCTAGGAGCCACTGCCTTTCCTGCTCTGCCACCACTCACTATCCATCTGCTCCTCAGCCTCCCACATCCTGCTCCTTCCTGCATTCTCCTACTTGTCCACCCAGTCATAATTGAACCCACTTATCTTTCAGCCCCTCCATCTGTCCCACACCTTTCATCAGACTGATCTGCCAGCTCTTATTCAAAGGCACTGGTCTGTCTTTCTGGATGCCAGGTCTCATTTATTCTAGCAGAAATATGTACCTGTCATGCATCACTTCTGCTTCTCATAGATCTCCTAGAAGGATCACTGTGTGTTTGCCCTCAAAAATCCTAAACAAAGCAAAATTGCTTCTTTTGCGTTTTTTGAAGACCGAGTACAGAATTCCTTTGCAGGAATATACCCTGTATTCTGTATCCTACAGGGTAGCAAAATCTGCAAGAGATAGGCCTAAAGTAAATCTCCTCTTCCCAGAAACATTCCAGGCTGCACAATCCTCAGAATACATTGAGTGAGGTCCAACCAAGAGCAATTTGACAATTCCCTATTAGAGCAGCTCCACAGCTGGAGGCCAATCCCTTCACCATGATATAAGACATTTGGGTCAAGCTTCTTCAAACTTCTGGTCCTGCTGAGCACCCTCAGCTCCCCTGGTTACTGATGGACACTGGGGATGCTGGACACTGTTTATGGAACAATCACCCTCTTGCACAGAGATCTGGCGCCCTCCCTTCTCCCAAGGCATGGTGCTCACAGGAATTTGTCATCCTAAAAAATGTTATTTTATTTCAAGCAGGAATTCAAAAAATCTTCTGGGCCCTATTGAAAGAGATCTAAAAGATCCTGCCTGTCTGAAGAAAAGAAGTTTCTACTTGTCAGTTAAACAAAGGAATAACGCACAGCCTCCTTTATAGTGTGTACTTTACCTGTCATCCAACAGCCCATTATCACGTCACGGCAGAGTGCACTTTTCTACAGGTCACTTTGTTTAAAATGACATGGATAATGCACATGTCAGCGAGCTGACAGTCCCCACCGTCCTTCAGAGATAAAACCCAGCGACGAGCGCCTGTTCTTATCTGGGGTACATGCCTTGGTCTATCATCTAAGTCAGGCAGAACATGATTTCTCCAGAGAGCACTTTTTTCATTTCCTGATTTTAAGAAAATCAAATAAGCACCATTTGTCTTCATCTGAATATGCTTGACCTGCTCAAATGATGATGTCTCGCATTTTATAACAGGCTACATATGCTGAATTCAAATTAACAGCAGAACAAGGCCTTTAGATCTTTGCCTGGGCTGCCAGCACAGCCTGAATAAATATGCCAGGGTGAGCCTGTTAGGACTGGGCCTGAGCTACAGTGCTCAAGGCTGGGTCTGGTTCTGGGATTTGAAAAACACTAAATTATTAGGGATATTTGGATCTGCACTTAATCTCATTTCATTAGGGGGAAGACAAAATATAGATCACAGAGATGAAATACTCATCTGGATTTTAAATCCTGCCCGCAGAGATATTCTGTGGGAGGTACAATCCTGAGTTTCTCTTGTGTTGTGTAGTGGAAAGTATCCTGAACCAGCATCCCCCACCATCCCCAAAAGCTGCCTCTCTGCCTTTTTGTGCTGGAGTGCTGCAGGAGAAAAATTCACTGAAACAGCCAGAGGTTCAGCTCCATAAACGCAGCAGAGACAGGAAATTACACTTTTAGTTCTGGGTGCCATAAACATAGAAGCTGAAATTCAGTTTATCATCTTCCACTGCATAAGGAACATCCTGAAAATGAATAATCACTTCACAGGATGGAATGTAATGGTAATGCATTAAAAATTCATATCGAAAAGTGCAGGTTAATATTCTGCACAAAAACCCAACAAAACCTCCCCTTTCTGTTGTCACACTGATTAACTCCAGTGATTAGTTCCCTTATGCAAGGAAAATCACTGCAGTTCAAAGTAAACAGTGGCTCTTTAAAATAGTTAGCAAATTATTAAGAAACATGAGGAAAATATCCTCTACTTGGGAAATTAGTGGAAAAGCTGAAGGGCAAAGCTTTGGTGGACATGGAATGGTTTGAGAATTTCCTTGTTCTCCTGCTACAAAAATCCTGTAGGAAACTCATTAAATTCATGGAAGGTGATTTCTGTGTTCATTGTTTCCTTGTAGATTTTACAACATATTTGTACTTGTCTGTTGGATGAGCTGCACACCAGCATGGTCATCTCTCCTCTTCTTGGCTTGCCTTGGAGCTAGTTAACAGAACCACTCAAGAAACTCCAAACAGTTCAACATTATCATAGGAACAATATCTTCTGACATTATTTTACCCTTCCCCGACTTCCATCCCCCAATTTATCCAGTGAAAGAGGAGGCAAAAGTCATTACATTATCAAAACATCCCTTAAGGCTCAACATACAAATAAAAGTCACAAAATCCAACCTGGAAATACAAAAATTGTACCAGTTTTTCTGCAATGATTATTTCAGTTTTGCCAAAGAAAGGTTAGTCTCTTCACAACATAAAAGAATAAAATATTAAATAATATATAAATATGCATCAGTGTGGATAGCAGTTCTTGAATACTATTAGTCTTCTAAACAATAAACAGCACTGGAGACCATTGCCTGACTCTTCCAGCACGACATTCTGCCCACTTAGAAACACAAAAGTAGGGGGATAATTAGCAGCAATTTGTGTCACTTGGCTTAATGTACAGTCTCCAAATGTTGTTTCTAAAAAATATATATATTTATATATATATATATCTCAACCACAACACTTCAGTTTGAATTTGCAGACCCTTGCCTGCAGAGAAGCAAAACAGGTGCTAACAGTGGTTAAATAAGAGCTAAGAAGTGCAAATGTGAGGGTTACAAACAGCTTCAGTTGCTGTTACAACTTCCAAGGGGAAATGTAGCCATGGAAAGGGCTGGTAGATGAGACTGGTGTTCATAAACAACCCACACAAACTGAGGCATTAATATGCTTGACGATGAATTGTGCAGCCTCCAAAATATTCATTAGAATTCTCTTTCCTTGGAGGGCTATTCCAAAATTAAATTAAAGAACATATTTTCTTTGTGCAGAGGTGCTTTAGATCAGTCCAAAAAGAAATGTTGAATAAGTAAAAGATTAAGAGGAATAAGGGAATCCAACAAATCCAACAAATTAGTTTTACTCCCAAACTGATTTTCTTTCTTACCTTTTCTTCTTGATCACTGTCACTGTCACACTGAAACACAAAAACAGAAAAAGCACAGGTAAGAAAAAGTTGCTACAGCAAAAAAAAAAGGAAATATTTCTGTGAACAAGACAGCTGATAACTCATAAACATTGGGCATCACCTCTGGCACCTTCAGGACCAAGCTCAGCTACTGTATGGGAGGGAATTCCCCCCCTTGCTGTGGAAGAGGAAACATTTGTGTGTTTGAATTCTGAACACATTGCTCTGCAAACACCAAAAGCCACTTGCAGAACCCTCTGTCAGTTCAGTCCATGGGCACAGGAGCTGATGGTGCACGTTTAGACTCCAAAGCTGGATCAGGGGAGAACTAAAGCAGTCGTAGAGGGCTGGTTTGCTTTGCTTTCATGGACAGTGTTCCCCACACTGCCAATCCACAGGCTCCTCAGGCAGCAGGGTATGGACATGGCTCAGGTCTGCCCAGCCCAAAGAGAAGCATTTGCCCCTTTCCAGGAGCACATGGAAGCTTCACCCTGTGGCTTTGCTTACTGCTGCTGAACTAAAGGATTCAGAGCTCACAGGGAAGCAAGAACATGCCAATGGTAAACACTTATAATACTATAAAATAGTATTGATAGTTAAGATCCATACTATCACAATAGTTGATATTTATCAATGGCCATTGCTCAACTTTTTAATAACTTTTACTGTAGTAGAAATAGAGCAGGGCTAGAGCAGTCAAGGTTCCTGAGGGATAAGCACCAGAAACCCAAAACACGTTTACATTTGCTAGAAGTACAAAAGCTGTGCTGGAAATGGGACTCGAAAAACCTCAGGTTTGATCCGTCCCACTCAGTTCTAGGTAACTACACCTCTTTCTGTGGGTTTGGTTTGTTTAAATCTACAATTTTAGGTTCCAGAGGCCTGAATTGTCTGTATCACCCAAGGGTGAACTCACACCTCTGCAGATCTAATGGCAGATGTTTCCAAGGAACAAGAGCCCCAGGACCAGCTGACTGTGCTGGGTTATTACAGCCCTCAGTTAAGCTCTTTTTGTATTTATATCATATTTAATGCATATCTTTGAGTATTTTCATATGACAACCAAATTGCTTTGAAACTAGTTATATTTTGTGAATTCCAAAGGTTAACTCTACAGTGGGATATGAATAGACAGAGCCAAATACACCCACAAATACATGTACTTGATTTGCACAAATCAACTCATCTATGTGCTCTTTAATTATAACTTTTCTGTTTCATTGGCCTTTTTGCTTGTCTTCATCAGAACAGGGGGTGAAAAGGTGCCTTCCTCACACCACTGAGCTACATACTAACAAATCAAAGCTGGGACTGCTGTTATGTATTTTTCAGCTAGTTTTAAATGAAGCAAAGATTGAATAAAATTACAGTCTCCTTGCAGCTAATTCCAAATAGAAATGGAAGTGAAATTTTTTTAATAACTGAAATGATTTATATAGCACTAGTTGCACCTAAATACTGTGGTCACAAACAAATGAGAGGGAACATGAAGATATGAGACAAATTTAGCTTGAATTTTGAAAAACACAATGTTCAAATGAGTGAGGAGTGTACTGAAGTCACCAAAAGAAATCTGCACATTTCTAGAACAGTATGGCTTTGATATAAAGTACTCATACCTTACCCTGTAAATACTGTGCATTTTGACTTCATCACGGCTGCCTGTATGAGGTTTTGGTGTGAGGGTGAGCAAGGCCCTACATTTACAAAAAAAGCAAACCTGCCCAAGAATTTTCATCCATGAAAATCACAGCACAGAATCATGGAATCTCCTGAGTTGGAAAGGACCCACAAGGATCATCAGGTCCAACCCTCAGCCCTGCATAGGCCCATCCCCAAACCAAGCAGCTCAGGAGTAATTTGTTTGTGTCTCTTCCCACCCTCCAGGCAAACTCCAAGTCCTGATTGTAACACCTGCATCCAAAATAAAGTGGGCCAAGAGTGGATCTCTAAGCATGCCAGAATGATTCCCTTTTAGCCACAGGGTTCATGTGCACGTGTGCTGTGACCCAGCTGTGCTCACAGCGCTCTGCTGCCTCTCCTTTCCCCCCATTTTATGTCTGGTTTAAGGAATCTCTCCTCTGTTGTAGTTTCTCCCATCTCATAAGCTTGGAAAAGCTCAGGGTTTTGTGTTCCCTGCAGCATGGAGGTACCTGGGGAGAGGAGAGCCTGCCAGCACTGACATCTGAATTTGCCAGCAGAACATCCTGAATCCGAGTGGATCTGCAGAGAGCACACCAAGTGGTGTCGGTGGGAAGCTGTTTCCACCAAAGTGTTAAACCTGCTGCTTTCCGACAGTCCAGTTCTAATTTCAAGGTCCGCTTAATTCCACATCAAATAATTACTGCTATACCCAGCAGCACCTTGTCTCCAGAGTTAAGCATATGGCGAAGGACTGAGACCTACTGGTGTCCATTATGGAAGCAGCACGGATGCCAAGCCGATTAAAAATGCTCCTGCTCCCTCCACAACGTGCCCAGTGACTGACAGCTCCGTGATTTGGCCACTCACCGTGGCTGCCAGAACAGCCTCTGCTGCTCAGGGCCCACATGGCACTCGGAGAAAACACTTCCATTCCTGGTATTAAATTCCCACACTGACCTGAGGACTTTGCTGTGAGCTCAGCAGGAGTGCACCATCCAATTTACAGCTCCAGCCTCCAGAGCCCTCCGTGCCAGCCTCTGGCAGAGACGGATGATGGTCAAAGCCCTCCAGTTCATAAATTATGCAAAGGCAATAAATGCACTCAGCAAACAGCTCTGCCCAGCCTGGCTTGGTGAACACGGCAGCAGCCCCTGCACTGGGCAGTGACTGCCCTCATCCACAGGGGCTGGACACAAGAGAAGAACCCACCACCCAGCAGCACTTTCCTG
This sequence comes from Pachyramphus minor, assembly GCA_013397135.1. Classification (NCBI taxonomy): domain Eukaryota; kingdom Metazoa; phylum Chordata; class Aves; order Passeriformes; family Tyrannidae; genus Pachyramphus; species Pachyramphus minor. The sequence goes on from VYXB01006750.1 coordinate 569,042, forward strand.
GGCCAACAGCAGCATTTTATGGACAAGCTGGAGGGAAATAAAAAAAAGGAGGGAGAGGAGGAAAGGGCTCTAAGCACTGCACTGAGGTTGTGTTTACAAGCAGCACCCACCCATGTCTGTGTGCAGGATACTCACAGCATGGGCATGTTCTACACATCCACTAATCAGAAAATTTATGTGCAGGGGTAAGGCCAAAAAGGGAGAAGAAAGATGTTTCCTACCCAAGCTGGAAACAGAACTGGAGCAACTGTTGGTCCCAGGCCTAAGAGCCTGAAGTCAGACACTCACACACAGTGTCCCGAGCTCTGGTGTGCTCCTTCACATTTTTGGATGCCTGTTCTCCCCAGAGGTGCTAAAGCACAGGGTGTTTCCATCTCCTGCAGCCTCACTGCTACCCACAGTTGGAGAACACATTTTGGAAACCAAAGCTGACAACCGTGAAGTTGATTATTCAGAATTACTGGTCAATTTGAAGGCTCGAGTCTGCACTGCTCGCTCAATTCCTCAGTTCCTCCAGCATTTCTCTACCTCCCAGAGCCACAGGAAGAAGTAAAATGATTTAAGTGCTTTGTGGTTCTCAGAGCACCAGACTGCTTAGGAGTTGAAGTGATGGAAATGCTTTGTACTGGCCTCAGCTTTGGGCTGAGTTTTAGTGTTTTGTGTCTATTACAAAAAGCTCATTTTTCAGTGGTCTCCCATGTCTTGTGTCAGGAAACCATGGCTCTGTGCACAGCCTGCCTTGGAATGCTCTGAAAATAACTGGGAATCCAAAATATCATTCGGAGATAGCATGACCTGATTTTTGGAGAACTGCCACCAGCTCCACTGGAAGCTGCGAGTGATAATGTGACAAATCAGGACAAGGAGGCTGCAGACACATTTTACACCTGAACAAACAGAGGCTTCTTGCTCTGATTCTCAGGCTCCAGGCATTCACTGTCTCTGCACTGAACACAAGCTGTGACTGATTACAGGCACCCCAGGCCAGGCCTGAGAAGAGCCCAGAGCCAAATGTCCAAATTTGGCCTCCATTCCCACAACTGCCCCATCCATCCCCCAGCTCAGGTTGAGCCAGAGGAGCAGAACTGCTGAGCACCCACAGCATCCATGGTCCCATGGCCAAGTTCTCAAATGTGCATGGCCCAAAATGCTGTGAGATCTTTGCAAATCAAAGCCTGACAGGCCCCTCAGTCAATCTGCAAAATAGCTGTTTTATGCTTTTCAAAGTCTTGTATTGGCCAGAAGGGACTCAAAGGTTTTCCCAAAGGACCTACAGCACTACCAGCCAAACCCAAGGCACAGGACAAATAAAGCTCACTCAAAATTAGCTCCACAGATCAAAACCTTACAGGACATCATATGGAAATGTTAAGGTTGCTCCCAATTTCTACATAATCAGGGGTAATAATGAGACCAGACTGAGTGACTTGCACAAAGTGGCCATAGTTATCACTCAGACTGTTCCAAGCCCTTTGAGAACTAAAATGGCCACCAGTCACCAGGTCACTTGACACAGACATGCCAAGTGTTCAAGCTTCCTCTTGCAGTATTTCTGCAAATTCCTGCTCAAATGCTAATCACTGTCAATGACCCAAGAAACTTGCATTTTCATATGTGTGCTGCAGTCAAAATTCAAATAATTATTGCTAAAATCAGCCCCAGGTGAGGAGAGAACACACAAACTCAAGAGCTCTTTCTACCAACAAAGCATAAAGCTCTTCTTTCAGCCCCAGCTTGAGCCTCCTGAACCCCTTCTCTTGCTCAGGGCTGTGGAAGCAGCAGATGCACAGAATATGCACACATGTGACTGCAGTGGGAAGTGGAAAAAGAACCTTCCAATTCCCATTTGAGGTATAATTTCTGTGGAGTTTTGCAGAAGGAAAGGAAAAACTGAAGATCAGGCTAAAGATTAGCTGCACCTCCCCAGCCCCCTGCCCCAGCTGGAGAAAGTTAAAATGCACAGCACATCTCTCACTGCACCCACAGAATGAGCCTGATCCCAATGCCACGATTCAAAAATCAGCCACCCTATGTGGCTGCAGCTCTAATTTGAGCCCATTTTAATAACTTGAGAGAGTCTGGTCCAAATCAAGCTGAGTAAAGGTCTGTGCCACCTCACCAGCTCATTCAGGCTGAAGCAACACCCTGGATTTCTCTGTACTTTGCTGATTGAACACATTCTTGTGCAAAAAGTGGCAATCATTGAATATCTCATGTACAATGACATTGAGGAGGGCATTGTTCTCTATTCTGCTCAATGGACTTTGCTGGAACAGCTATTTCATACCTTGGAGCCATTTATCATTGCCACCAAAGGAGTCAGAGCTGCTGCAACGCCAGCGCTGAACAAAGTGATTCTACTCATCTGTCTGCTGAAAAGAAATCTGAAGAAAATGAAGGAAAACCCAGACCTCAGCCATGTTCACACTGACATCTACAATATTCTTGTCCATCTCTCCACCAATGACAAACTGACAGCCCTGGAAAGGGCAAAGATGGTATTTTAGCTATACAATTAGACCTTTGCTTCCAAGAAAAAAGGAGAAAAAAACATCTCCTAGATGAAAGGAGACACAGACAGGGAATAAATGGGCAATTTTCTAATTGATGAAATGGAGACAGGCAGAGTCACAAAGAAACTAAGAGCAAGAATTCCACTTTTTTCCTTCCTATCTGTGACTTTGCCTGTAAGTAGCATTCAGCCTGGAGCTCCTTGCCAAGGAATCTTATATATAGCATCTCACAAATTGGTTAACATCACAGTCTGCTTAGCAATTCCTCACCATTATCCACTGTGATTCACTGTAAGGAATGACTCTGAAACAGAGATGGTCTGAGAAGTTTAAGGTCTGCCTTTTCAAAAGCTAAAATTACGGATTATTCACCAAAAAGTCCCATTTTACACAAATTACCTTAGTCTGGACAAAAGATTGCAATGTTGACCTTTAATCTGAATTCCATTTTATCCAAAATACTTCACTTCAGATGAAACATATCATCCTTGGGCATCTGAAGTTATCTTGGCCCCCTTCAGAAATCTAAAGAAAATGGGAGGGGAAACCCAGACCTCAGCCATGTTCACACTGACATCTACAATATTCTTGTCCATCTCTCCACCAATGACAAACTGAGAAACTTCAGAACTTTCAGCTCTTGCTCTTTTCAATTCCTCACTCCCAGGACTTTTATGACTGTTTCACACAGTAAAATGACACAATGAGTGGCTCCTTTTACTTCTACCATCAACAAAACAATGGTTTGATAGAAAAGAATTATATTCTCAGTATTAAAATGAAAACTCTGTATTGCTATTGAATCCATGATGATGGACCTTCTATTCCTATAGGATGTGTTTATATCTTTGGGAACTGATGGGAGGCACATATATTCCTGGTGGGCCATGGGGAGCTTGTTTGTAAAGCCAAGGGGGATTCCCCTCCAAAAAGACACCCAAACACAAGTCCTATTCTTGTGTTTGATTTTGCTGTGTCAACCCCTGTATTTCCAGGGATATCACCTGAAGGGGAAGGCTGGGAGCTGTATGGCAATGGGAGGGACTGGGAGGCTTGCTGGGCACTGCTCAGGAAGCAGCAGGACCTGCCTGGGAGCTGCCAGGGACAGACCTGTCCCCCTCTGTCCTGCCTGGCTGCCCTGTGTCACCCCGGGGGCACGTCACTGGCAACCTCAGGCACCTCCAGGCACAGCCCTGGAGAAGGATGGAGAGAAACCAGCCCCGTCAAAAACATTTTCTTTACTCCCTGGAAACTGAGCTGGGACTGTAGTTCTTGGGAAAGTGTCACTTCTTTCCCTCAGTTCTCACTCCCAGTGGCTTCCTGACAGTGCCATCAGCCAGTGATCCCACACCTGCTGAAGGTCCATCCAGCCACCCCCACAGAGCAGGATGATGCTCCCACCAGTGTCAGTGGAGGATTAAATGTGCTTTCCAGGTGCACCACTGGAGAACTAAGGATGCCACACATTACTCAGCTCAGCATCCTCAGATAGTGCCTGCTGCACCTCAGGCACCCAAATCCCACCAGACCAACTGGGCACCAGGCACTGAGGGCCACATCCCACCCCAAATCTTGATTTTAGAAGGTCATTCCTCTTTTGCAAAAGCAGGATGAAGCCTCTGCCTCAGCTCCTCGAGGCTCATGTGAAAAAATGCCTCCATGCCTCTGGCTCTGGGACTCAGGATGCACTTTTGCTGCCCCCTTACCTGCCTTGCTGGCTGTAGGCAACGTGCAGTGTGTCCTGTTATTTTTAGCATCCTCTCAACTGATGACAATTTGCAGTGTGTAATGTCATTTTGAGCATCCTCTCAACTCAGGAGTACTTTGTCAGGGTCCAAAAAATAAATAATAGTAAATAATCATACAAATGTGCATTTATACTGGTGGACTAATTCAATAGCAAAGACTTAAACTAATCAGTGGTTAATGAAGTCAGTGCCTAACACTGCACTAGTGGGTGTTATCTGTATAAGAAAAGGTTCCTATTTTTTCAGAACTCTTGGTTTTAGCTCATGAGTTCTGTTTGGAATTTGAGTCTTCCAGGTACTTACAGGCTAATGAAATAAAAATATCTTGATGGACAAGAAGCAAAGCATGTTACGGGTTAAAATAATACAAGAATCTATTTTTTCCACTGTGTTGTGATCCATAAAAATCACCCTGAGCCTTTCCTCTTTCTTCTCTGCCTGTGAAGCCAATTGCTTTGATTGCAGTGATATGAGCTTGCTGAAATGACTTGCCCTTGCTTGTGAAGCAAATGGAACATGCTAATAGAACTTATCGCATTACCGGATGCAAAAGTGCCATAGCTCATTACTTTAAGATAAAAGGATATCATTGCAGACGGGAAGCAGAATTGACTTTCTGAGGCCCGACTTGATGATGATTTAATCAACTGCTCTCTTTCACTTCTCATCTCTGCGCCTGTCGGTTTCCCAGGTGCTGTTAAATGAGACACTCAGAAAGTGAGCGGAGGGAAAGAAATTGCTGTCATTACTTTTCAAGAAAGGAGGTATGCAAATTTTCGACAGAAAGATTGCGTTCATAATGGGCCTGGTAAAATACAAGGATCATGCTTGACAGGTGAGGGCAAGTCATTTGTACGTCCTTAAAGTGAAGCAACCATCCTCATTTAGAAATTGTGCTCGATAAGAGAAGCTACAAATGAAACCCGTGCGATGGCTGAGAGCAGCAAGCAGATCTTTGGAGGCTTTGCTGCCGCGGCTCTGCCTTCAGCAGGTGCCTTCACACATGGCTCTTCCCAACTGCCAGATGGCCAAATGTTGACCTCAGTATCTCACAGAGACTCCTCTTAAATGTTTTTCTTACTGTCAGCATTACATTCACAGTCTGGGGTCTGAGAGTTTCTCCCTTTCTTCATCACCGCCAGAAATAGAAATTACAACGACAACAAAAAAAACAACAACAACTAAGTGAAGGTTGAGTTAACTTGGAAAACAGAATCAAGAGGTTGGAGGCAACAACTTGTTTTCCCCTGCATGTATTACAGATCTTGGACAGTCCAGAGCTTACAGTTCATACAGCCAAGTAAAAAGAATAATCCATAAAAAGGGTTGTGGCAGGAAGCAAAGAGAATGAAAAGCTGCTCCTCCAGGCCCCAAAAGGAACCTGGGGTCCTGTGTGATTGCACCATGAGAGGAAAGGGTAAAAAGAGCTGGATGCTCTATTGACCTGATGCAGAAGTTCTGATATTCCAAAATTAGAAGTTAAAAAAGCACAATAATTGAGATGATTAATTATGTACAGCCTAAAAACACTCTAAAGATCTTGGATGGCTATTGAGCTGTTTGGATCATTTTAAATGGGGAAATGAAAACTACCAAGCTTTTATTGGTGTCAATCAGGTTTTCCATCAGAGATTGATAGTCAGCCACAGCAAACAGGTTCCTTGGGGACACTGTATGCAATGGATACAGTGGTTTGTCATAAAATGTTGACATTTTGTCTCAGATAACAGCATAGGACTTAAATAGAATTAATGTCATGAATATTTAGAATTAAACAAGAAACAGCTGGGAAGTACTGCCACAAAGGAAGGTGGATACAACAGGAAAGGATTTAAACAAGGACAGCCATGGTATCAATTCCACAGATAAGGGCATGCTAAGAATTTAAAATATTTTTTCTCAAGATACACAGTTCACTGCCCCTGTGTTTGTTTATGAGACACAACTATCAGATATCTTATTTGCCCTTTTCCCTACGTGTCAAGTCCTTAACCCTCCATATCCACCTAACTGGGAGTGATCCAGCAATACTCTCGGGATCTGACTCACCTCTCACCAAAAATACTTCACTGTAGGTTGAAAAGCAAGATGATGGAGGAAAGATAGCTCTGGGCTGGGACTCAGGAGATCCACCTCTGTCACTGCCTATCAGGATCACCTCAGGCAAGTCACTAAGTCTCTTCTCCTGTCAACCCTCTACTTTTCATCTCTTTGGGCTATTAAATGGTACATTCCTAGGATTTGGTTGCTTTCACTGTGTGTGTTTATACAGGATAACACAGCATCTGTCTTAGACAATGTTGGTCTTGGTAAATGGAAGAAATAAAGAAGAAGAAAACAGCATTAAGACTTGGATCAGGCCCTAGACACACCATGCCTATTTTCAGTATAGATCTCATCTTCTACCAACTAAAGCGCGTGACCTATGAAAAATTTTATCATTTCAGCTGAAAAGTATTTTTATTTTCTCTTACAGCAACGAACAGAGAGCAGCAACAATCCAACATCAATAACACTGTGCAGGGGTTGCTCTCTTCTGCAGGCTGCAGCAACTCTGAGCACAACATGGCTACTGAAACCCACACAAAGAGAGATTCAATTGATTTGTAAGATAAAACAGTTGTAGAAATCGTACCTGAAACAAAACATACATAAAAAAGAGCCACCTTTTGTCTTCTTTCTCAAAAAAGAAGTCTTTAGCTTTTGAGTTCTGTATCTTCACATTAGCCTAAACAAGTTGAATTGAATTGTATAAATAATAATGATAATAATAATGCCCCAAACAACCCAAAACAATTGATCCTTAGGGATAAGACCTTAACAGCTGAGCTATAAACCTCTGAACATTGGATTTTAATGGATACTAAAAAACCCTTAACTAAGCCCTATAAATATAACCTGAAACAAAATGATTTGTGTTCTAAGCTGTTTGCAAACTCCCATAAATGTTCCTCATTGTCATAATGCCAGAAAAATAGCTCAGCCTGTGTACTCAGCCCTGCAAACTGGCTTCTGTGCTGTGGTTTCATTCCCCTTTCCACTCTCTGCTTTATAATTCATCACTCGCACAGTTATTATATATTATTATTATTATTATTTATTGCTGCCTTTATCATTTTTGTAAAATTGATAAATTTTCTGTGCTAGGCCTGGGGGAAGAGAAGGATTATTCTAAATGTAGAGCAAGTAAATATAAATTGTAAAGACAGTGGCACACTTTGGCCTGCCTGGCTCAAATTTCCATTTTGACTTACATAGTTCTATAATTTGGAATCTGTGATCTCTTATTAGGAAATGAATGCATTATTTTTTTTCCAGAATGCTGCAATTATAATAAAATAATTTAAAACAGCCGTTGCATTTCTCTATTTAGAGGTAGGAATAACATCCCTGATCTATCAGTTGAACTCAGCCATTTGTTATGCAAATGGAGTGGCTGAGAAAAAGTCAGAATATTGGCAGCTGCCCAGAGAAGCTGTGGCTGCCCCACCCCTGGAAGTGTCCAAGGCCAGGTTGGACAGGGCTTGGAGCAACCTGGGCTGGTGGAAGGTGTCCCTGCCCATGGCAGGGGGTGGAATGAGATGAGATTTCAGGTCCCTCCCAACCCAAACCTTTCTGTGATTCCATGTGATAGCTGGGGGATGTTGTCCAATAGGGCATCCACATCTGAGCCCCCCTTTTACAAACAAGCAGTGGCAGAAGTGACACCTTGACACATCCAAACAGCCCAGTAAGGGTGACTTCTGATTTCTTCCAGCTCTCTTTTCTTGAGGACCTCCTGCAAGCAGCCCCAAACCCACATGTGCCTCCTCTGGTCTGAGAAAAAGCTGCTGCTCCCATGTTGTTCTGCAGTACTGCTCTGTTCCAAAACTGGGATTCACAGTGCTCAAGAACATGGCTACACACAGAGCAGAAAGATGGAAGAATCACAGAATCATAGAATATCCCAAGTTGGAAGGGACCCCCAAGGCTCATGGAGTCCAACCCTCAGCCCTGCACAGGCCCAGCCCCAAGAGTCACCCCCTATGCCCCCGAGGATCATCCAAACCCTCCTGGAGCTCTGGCAGCCTTGGGGCTGTGCCCACTGCCCTGGGGAGCCTGGGCAGTGCCAACCACCCTCTGGGGGAAGAACCTTTCCCTGAGATCCACCCTGACCCTGCCCTGACACAGCTCCAGCCCTTCCCTGGCTGCTGTCCCTGGTCCCCCCAGAGCAGAGCTCAGTCCTGCCCCTCCTCTGCCCCTGCCCAGGGAGTTGCAGAGGCAGTTTCAGAAAAGACCCAAATGTCTTGTTTAAGAGTTAATTTTCTGCAGAATTGTGGAACACCAGGCCCTCAGTTGACCACCAATGCTCTCCTGGCAGGGATACATGAAAAATGTTTGCTTTTGTTGGTTTTTTTTTCACTGCTGCATTAACCTACCCCCAGAATAAGTGACCAAAACTCCTGTATCATAAATGCTCTCACAGGCTCCACGACTGTTATCAGCAGTGGCAAATTACCTGGCACAGCCAAGGCAAGGGATTGCTTTGAATAGCTGGCTTTTAGCACAGTGCTCAAAAAATTATCTCTGTCTAGGAGAGTCTTGCAAAATGCAAGAGTTTTGCCAGCAACAACTGTGCAGAAGCAGGGCTGTAGCTAAAGCAGCCTGAGCATCACCGGGACCGCCCGCGGGCTCCTTCTCCAGCTGCAAAGGCACTGAGGCTTCCCACTGTCAGGAATGATCTCTTCCAAAGGGGAACCTCACGTCAGGACCAGGAGACATTCTGCATGCCAAACACAGGACTCCTCACTAAACCTTCTGTCAAGAAAGAAGGGACACACTGACATAGGAGGGGATGCAAAACAAGTCTGTCTGGGAATAGGAGGAGCCACGGGATGTCTGGATGGAGCAGAAGCTTCATGTCTGATCTTTGTGGTCACCACTACCCCACAGGTAAAAATTCACACTGGATTTCTGGCTGGATGATCCCAGCAAAGCACCTGCACAGCATCCAGAAAGGAATCTTAAACTGCACAGTCTGTGCTCTGAAGTTTTGAAATGGATTGGGTAGAGCATGGAAATTCATTGCTTCCTCCAGAGATATCCTCCTGAATGCAGAGCCTTGGAATTTCACATGGGATGTTTTAGAGAGGTAGAGGCTCCCTCTCTTCTATAGACTGCAGATGCCAAGAGATTGGGAGTTCAATTCCTGTCTCTTTTGAAAATTTAGTAATAGGAAGGCTCTGAGATTTCAAACATGCTCTCCCCACAAAAACCACTGTAGGCTTTATCTGCAGTCTAAGACAAGCAAGTGAATAACAAGATGCAATGGGTAAAAACCAGCTAAATTTAAACTAGTGCATATTCTACAAAAGGGCAATAATTTATTATTCTTCACTTAAAACCAGGGCAGATTTTCCTTAACTGAAAAAAAAAATTAATGAAAAATTAAAACCTTTTCTAAATTTTGTGCCCTCATTCAGCCAGAGTTACTGTACTCCAGGCAGTACAATTAATTAGTGGAGATCATATGGCCTGTGCTAGACAGGAGGTCACAGCAGATCACACCCTCATTGCCTTAAATTATGTGAATTTATAAATCCCTAAACATCCACATCGTCCCACTCTTACATCCACAGTTGGCTCATTAATGCCTCGGACCTCCTATGATCCAGCAATTCAGACCAGTCCCATTCCATGCTGGGACAATCCTGAAGGACTGTGGAGGCCACTGAGCTTAGTCTGGATTCAGGAGGTTTTCCCATCTCCCAGGAACAATAGGTCCTGCCAGCTTTTACAATGAGTTTGGTGTTGATGTTGTTGTGTATGGTGAGTTTTATTCATGTTCATGGGATTCAGTTTTATCATGCTGCAGCAATAGCACTTCTTCAAGACTCATTTCAGCTTTGCTATTAAGCTCGACCACCTTTCTTGAGTAATCAATAAAAAAGTCTGCTACAAGAGGACACTGTGATTTACAAATACAGGAAAAGAAAGAGAATGATGCAGAGCCATTGGTATGGATGTGAAGGACTGTTGGGAGGGGAGAAATAAAAAGACTATGAGAAGAATCTGAACAACCAATTTAATCTTGGAGGAAAATTCAGCAGAGCTACCCTGCGTGGCAGCTATCATAAAAAGATGTGGGAGAGATCTACGGGAAATTCAATACAAAATCTAAAATGTACCAATGGGGTCCTTCAGAGGAAGGGGGGGGACAGCAGTTTCTCATAAAGCATTACAGAAGGCAGCCTTACATTTTCCCTCAGAGCTCCTAAAAGTAATTATTAACATGCAAGGGGATACTCTGAACTGAGGGACACTTTGATACATGCATTGGGTTTATCAAGGACTCTCCTCTCATCCCCACCCAACAGAGGAGAGCTCAGGAGCACACGTTTCTTCCAGCCCCACACACTTACAGCACCTTCAATCATTTCTTGTCCAGAGGCACAAACCTTGTTTAATTCAGGTTCTCCCTCTGAACGAGGGGTTCATTGCTATTGCAGCAGTGACACAATTCAGGCAGGTGAGGACTGTGCTCACTGGACCCTGCACTCAGGACGTGCCCATCTCCGAGCTCCTGTCCTGCCATAAAACCTCCCTTCCCACAACTTTGACCTTTTCTCCCAAAAAGAGGGACTGGAAAACACCAAACAAAACACAGAGCACAGCGACAGTAACACAAGGCAGAATCTTGCAATGGCACAGCAACAAAGGAACAGGAGACAACTCCCATTTTTTGTCTACTGAGACTGGATCCAATACTCGGCAGCAGCAGCTTAACACTACCCAAGAGGAACATATGTTTGTCCCCATATAACCAGCACACAATTCCCAGCTGGAAGGACTCGAACTGTACAGGACTCTACACAATTCCCATCTGGAAGGACTCGAGCTGCACAGGAGTCCAGGCAATTCCCAGCTGGAAGGACTTAAACTCCACACACTGTATGCAATTTCCATCTGGAAGGACTTGAACTGTACTGGACTCTATGCATTTACCAATACCACAGACAATGACCCACTTCAACTAAACCAAATGACTGTGAAGAGAAGGGCAACCAGCTCACTCCTAAAGAAGAGGACTTGCCTGCTTCCTCTCCCATGAGAGCTGGCTTTGGGAACTCACTCTTGCCTCTGCTCCTCAAAACTGGCTGTGTGGGGACATATCAGGGTATTTCTGAGCTGTAGTTCCTTTTATTATTTGCACTTCTGCTCTTAATGGTTAGAAATAACTGGTTATCGTGATGCTTCTGGGAAACTACCTCATCCTTGGAAAAAATGAGCAAACGCAGCCAGATGACAGAGTGTAAACAACACTCCCTGAACTACCAGGGACACCGCGCTCCAACGCCCCGCGCGCGCCTTCCTTCCTGGAGCCTCGTCTCCCGCTAAGACCTCAAAGGGTTAAGCCTGCAAATTGCCTTGCTGTGCTTCTGGGACAGCATGAAGGATGGCTGCCATTGCCACGGTCAGATATGACAGCGCCAATTTGATGTGCTGCCATCAAGGGCCTTCTAAGAGCCGAGCGCCCTGATGGTTTTGTGATGCGAACAGTCGCATCGCAAAATGGTTTTCCTCTCCCGCTGCCTCTGCTTCCATCTGCTGCTGGGCCGAGGCACAGCCGGCTGCCTGCCTGTCACAGCATGGATTAAAATTAGCTGGGGAGGAGGCACTCAGTTGTGCTAATTACATTTTAATCATTGGAAATGTGTTGGCAAATCAAGCCTTGATTGCCATCTCGGAGCCTGTCTCCTCCAGCAGAGCGGAGGGGCTGTCTGCATTAGCCGGGCCCTGCTGGGCCCAGTTCTCTCACAGAAGATGGAATATGGTGCCTGCTGGCCCACCACTGAGACTGCTTTGGCACATTATTAAAAAGCCACAAGGCTTGTTTCAAATCATCACTGTGTGAGCTCTGCTCATTCTCACATCCCTGGGTATTCCAGCCACTTGGTACTTTTAACTATATCTTTAGTTTACCTTGTGGGCTAAAAAACAAGTTTGCATGCGTGGGTGGAGGAAGCCAGAGCTTTTCTGCAGCTCGTGGGGTTGGGAACGGAGCCGGTTGTCAAAACGCCTTTCTTGTCAGCTGTAAAGCTGCACTGAATAGCATCCCAAAATAACTGGGACTGGCACAGCCCCCACTTCATCTCGGGAAGGTTTGGTGCAAGTCCTGGTTTGGTCAGAGCGATGGGAGCTGGAGAAGTCCCTTCTCATTTCTCATCCAGAAGGTAAAGGAACCTGAGTCACTGGTGACCCTCAGGCCAGCCAAGCCTGTAAATCCTGCTTGGAGAGGTACAGAGAAAGCAGTGAGGGTTCCCTTTGTTCCTCTGACTAAATGCTCACATGCAGATCCTAAAATCGGCACAATGGATGAGTGTCAAAAGGATGAATTTTCAAGCCCTTTCCCCAGTCACATTTGAAATAACATTTTTTTTCCAAATCAATACAGGGAAGCTCCCAGAGCCAGGAACTCAAACCAAAAGCAGAGCCAGGCTCTCAAATGTCACACCATGCAGGCTAAACAAAACCAGCAGCATCTACCACCTGCAAACCCCTCCCAAAAAATAAACAAACAAACCCAGCTCCGTCGATATTTAGAAATATGGAAAAGTCCCCCTCAAATCTCTCTTTTATAAAATGCAAATAATACCCCAACACTGCACCTTGACAGAGCAGGAACCTATTTCCATGGCTTGCAGCAGAGCAGAACTGCACTTGTCGGGTTGGGTTTGCAAGAGCAAAGGGTTTTTTGTGGGTTTGCAAAGCCACATTCCTGGCTGGTCTCATTCCCAGTGATCCACCTGAGTGAGTGGTGGGTTCCCACAGCCACCCTATCCCACAGTCACCCTATCCCTCAGGACTGACCACCTCTGGCAGCCTCAACAGCCCAGCACTGAAGCAGGAGGAAGGTGCTGAAGCTGTTAAGGTCACCCTTGCCAGTGAAGGTGAGGGGGAAGCACAGCCACCCATCACCCGTGCCAGGATTCCTGGTTTGATATCCTTCCTTTCCCACATCCCAGGGAGCATCAAGCACATCATCCACATACCAGCTCCCAACCCTTCCTGAAATCCCTGTCATGCTCCCCCTATTAGCATGTGCAAGTGGATTTTGGGCTGTGTATTTATTACACCACACAAAGGCTCCCGTGGGGGTGACGGCTCCAGCACCCACAGCGCCCATTCACAGCAAAACCTGTTCTCACAGCCCTGGGAGGGGGAGACTTCAGTGCTTTCTTTCCTTCTGATACAATTACATTCCCATCAAATGTCATGTTTTCACGAGTATCATACCAATGGAACTTAAAGCTGATCATTTCAGAGCCCTAGCAGTGATGATAAGGGTTTGCAAACACCACAGAGGGAGGCTGTGGGGTCCTGTCACACGGCTGCAATGGACAGATTGAATCTGAAACCAAAAAAAAAAAGGGAAATTGTACATGTGTTCTAGCATAAAACTTAATATCCAAGTTATTAGGCAGGGAAAAAAATGGACATTAAAATCTGGATGATATGTTTTAAGATAAACAGGGTCAATTAATTTATTTAAATAGACTTAATAGACCATTTTTGTTCTTGTTTAACTTGAGAGCTTTAAATTTAAATGTTCTAATCCTTTTTTGGCATTTTTAATATGAACACTATACCAAAAATATGATTATTGTACATAAATGAGACATAGCTTTCCTTCAGCCCATTTAATTTTATTTTTTTGCCTTCTAAATAAGGGATAAGTATATTTGTATTTGTGTGATGGCTCCAGTGGTCTCAACCCTCAATAACTGCACTTTTAAAGTAGGGGAACTGCAAACATGGGCAACAGCCCCAACAGCTCCAGCTCCAGCCCCACTGCAACACCAGGCAGAGCTGGATTTCCAGCAGCAGGGAGCCGCCAGTTGCCATGAAAACACAGGAAAAGCCACACACAGAACAATCACACACAGACCTGACAGGTCTTTAAGGTCTTGCAAATGGGGCTTAGGCCTCTCTAATAGTGCACTGCTCTTCATTATTTATGGTACAAAGAGCAGAGGGGGAAAACCTGTAATTTGGGCACTGACAGAACATCTCATTAAAATCTCCAGAATAAAAAATAGCTGTACTTTAGCTCTCAGTCACAAAATTTAAGGAATATTTTGATTATATTTAAGATCTGAAAGCATGCAATACATCTTCTGCCCTGTCCCCTGAAGCCATCCCTTCTGTCTCTGTTACATTTGGGAAAACAAAACTCTTTTAATTGCTGAGTATTTGGTGTTTCCCAAGGAGAACAACTGTGATCATGCATGGCCACTGCTGGGAGAAAAAAAGGAGATGGGCCTGGGTGTGCAAGACTAGTTTCTTTGAGGATCAGACATATAATGACCTTTTCAAGCTTTATTTCTCCATTTTCTAATGAAACGACTATGTTCCTTTTGTGAGCTCTCTCCAATGGAAATATCTAAATGATGCTTTTAATTCCTGCTCAGGATGGCGGAACTTCCAGCAAAATATATCTCAGGCCACCTGCTCTGTGTGTGTTCACTACCTGCTCATTACAATTTGTAACCCACAGAAATAAATGACCAGGAATTGCAAGTGAGAGCCCTACAGCATTGAGGACCCTGTTCAGCTGGAAAATTGCACACCCTCCTGAGGCACATGAGCCCTGAGAGGCCACAGCAGATCCTTTCAGGAAAAAGGTCAGCCAAGCACCCAGTGAGGAGGAGATAATACAGGAAAAACATTTGCCAGCTCCAAAGCAGAAGTAGCAAGGAGCTCTTCTTTACCCCCAGGTAAAGGTCTCCCTTCTCCTGCCCTACATGTGCTTTGGAAAGGGAAAGTGTTCCTAAAACACCTGGGGACTGAGAAGGAGTCGTCATGAAAGGCAAGGCTTTCAGCATCACCATCCAGAGGAGATGATCTCTGTCCCTTGACTGCAGAGAGCCTGAGACATCTCCTGCCCACAGATAAAACATAGGCTTGAATATGCTTCTCCCTGAGACCCCTAAACTCAGTGCCTAAATCCTTCCCTGGAATTTAGAAGAAGCAAATGGAAAAGGAGAGAAAACACAAATAAAGAAAGAAGACAAAACACTGAGCAAGCATCTTATTTGTCACATGAAGAGCAAACCTTCCTTTCTCTGAGGCCACCTAAAGCCACCTCCTGCCAGAGCCTTTGCTCCCCCTCTCACCATTCAGTCACACATAATACAGGCTGTGTTGCTGAACATAATATACTTATTTCTATGACTGACCCTCTGCAGTCCTCTCAGTGGGTGTTTTTGTTCCGGCTGCGTCTCTTTGGAACCACAAAGACATCTTGCTAAAGGTAAATGGAGGAATTTCCATGGGCACTATTGAAAAGTGGAAATGAAATTCCATAGTTGCACCCTCCAGTGTTACTGCTACAGAACCTCCACTGCTGCACAAAGTGGAGGAAACACACAGGGAATGCAGAAGCACTGCGAGTAAAGGGTGCTTTTAGTGAAGAGCACACTGGAAACTAAGCTGCTTCCCATCAGCGAGTACATTCTTTATCTTTAGCGTAACATTTACAAAGCTTGTTCAGGAAAAAAATGTGTTAAATCTTTCATCAGGCTACAGACACTTTATTTGGAGTCTTCACAGAAACCCAAAGTAGTGCCATAAGGTGCCTGGAATATTAGCCAAGATAAAACCTTCAGGGCCATGCACGCTACTGTTTTCAAATCTGTTCTTTCATCTGATGTGCCAGTCGAAATTACTTCTGCAACATGGTCAGGACCAACCTGGATGGATTTATAATGCCTGAAATTGCTATGGGCATATTTTTGTGAATCGCCTAGAGACAAACAGATAATTCTCTTTAGATTGTGCGAATTGCTAATTCTTATGCATGTCATGTGTTTGCCAAGTGGCATGTTTAGACAAGGAAATTGCAGAATATTCCTGATGTCACCAGAGCTCTGTGCTTAGAAAGCCCCGGCAGCGAGGACAGTGTCCTTTCACGTATCTCATCTATACATTACAAATTGTTTTTACACTGTGCTTGGTACCTTTCCCCACTACACACATACCTGTCTAAGAGGGGGGTGAAATGCTAAAGAGCAATTACTGACTACACCAGCACAACACAACCACTCGTGCGGGTGAAGGAAGCAGAACCCAGCGTTTTACTGGCTCTGCTTAGGCAATTGGAATAAACAGTGTAAGTGTCATCTTTTGAGTCAACATGTCAAGCTGAGTTTTGTGATATCCAATCTCTGTCTGTTGGCATTATTACACCACACAGGAGCCCCTCACAGAGCCTCCCTCTCTCCCCACAAACACAGCTTGTGCCATCAGGCCATAAAGTTCCCCTCGCTGCTCAACCTCCTCAAAATTTTTGAACTCATCGTCCAATTCCACCCACATTTGACAAGAGATTTCAGAGCTAATTAAGCTCATGTGAGCTTTCTGAAAAAGGCGGCCAGTTGGTGCAGAGCCCCGATGAGTCTGAAGGAAAGGCTGCAGTGTGTGATCACACCTCGCTCCCGACCAGAGAAC
Organism: Pachyramphus minor; assembly: GCA_013397135.1. Lineage (NCBI taxonomy): Eukaryota > Metazoa > Chordata > Aves > Passeriformes > Tyrannidae > Pachyramphus > Pachyramphus minor. The sequence goes on from VYXB01006750.1 coordinate 585,792, forward strand.
GCACGCTCAAGAGGAATGTTAGGAGAACTCCAAGAAAAAGGCATCAATCAAAGGTTTCAATTAACTCTCTATGGGAAATGAAGCTTTGATAAGTTTTTTGCTCATATTTATTTTACTACATAAAAGTAGTAAAAGAGGTGCCAGCTTTTAACTAATATAGAAATTAGCCTCATCCTCAAACCCAACCGGGACAGCGTTTATTATAAAGCATAATTGTAGCTTCAGGGCATCATTTCAGATGAAAATGTAACATACACAATAAAAGAAAATTCCATTTGTATTATGACCAGATTTTGCTTCTAAAGTGACTCTATACACGTGGAGTACATGGTGAACTGTGTGTCCAGCCAGCACAGAGCTGATGGTCCCACGCTTATGGCTTAAGGCCATGAGATTATTAAAGCCATGGATTTAATTCCTGGCTGACACACACTCTTCTTTAGCAACTTTGGGTAAATCCCTCTTCCTCTCTTTTTGTGCCTGGATCCTTCCTCTGTAAAATGAGACTTGGTTCCCTTCCCCTCCACTTCTTCTTCCCTCTCTATTTGTGTTGAACTCTCTTCTACATAAACTGGGTGACGCCTGCTTTCCCTGAATGCCTGTTAAACTGTTTTCTAATTCAGACAAATCCAAACACAAACATACTGAATCCATTTTTCTGAAGTATTTTAAGTGGGTTTTTGTTTTGTTTCTTTTAGTTCTTGATCACTGGCCACGAAAAAATTCCAGTGGCTTCAGAAAGCTGGGTCTGTCCATGAGAAGAATGCCAGCTTAACAAATCAGTAGCTTTGGAGTACTTAAAGAGGTGCTAGGAATAAACAGTTGCTTTTCTTAACTGGGGGGAAAATGATTAATATATTTGTTTTAGCATGTGTTATGAATGCAGCCTGGTTGTGTTTTACAAGAAGAAGTAACAAATTAGCAGTCTCCAACGAGTCACTCTGAATCCCCTTCAGATTGCACCACCGTTTTAAATAGGGTTTCTCAAGGCAAACAGGAAAGAATTTTATTTTCAAAGAGAAGAGAAAACAGTGTTGCTAAAACAGTTCTGCTGTCTATCCCTGCGGGATGCAAAAATAATCCATGACTGTGACTTCCATGAATTTAGTTAACTACGGCTAAATTGCATCACAGAGCCTGCCTTTAACAGATCTGCAATGGTTAATGAACATGGGGGGGAGACCAGATATTTCTTCAAAACAACTCATCAAGTAAGCTGCCTCCACTTAACAGATGTAAAGGCAGGGCCCAAAGTAGGAGCTGGCAGAAACAGATGGTGCCTAAGGGCAGCTTTGTGTTTCAGTGCTCTGGGGGGCCAGGTTAGGCAGGACGGGAGGGGTGGGGAGGTGGGGGTTGTGTTTTTCGGCAGCAGGTAAAATCCATTTGTCACACCAGCTCCAACTGGGCTTTCAGCACAAAAGTTTAATATCTGAGACCAATGAGGCATTCTGCTCTCTGACTGCAGCAAGGCAGGAAAACTCTCCAAGCAGTGTGGAGCCCCAGCCTGTTCCAGCAGGGAGAGATGTCAAACTCCTCCTTCGGTGAGATTTGCCTTTTCTCCTTCTTTTTCAAACAAATAAAAAATGGGTATGCAAAGGGAGCTGTTTTACCTTATTATATCTTCAGGCAAAGACCACAAAGTGAGGAGGCTAAGTGTGTTTTCTCTCTCTTCTCCACAGGATAACATCAGCAACCTCATAAAGCAGCCCCTGCTTTCTCCTTCCCTCAAACACAGACACACACATTGCGGCACCAGCAATAAATTTCCATCTCCTCCAACTTCCAGCATTGCCAAGGTATGTGCCACAGAGAGCATTTTTATGAGCCAGTCTTTGACTGCCAGGATTTTGCCTTCATAAAGAAGAGACTTCAGTCCATTCTGTCTATTTATTTTGTGTAGAGGAATCAAGGTCAATAAACCATGGAGAAATTCACTCTACCTTATTCCATTTCAGACTTTTGTCATCCACGCTTTATCGAGTATCTGAATGAATTTTTAATATCATGCCACAAAATGCTTTGGTCTTCTATCATACACTGGGACTCTATAAATCTGATAACACTTGGGAGTTCTCAAATATACTCAGCACTGAAGAAACAGCTTTAAAGTTTAGTCATTCTGATGAAATGTAAGAGCTTATATCAGTGACAGGTTGACAGAAAAAGCTGTTTTCCTTTCCATTTCACAGACTTCCACGTATGAACGCCATGAAACATGTCAGGACTTTCTCTGAGTCTATGAAGACAGAGATGGCATCTGCTCCCAGTGGGGAGCCCTTCTAACCAGTAATACTGTAAAATTTCATGATTCTGAAATCTGATCGACAGCCAAAGGAAGGGCAGGGAGGAGGTGTTTACTGAGAGCATCAATTGCTTGTCTTGGCACATGATGTATATTTTTATGGCATACAATGCCACTTTCAGCATATTTTTTAAAATTAAAATGTATTCATGTTGGCTGAACAGGCTTATAATTTCCTGTTGCTGGAAAAAAAAAATACACATTTTTAAAAACTAGGTATTAACCCTACACACTCATCACTGCAGTTTTAGGTAGATGGGCAAAAAAGGACCTTGAGCCTTAAGCAGATCCAGACAGATCTACTCCATCTGCCCAGCACAGGTTCTTACAGCCCCACTGATCCCAGTGACAGCTGATAGTGGAAGTGGATCCATTGCCTCTTATCTCATCATACTGTGGCCAAACTGGGATCTCATTAAGTGATTGTGTTAGATTTTCCCATTTGCTCTCTTAACAAATACACATCTATATGGCCTCACCAAATTTACCCAGCGACACACAGCTACAGTTTTCAGCAACCTGTGGGAACAGTCCATAGGTGCTTTCCCCCAAAGGCCAGTCCAGACTTCCAGACAGTTAATTCCACTGGAATATGTCTGCACGTACAGGCTGGTGTTTGCCCAGCCAAGGGACACAACTGTTCCTTCTTTAGCCCAGGGTAGTTTTTAACCTGTGATTTCTCCAATCCTGAAATCCCACAAATGCCCTCCAAGAGAGGTCTGCATCCTAAGGGAGAATAGCAAATCTCTAGTGGGTAGCTTTTAAATGTGCCAGATACCTTTGCACTTTCAAAATAAAATTTAAAGGATGCACAGTTCAAAAAATCATGTAAACCACCACAGGGCTTGCAAACGTGAACTCCACAACTCCTTACTGTCCACATGGTGACACAAACTCTTCCTGATGAGAAAGCAAGAGGACAAGCCCAAGATTCTTCCAATTTTACTGACTGTAACAAGATCAAATAGAAAATGAAAGGATGGCAGGGACTGGGCACAATTACAGAAGGTGGACACCAAATCTAAACTGCTTAACAAATGAAAGACTGCAGCAAGCACTGTGTGGATGTGGATTTGGAGGAGTGATTGATGTGTGAACACAGAGCTAGGGCAATTCTCGGCTTTAGTTTGAAGAAGATCACGGAAGCACCCACTAAAACAGAGACTTTCAGAGTCTGATCTATCTTTTACTCCCCTGAAATCACTGTGCATGAAAGAGGGAGGACAGAATCAAATGCTCACACTAATTAGTTTGTGTTTTATTTTGTTGTGCCAAGGTAGGTTTTGGTGACAGGGACTATATGGCACAAAGAATTCAGGTTAACTGGAAATTCAGCCATGGGTCACTAAGCCACAGAAAAGATTCAACTAACTAAAGCTACTCTGAATCTGGAACTCCTGAGGTTAGAAAAAGTGGGGCTTCCAGGAAAACCTTCAATGCATGATTTAGAAACCTTGATATGTGACTTGTGGCCGTGGAAGTATTTGGTCCATGCATCCAACCACGCCCCAGCAACTCTGTGAGGTACGTGTGCGTCGAGGCATTGTGAGTACTTTGGTTCTGATTCAGATAATATCATGGATAGCTGTGACAGATGGCATTCCCAACACTGCTGCTTCCCAAGACAAAGCCTTTCAAGCCAACTGCCAGTCTTCTCCCTTCTGCTTTTCTTTCCTAAGGATATGTCAAGGTGGAATAAAGTACGGTTCAGGTCTTTAGGTACCAGCAAGCACCAACAGGACATGGGTGATGCCAAAAAGAAATCAGTGAATACAGGAAGAGTGAAGAAGAAATTAAGTGAACTAAATATGCAAAGGATGAGGGATACACCCAGAAACTCAGGTGATTTTATGATGCAATTAGAAAAGATAAAGTTATCACAGAATGACAGAATATGCTGAGTTGGAAGGGACACACAAGGATCACTGAGTCCAACCTTAGCCCTGCACAGGACCATCCCCAAGAGTCACATCCTTCTACAACTATTCTTCTTCCTCTTCAGTGGGAAGGAAAGAGCTTGGCTGCACTCATATGTGTGTGATGACACAATTCTGTCTGTCTCAGGTGACTTCAGTCACATTGTTATGAGAACAGGATGCACCTACTGATCAGTCCAAAAGCTATTGATTCCCAGCTCCTAGAAAACAGTTTATTCCAATGTACATCAAGTACATGCTCTACCTTGCTGGAAACTTCAACAGCATGAGCCTTGTTCTTGTAATAATTATGACAATTTTAGATTGACATAATTGTGAAAATTGTCAAGTTGCTCTGCATTCACACTGCTTCTTGTAGTGCTGCAATGAGAACATCTTTATTTTGGCAGTGAAAGAAAGTCATGTTAGCACAAGTTCAGCTTCAAAGGACTTCCAAGCTATTGTGGACTACAGCCTCCCAGGAAGCAAAAAACAAATCTAATCTACACTTAAATCTTATAAAACTGAGTTACAAACTTCAGGACAATGAAGTGCAGCATTTTAGGGGTGGAATTTCAAAGGAGAACCATGTGGGGTTATTTTCCTATTAGTCTGATTGGCATTCTGAAATAGTTTATTGTAGGGTTGGTATGTGTTTTGAATGAGATTCAGGGGAAATGTGATTTTAAAAACTCTTTCATCTCTCCCTGCCTAAATGTTTCAACCACCACACAATCTCAGAGTTGTGTTCTCCTGCAAATGCAGAGCTGTACCAGTTTATATCCCTGTACTCTGGTCTATTATTACTGTTCTTCATTAACAGAATCTGAAGAGTATGTTTTTAGAGTTTTTGCAAACAATTTGGATTATTTTAGGTGTAACTGACAGGTACTATTAGAAAAATTCCATTTTATTCTGGGCCAAAGAAAGAGTGTAGTATATAACATATTGTATGGTGCAGAATGCTATAGCCAGAACAGGAAAATAATCTGAGTAGTTATTATCAGTTTGCTTTCTAAGTATGTTATTTACAATACGCAACAGATGTTCCCCGAATGTTAATGGAAAAATACAGGCCTTGTATTTATTTCTTTTCTGACAGACTAAAAAGTGCAACTAATATAATAATAATCTTGGAAAACCCAAAGATTACTGCACAATTTGGAAAATGGTCTGTTGAGTCATTAGTCTTATTATCTGATATTTTCATAACTCACTAGATAAACACTGTAAACTCTGATTTCCTGGTAATGAGCCTTTATGTGTGCAAAAACAGGCCTCCAAGAAATCTCAATTAAGCCTAAGAAACAGTGTTTTTAAATTAACCCCAGCCCCTAAATGCTGCAGTAACTGGTGTGTGTGTGCCCACGAGCAGCTTCTCCCTCCCCACCGATGGACAGGGTTAGAATTCCCAGCTCTAAGTCCTATTTCCCTCCAACAACTCAGTGTTTGTTAACTCAGCACTTGCAGTGTGTGGTCTGGGACCCCAAGGCCTTCAGGAGGGTCTGTAAAACAGACATGGTTCCCTTTTCTCCATCAGGGTCCCCAGTTGCACTGATAAAAGCTTCAGGGAGTCCATCTGCTGAGAAAATGTGACAACTCCTGCTCCCCCTGCTCTCCAGGAACAAGGGCTCAAAGATCATTCCTTATGTTTGCCATGGAGTTATAAATTGGCCCCATGTGCAGTACAAATGATTCCTCAGACAAATAAATTTGAACAGGGTGTTATTACACTTCAGAACTGTTACATGATCTTGGAGAAAATCAGGGACAGAGTTGTACCTGCAGGATACACATTCTGGGCTGTGGGTTTTTTTCCCACTCTTTGTTTGGATGTAAAAGCTATGGATACCACTAACTTTTCTCTTTCAGTACTACTTTATCTGGGTTTCTTTTATAAATAGTATTACACAGCACTGACAACTGGTAGGTACCACACAGGAGCATAAGAGGACAAAAAGCTTGATTAGCCATGGTCTTGTACCTTGTGTAGTCATTGAGGCAGCCTACAAGGCCCCTGTGAAATAATATTAACCTAAAAAGGTAATTTTTTCACCCATCCTTGAGAGATAAAGTGCAAGCTGGTGCCTTTGTTATCTTCTATCTGTGTGGCACAAATCACACTACCGAGACAAGTCATTTTACTTTACATTTTTTGCCTGGCTTTGTATAAAAACAACTTTTATGCAAACAGACTGTCAGTCCACTCAGCCCCAGTAATTTTCAAACCCCTTGTTCCCTTCCAATTACATTTGATAGAGATCTAAACACATCAAGTTATAAGAAGTTCTGTGCAAATCACTAACTCTAGTACAGGAAAGAGAGCCATTGCTCAGCCTGGGACACAGCTGGCCAAGCAGCCAAGAGCAGAACACATGGCACGTGTTTGGCCAGAAAGGGAAAATGCAATGGAGCCACAGGGAATGTGTGCACGGGCAGAGGGAAGAGAAGATGGGTTTGTGACATAGCACACAGACTTCACTATTCAGACTGAGAGGAGAAGGTTTTGGGGAGACCTAATTGTGGCCATTCACTACCTGAAGGTCCCTACAAGAAAGATGGTGAGAGATTATTTAGAAGGGCTTGGAGTGACAGGACAAGGGGAATGGCTTCAAACTGTCAGAGGGCAGGGTTTGATGGGATATTGGGAAGAAATCCTTCCCTGTGAGAGCGAGGAGGTGCTGGCACAGGTTGCCCAGAGAAGCTGTGGTTGCTCCATCCCTGGAAGTGTCCAAGGCCAGGCTAGACAGGGTTTGGAGCAACCTGGGCTGGTGGAAGGTGTCCCTGCCCATGGCAGGGGGTAGAAGGGGATGAGCTTTAAGGTCCCTTCCAACCCGAACCGTTCTGTGATTCCATGATATGGTTCTCCATGCTTGTAGCACAGTTGTTTAAGCACTGTGAGGAAAACAAGGTGCAATGTGGTTGTACAGCACTGTGATGCTCTTTCAAAATAAAATTCACCCTCTCTGCCCAAAGAAATGCAGTTCATGACAATACTGCAAAGGAAAAAAAAAAATCTTGATTCTTTCACAGTTTTCTTCCCGCCTCAGCACAGCAGTTGGGAAAATAACATCCATCGTATTGTACATGACAGGTAAAGAAAAAAAACGTAACAGCCACATCTGGTATCATTAATACTTTAGCAGACTTCCTATTTCTAAATTAGTACCATTCTGCAAGTAAAATGACAGCTCCTCACAGCGCCTGTGAATGTGCACAGCACAGACACAAACACAGCGGCAGCTCCGGGTGCAGCTGCAGACAGGGCTGACAGGCTTTCCAGAGCTCTCACACGAGCACAGCCTGGTTCTGGGGAGCTGCTGAAATGCCAGGCTGGCATTTTCTCAGAGTTTTTACAGGTGAAAAGTGAGCTAATAAACTGCTGGCCCCCGAGTGCTGCCAAACGGGCTGGGAGCGCGTTGTGGGGGACACCTGCGGCTCCGCCGAATGGACCAGGTGCACCAGCAACATTTCCCAGCGCTGCCAACGGGACACAGGCAATGGGAAACCAGCTGGATTTATAGGTCAGCTTAATCAAGCTTCTGCTGAGCTCTTCCAGCCCCTGTCTGTGGGACCTCAGCACAGTGCAGGGCTGTTTCCTACCACAGAGTCCTGGGGCAGGGGGGACCTGCCTCCTCCTCACAGCCCAATTTACTGTATTTCTTTTCAGGGGAGAACACCTGAAAATCCTGCCACCAGCAGAACAAAGCACAGTGTCTGCCATGGCTGTGCTCAGCAGGAACAGAGCAGAGCCAGCTCTGACCCTGGCACAATGTGTCTTTTGGCTCCAGAAGGCCACTGCTCACAAAATCAGCCGCTTCTGCAACACAAGCGCACACACGCACAAACCAGCCGTGGTACAGACCTCAGGAAATATCAGTCTCCTGAGGTAACCACAAGCTTAAAATTAGGCTTGGAGATGACAAAAAAGTCTGTCTGCCTGTGTCCTGACGTGTCTCATCCATCTTGGGGAGTTACCAAGGCTTCATCTACTCTGTTCACTTACGTCAATGAGATCAAACAGACTCCTGAAGCGACCACAGGAAGCTCTCCACATGTAGCAGAGGCATCTGGAGCTTTTCCCATTATTTAATTCTCTCTCTGTTGCTAATTCAAAGCACCACAACAGAAAGCAGAGACATTTCTCAGTCTTTCCTCAGGAGGGATTTGCCCATGTAAATCCCACCATGGAATAATGCCTCTGGACAAATGACAAGGTAACATTTTCCAGTCTCACTGAGCACTTGACTTTTCTCGGGTGCTCCATCTCACTGCTGGTCTGGGAGCACCTACAGCACTACAAAATGAGCCACCAAACACTGACTGTGGTTTGCATTGTGCATTGTGCATAAATGCATCACCCAAACTGACTTCTGCTGCGAGCTGCTACCTGAAATATATTTGTAGATAAAGAAATCAATGTCCTGAGGAAGTCTGAGAAAGTCTCTGCTGGGAATTAATCTTTAAACCTCCTGGTGAATACATGGGACACAAGGGTCCCAATGTTAACTAAAATGAAAGGTTTCAGAAGAAGAGAAAAAAACCCACCCAAGCCTGCAGAGGCCATATTTTAATCTTTAAAATGAAGAAATGGATCCTTGGATAGAAAAATCCACTATTCACTTGTTTCTACCTCTTTTAAGACCTTTGCACATCTGGACTTCTCCAGCCCTGCACTGACTGTTGTTGCTCTGCCCAGACTAAAGTCACTCTTGTGCAGCTGTGCTACCTGGAAAAGCCTGGGGGGTTGGATACCCTAGTGAGCTTCCAGATGCTTCTTTCTCATTTTTTTGCCCAGTTTCTCTTCATTTAAAGTAGGATATTAATTCTCAATTATGCACCCAATTAAATACAGTCAGAATGGAGGATGCAGTACATCTACCAGATCCTTTGGAACCTTTTTAAATATGGAGGTTTCTGAAGGAAAAAAAGTCTGTTTGCATGATGTCTTGTAAAATATGGCACATATTACCTCCTACACCTTTCCTCCTGACTCCACTTTCATTTATTGACTTGTGTATGAAGTTGGAAAGTGCAAGGCCCACTGTGGACTGTGATCAAGCTCTCATGAAACTGCTACTTAGATGGGTTCTTAAAATAAAACAAAACAAAACAAACCTACAATGACTGTAATTAAGCAGGGAAAATAACCTTACCCACACCTCAGGTGAAACCAAGTCAACAGAACCATAAGCACACTGCTGACCAAAGGAAAACCATTGCAACACAATAATTATGGAACTCTCCATTTTAGTACTAGGACTTAGCACATCTGGACCTCAATATTTCCTGCTATAGATATAGAGGCTACAGATATATAAGATATATAGATATATAAGGCTATAGATACCTCACCACCTAGCAGATACACCCCATAAACTTCTAATTAACAAGCAGATAGAATAACTGAAAATCCACAATCTTGTGTTTGCAGAGGGGCCTCAAAAATCTGGGGTTTTCATGGCTAGGCCTGATCTGCCCTGTGAAGAGGGCACAAAGCCAGTGGGTTGGAAGGGAAAGCATCATTAGGGCTCACGCTCAGAGCAGCTTCCACAGAGCCCCTCACAAAGAAGGCCTGGTCTCTCTGGACAGCAAGACACTCCCTGATTTCCCAGGGACCAGTTATTGGGTCAAAATAATATATTAAAGCTGAGTGCTGTGCTGCGGGGCCGCAGGCCCTGCGCTCCGGTTGCCGTGGAGCACCGCGGGCCCGCGTGATGTATTTTTGCTGTCAGTGCTGAAATAACAGTAAATGCGTCTGAGCGGGCCCCACCTGCCGAGCAATATGTTCCCGATCCCTCAGGCAGAGCCGTGTGCTGCTCGGCGAGGAAAAACTTCCTCCCACCCAGCACATGGCAGGGCAGGGACAGACACTCGCGTGCTCCAGAGGGGGGTGGGATGTGACACCCCCGCTGTGACAAGAAACTGCCTCCATCTCGGGTATGTAAAACCAAAAAGGACAGGAAAAAAGGGTGAGGAGGAAGAAGGGAAAGGATCCCAGTCTGTTAATCACATACATCATTACGGCAATTGGCTCAGAAGTTGGCTCGTTGACGACTGATTCATGAGTTCCTGCTGCAAGCCAAGAAAAGAGAGAAAAGACGGAAATCTCCTTATTTATTTATCTGTGAGTACAGCAGGAGGCTGTCCTGGATGCTGGGAGAGCACAGCCCGGGCTGACCTGCGGGAGGCTGCTCCCTGCCTGCCATGGGAGCTCCCACGGCCACACCGAGCTTCTCCCAAATCCCTCCACACCGTCCCTCGTGCCTCCTGGAGTGTCCTCATCACAGACAGGAATTAGCAGGGCAAGGAACCAGGACACAGCCTTTCTGGAGGAGGGGAGGTCTCGTGTTTGTGCTGGTGCCTCTGCAAACACCAGCAGGTGAATGCAGATGAGTTTCCTGCTCATCCATGCGGCATCGCTGCTGCGCTGACGGCCTGTGCGGTGATACCTCAGAGAAGCAAAGTACTTCCCAACCCTCAACACACAGAACAAATGGAAAAGGATGAGCCTCATCCCATCTGGTGAGCCAGCTCTCTGCAGGTCACATTAAACAGCATAATTAATAGTTTTAGAATAAATACGTGCAACCCTTCTGTTTCACCGCAAACTATATTTTCAAAGAGCAGCACAATTTGTTGTTTATTTTAAACTGCTGCATGGCTACAAAGACATAGTTCAAGTGTTAAATTACTTTTCTCTCTCACACCAATTTTACTTGGAAAGAGCTTCACTGCTTCAGAACTGCACTTTGTGTATCATAATAAAACATAACCATTATTGAGATTCATCTCTCCAGCAGCAGCTTTGCTGTGCCAAATTTCCTATTAAATAGATTCTTCTGAACTTTCACTAACTACTGTCTACATTGTTATACTATAAAATGAATCCAAACTAATAAACAGTTATGACTATTTTTCTAATGTGAAAAAAGGGAGTAAATTTCATAAAAGGATGGCTGTGAAGTATGGACAATAGAGTCCTTTGCCCCTACAGCTATTCTTCCTGATATGATTTATACAGTGGGACAGTCATAAACCAAGAAAGCAATACCATCAAAGGCTCTAAATGTTTCTGGGTTTTGATACTTGAACATTTAACAGTTGTTTAAAGTTCCATTCATTTGCTTACAATCTATAGAATGGCTAAAACTTCTGTGGTTAGCAGCACAGCCCTGAGCACATCCATAAGGGAACCACACCAGGGATGTGGGGAACAGCCTGCTTAGTCCCATCTCTCATGACCACTGCAGATGGCATTTCATTACCTTTGCAGCAAGAAGTTTTACACAGCCTGGGTGGGTTTTTCCTTCCCAGTACTTCCCAGCTGCAGTACAATAACAGTATTTTCTACTTTGAGTGTGCATACCCTCTTTATTCCTGTAAGCAGAGATTTCACACAACTCAAGAACTGACATCCACTGACACAGGGACCTCAAAACACCAGCCACACCAAAGGTGGAGTCCATGCCCTAGGGAGGTGATACCTCATGGATAACAACTGTAAAATCTCTCCTTGAATGACTTGGATTCACACCGAGCTGGATGTGCACCCTCTGATTGCAAGGTTTGAGTTTTTCAATTCCATGGACTAAAGCAAATCTGATGGTCTCTCCTTTGAAGCTCCTTGCTCAGAATATTGTGAAATGAAATGAGTTTGCTCCCGCTGGGCCCTGAACAGCCCTCCCATGCTAAAGACTTATGGACACTGCTAATCTGTGACAAAACCAGGAGGTGTAATTAGCCCTGTCAAACCATCTGTCAGGCCTGAGAGACTTGGATGATATTTGGGAAAAGCATCTAAACATGTGTGCACTTGTCCCAAGTCCCAGGCCAGCCAAGCTTGGCCAACAGCTGGGTGAAACAGGATTGGACACTTCTGTTGAAAAGGCCAGAGAAAGAAAATGCTGCTAATACAGAAAATATTAGTCACAGCCACTTCAAAATCCTGTTACAAATGATCAGCCCAGAACTGAAAGTACCTGACAGTAATTAAAACTGCACACAACCACTTCACGAGAGCTGTCACAGGGAGAGCAGCTTCACAATCTGCATGTTTTGGTTCACCATTAAACCACCTTCTACACCTGCACAACCAGCAGCTCTCCAAGAGGAGTTTGTGGGGGACACAGAAAGCCAGGGTTGGAATCAAGGGGAGGGTGTCAGTCCCAAAGGAAGACCCAGCCTAGAGAGGCTTTAACAGACGCTGTCTCCCAGGAGGAATTAGCACAACTGGTGCTCACAGCAGCTCGAGAGCTGTTCTGTTTTGCCAGGAGAACTCGAGTGGTTCCCTTATCACCTCCAAGAAAACACTTGATGCATTTCACAGCAGAAATGTGAAGGGAAAAGGAACAGGGAAAACGTCAGGAGAGCATTTGTGTAACCTCCACCCTGCCACGGGACACAGCACACAGATTGGGTGCTCAGATATCAACACAGAATGTAATGAATAACATAAGGAGGCTGAAAACCAGTCAGGTCTGGTCAAGTCAGAGATCACAAGGCAGGCTCTGACAGCAGCTTCTGACTGACAAGAACTTGGTGGGGCAAACAAAGTGTGCACTTACCACTGAGGTTTGCTAATTTGTGTGGTCGGTGATGCCCAAGGGCCAAAGCCACAATTAAACAAACTGCCCTCATTGTACAAATTGTCCATAAACACCGTGACAATGATTTTGGTTAAGTTTGTATTTGCCAAAATTTGCTGCTATTTCAAAGTAAACATTTTTCACAGAAGAATCATGATGGAGTTGAGAGAAACACTGAGAAGCTCAGGAGACAAAACCAGAGTTTTTGCTTTTCCTTTAATGGTTTTACTGGTTTGGAAGATTGTCAGTGACTTTTCCCTGGGATGGGCATGGGACAATCTCACAATCAGTTGCCCTACTGCAGTCCAGAAGGGATGTAGGTTATTTAGGAAACAGCCAATTTTTTTACCACTCCAATTTGATTCCAAGTACTTTGATTCAAATCCCTTTATCATTTGAGGCAGTTTCTGGGTGCTCTGCAAGGACCCATGGCTGACCCCCACTGCACACACAAGAAGGGCTCATGTACACAAAGCCTTACACCCATCCAGCCAGCTCTGCTCTAAAAACAGATGTGAAACATCTGAACAGGTATTTTGATGTAAATTCACTTTCACCAAGAACATTTTGTCTCAAGGAGCAGTATGAAGAGGAACAATCACAAACTCTGTCTGGGAGCATCTCTGCCACCCTCCAGGCCACACTGTAAGTCAGGAGGGCATGGATTTGCACCACAAATGCTTGCACCTCTGCATGTCAAACAAGAAGCAAGGCTGGATTCACAGAAGGACCCAGACCAGCCCAGAATGGGCTTTTGTGTTAAATACTCACCTTTGTATTTCAGGATAGAAATCACTGATAGCGTCACTGCACCAGGCATGGGTAAAGATGTGGTCAAGCTTTGTAAAAATTTCACAATCCAAGTATCTTAAATGCAGGATGCATTCAATTGTTCAACTCTTTGTCTGTTTTTACACTCCCTCAGAGCTTGTATGTTTAGACAACCTTAAAAAAAAATTCAGAGGATCCGATTATTTACAATCACCATCCAGCTATAGTTAAGAAGAATGACAAAGCTTTTCAATTTTCAGGGATGGAAGAGTGTGCTGTGACCTCTCCAAACACTGACAGACACTTAAAGGCCTCTCAGTTGATTTAACCAGGTTTCCTGAAGTCACTGCGTGCACAAAGGGAACATGTGCAGGGATAGAGAGTGAGTGTCCCCATGGTACTGTCATATATACCAAAGCTCTACAGATTATTAATACATGGGCTTGCCCCCTTCATTCTACAAGAGCTCTTGTAATGCCTCAAATTAATTGGAGGAGAGCTCAGCAGCTCCAAAGAGATGATTAAGATCAATTATTAATTCCTCTCCCTATTCCTTTATCTGTATTAAACTTCAAGATGAGAATCCAACTAATGAAACAACACCTATAATAAAAATAAATGGTACAAAACGAGCTCTTCAGTAAAAAAAATAATTAGAGGAAATAATTTTTCATGTTCTAAATTCCTCAGTCAGAATATCCTGTTGCATTCAATATATCTGAAAGAAATGCAATCACACTTTCTCTTTGAAGGAAATAGATGTTATTTTCTGATTTTTCTTTTAGGGAAAATAAGACATGTGGAGTTTCAGTGCAGTGCCCTCAAGAAGTTCAGGAGTGACACAAAATGTAGGTAACAAACCATAAAAAGAGATGTCCTGTGTGTGTCTTAAAAGAGACCAAGAGTTTGTAGATCCATGTAGTGGCTGAGGAGGGTGTTTGTTTAAGATCTGTGTTTGCTGGAGTTCTCTGGAGGATCAGACAGTGGGAATGAGAGATTTTCACATCTTAACCAAAGAGCCAGAATGTGAAAGACATGAAGCAGGAGTGGTACTGAGCTGGTGCTAACAAACAGAAACAAAGAACCAAGAGGTTAAAAATGTTATAACTATAATCCTCTTTCCCTTTCAACTGCCTGAGCTTTAGACTTTTAATCCCAAGAGCTCTCCAGTTTTCTGCTATGTCTCCTAGGAAAACCAGAGAAGTCTGGATCTGATATTTCTGAAAGAGAACACACACACACACATAAAAAAAAAGCAGCCAAGAACTAAACAAACAACCTTTCAAAACGTTTTGTACAACCTAACGAAGCAAATGGGACACAGGCAGACAGCTTTTTCCCCCCCCTCCTCCCTTGCAGGTCACCTTTATCCATGACACACAGCAACAAAAGCAGAAAAATGAAAGTTAAGGCCAGCAGCCTGTCCTTAACTCGTCCTGCTGTGCTTTGGTTCTGCAGGGCGCTCAGATTAATGTGGATGTCACACGGCATATGCTGGAAAAACGCGGCACCGCAGGACGTGGGAAGAATGGAGGGGTGAGGCTTTGGGCATTGTCATCAAGGTGAAGCTCACAGGCCTGAAATGGTACATCTCCATGGACCTGGGCCTTTGAAACTTGGCTCTCTTCCCTCAGACTCGCAGGCAGGAGCATTGTGGCTGTGGAATTCGTGCATCTGGCTTCCCTGAGCATGGAATTGTACAACTTTGCCTGAGCACTGCTGCCTTTGTTTTTAAAACAACACATGCATTCCCAGGTATTGTGAACATGTGGAGATCCCCCAGATCCCTGATCTTCACAGTCAGGTGCACAATGCAACACAAAGCTTTTATATGAGCTGGTGTTTTATCTTGCAGAGCAGACAAAAGCCTTCTCAAATAAGCAGAACATAAAAGAGTAACGTGTTGTGCAAATGCTAAAGCAAATTACTGGGGGCAGGGGGAAACAAAGTCCAATGTGAAAACAAGCAGATTTTAATGTACAAACCTTGTTTTCCAAGATTTTTCACAGAATATTCTGAGTTGGAAGGGACCCATGAAGATGATGTAGTCCAGGTCTTGAGTGGCCAATAGGGGGATAAACCCCACACCTTGATGTTATTAGTACCATGCTCTGACCAAGTGAGGTAATCTCAGGGGGTTTTGGCAGTTGTTAGAAGGTAAGAGCTATGAAAGTACAACTCTTCATACAGTTCACAGAAGGACAATGGCTGCACATTTAAAATTACAAGTACCCCTGTCACCTGGGGGTGAAAACCCAGTTCATCAGTCCCTCAGTTTAAATCTGTTGTAGCTACAGTATCAATAACTGGAATATCTGCACAGTAACTCTCCAAATCATGTGCTGTGCTCAAAATTAGGTGCAGAAGCTGCATGTGAACAGCTAAAATGATCCTAGAGATTAGATCAAAGTAGAATGAAATCAAACATGAAGAGTTACCTTCTGCCACCGACCTCCATCTCAGCAAACAGACCCCTGCCCCAGCTCTGCTCGAGGCATCTGCCCTCAGAGCACCTCAGCTGTGCATTTCCTGCAACCAGCCCGGAGCAGGAGGTGGGCAGGGTCTAAATTCACCTTTGGGAGCTGGACAGAGCCCTTCAGGTGTGCAGGAGCAGGAGGCAGGAGATGGGGAAATAACCTACCTCTGAAAGCCCAGCACTGAGTCCTGCCCTGGGAGCAGGGAGGGAACTGGGGCTGAACTTCTGGTTCTTTCCCATGAGCTCCCAAGACATCAACAACTGACTGTGCTCTCTATACATTCAGTCACTGAAGCAGAAGCCAGCTGACAGGATACTTTATTTTTTCTTTAAATAACAGTTCTTGGCAGTTTATAAACCACACCAGAATGTATTCCTGTTGCATTCAAGACGCCCCAGCAAACTTTGAGCTCCTTAAGAGAGCAAGAGGATGCTCCCTTAAGTCTTAATTACAGGACCAGCACTCCCTGTTTCTAGGGGCAAGGCTCCAAATAGGCTGGGAGTTCTTTTTGGGAGCCTGTCTGCCCCTGGCAGCCTCCACAAGGGCAAGGCAAAACCCTGTTGGAGGAGCTGGATCTGAATTTGCAAACAGCCAAGTCCTAAACAAGAGAGGGAAAAAGGAGAAAAGCAAACTGAAGCCCAACCCCCACAGTCCTTGTTAGCCAGTCTTCATGTTGCAGAGGCTTTATATCCACACATTTTAAGCAATGTAAAGGGAACCATAAACCCAATTCAATTTAATTGGGTGCTCTCCTGACAGAACAGTTATTAATAAGATTGCATTGTACAAACCTCAGTGAAATCCCAAATGCAGTCAGAGACACTTGCAAAAACATTTAACACCCAGCAAGTAACATGCTGCTGGATTGATGCTCCTCTCCTTTGCTCTTCCCCCTCCAATTCTCTCTCTTCTTTTATCCAATTATCAAATAAAAAAAAAAATAAAAAAGAGGCAAAAAAACTCGCTCATCTCGAACAGCTCCTATAAATTATTCACATGATATTACAGTGTATGTCAGCAGTCTCACAGTGTTTAAAAAACTTAACTACAAGCCAATTAAAATGTAAACTGAGAAAGACGGATTGGGTTGGGTCGCTCTGGTGTGAACTTGAGCAGCTCATAACAATACACACAACTTCTAGACCTGCTAATATGACAGCTACTTTCATCAGCAGATGCTTTTTCTGTCTTTCTTTCTTTTCTTTCTTTCTTTTTTTTTTTTTGAATGCAGTATTTCTCAGAGCACAAGTCAGTCTGTATCCAGCAGAGAAATCCCCTGGGTCCCACGGTGCTGTACAGGCACCTGAGGTTTGAGTTACTCTCAGGTTCAGATTGGGGTTGTACAGTAGGAAAGGAGCAAAGGGACCTTCCCCTTTTGCTGAAATTCAGCAGTTACTGAAATTTTACAACTAAATTACTGCAATTCAAGTGACAGATTTCTTTTTTAAAAAACCAACTAATTTCTCACAAAAATAAGAACACAGCGCATTCAATTGCTACAGCAAAATAAACACTTTCCAAAATAGACATTTTGGATCAGCCAGTGTGTGCATCTGTGTAGCAACACTGGACATCTGCCTAAATTGCTTACTGCTGGACTGCTGAGTAAGCCAGGCACCAATTAGCTGTTACAGTGATAATGACACTAATTTTAATCTTCATGGGTTAATTACAAGAGCACCGTGAAGTCAGATTGTGAACTTGGAGTCAGAAACATCGAGGGAAACCCCAAAACCTGAAAGCATTATAGACATAAAATCAATATTTAAGCAGGGAAATTTAATGTGTACCAAACTAAAATCCTAACCAAGGAACCAGAACATCTTGATTTCCTTCTGCCCCCCGATGGGTCACCACAAAGCAGCTGTTCCCTGACCTGTACAGTGGGGACACTGGGCTGTAAGAGCTCCACTGAACTCAGTAAGAGAAGAAATCACTACTGTTTCCTGGTTTTTCTCTCCCCTCTTTAAGGAAAGCTAAACCTGTCAAAGGTTTTCCTGGGACCACCAGGAACTCAGGTCATTCAGTCAGTGCCTACACTGCCAACGCACACCCCAGCACCCCGACTGGATCCAGCATTCTCAGGTCATCCTAAATTACAGTTTAATTAGTCAGAAGAGCAGCAAAGACGTATTTCCTGTGGGCAAAAATGTTTGCACATAGTGCAGACAGTAGCATCCTCCTCAGCCCCAGGTGCTGGGCTTGAGAGATGGGAAGGAGCAGGTTGGAGGCCAAGCCTAAGCTCCCTTCCCTCACAACATTAATATAAGATGAGTGAGTCCACCAGCTACAGACCAAATCCCAGAGAAAGCTGGACACAGGAAAATAAATGGCCATTAGAGTGACATTGTTCTGAGATGAAGAACGAGAAAAAGGCAGGTTTTTTAGAATAGCCAAAGTTTTGTTGCAACCAAAACTACTGTGGTTTCCTGCTTGGAGATTTCTAGTTTCACCATTTTAAGTTTTCCATTTAGGGGGATATAAAAGTGTGACATTTTTATATTCCATTCTTAACCTGAAGTAGAGTTTTAAGCAATGTATTTCCTGCAACATGAACCAACTCAGACTGTCCAAACAGCTCTGTCTGTAGTAACCAAGAGAGGACAAATGCAATGTCCAGCCTTTGGGAAGGAGCCCAGAAAATTCAAGTCCGGAGTTTGCAGCCACGTGCAGCTCTTTGCTCAGGACTGAAGCAAATCAAGAGAGGAGCATCAAGAAAGAACAGCTCACTCTGCTCCAAAGCTGTCTGCATGCCTGGGAGTGCTAACCAGAGATGGCACAGCAGTTTTGTTCCAAATGTTCTGTATAAAATGGGAAATGAGAAACAAAGCAAGAGCCATTTTTTGGTTCATCTATTACAAGAACAAAAACAATATAAGCAAAACACTGTAACTGTTATATATAAAATCACGAAAATACATTGCCTTAATGCTTTTTTATCCCCCAATTCTCACATCTTAAAAGCTATATAACTTTCTATAAATTAAAGCACTTCGAAGATCCAGTGAAGCTACTTTTCAAAGGAAAATAAAAAGGAAAATAGGGGGTAACCTTTGAACACTCCCAAATCCTCATTTGTAGGATGTGTATGAGACAGGAATAGAACCACCTAACAGGATTCATTTTTACTGATTCAAGTCATGCCACGATTGTAAATTCTGTGCTGGCCAGACAGCTGGAGGAGTTTTCATTTCAGGCCCAGGAAGCAGGGCTTTATTTCTACCAGCATTCACTGCACAATTTTTCTTTCTGCAAAGCATTGAAAAAATGAAGGGAATTAGGATGTGGCATCTGAAATGACAGCTCCCTGAAAACACTGTTTTCTCTATACCTGAATTTGAGTTTTTCTATTGATCTTTCCTTGCCTTCCCTAATTCACCTCCATTCTGGTGGTGACAGTGCTGATCATACCTGTCATCTCCAGTTCTTCTTGAGCCTGGATGAGAATCTGAAATTCAAGACCTTAAATCCCAACAATGAAAGTTCTCACTGCACTAATAACCACACACCAGAGATGCTCCTACAGCACAGGCAGCTTGAGCAGGGGCTCAGAAACCTCCTGGCTGGGGCTACACATTGTTTTCACAGTTGCTTTTTTGAATGAGGGGTTTTTTTTACAGTCTGTTGATAAAGAGATGCTCTTCTTTCATTTTCCTTTAGAGAAAAATGATTGGATTCTGCAAAGTAACTTAATCACAAAAGGTACAAGATCCTGGCTTTGAGAAATTTGTATTTTCTTCATTCATTGTATTTTAAGCTAATTATTTTACAGCACTTGTGGGAATTTTGTCAGTCCCATCACTCCACCTTATTTAGATATCCAGTTCCCATGAAAAGACAATTATCCTAAGTCTATCCACAGAAAAACTGGTGTGGTTCTGTCTTAGGGTTCTTGCCTGATAAATGTCTTAAGAGCAACATTCCTACTTACACCAGCTCATTACAGTGGAAAGCATTATCTCATAATTGATCTTATCTCTGTGTTAAACACACTTAGCATCATGTCAACCCTCCAATATGGTCAATTACAAGATAATAGTGCCCACTTCCACATGTCTTATTACTGAAATGGTGAGATCAATAATTAAGAGAACAGAGCCCCATTAAGCGCCGTCACATGGAATGAAGAAATGAAATTACCCCACCTCCTTCTTTTGCTGACTCTGAGCATGCCAGACTCAGAAACACCCAAATTCACCAGTACTTCAGGAAATCTTTTTCATCCCCAGCTCTACCTTCACCAGAATTTCTTGATGAATAGAAAGAAAAAAAAATAAAATCTCTATTTCTTATGTGTATTTTATCTCATTATAAAAAAGCAACAAAGATCTCCCTGCTCTGTTTGAATGTTCATGATTCCAAGATTGACTACAAGTCTCTTTGCTTTTCTTTTTTTTTTTTTGACAATTGGATACAATCTATGAGCTTCCTTTTCTCTTGCTCTGTTTTCTTTCCATTTTGGTGGATCCTAGTCCACATACCTCAACATTTCAGCTTTTAGTCTTTTGTTCACTTTACAGAATTACCTGTCTGATTTCCTTTTAGCCTTTGGGGCTGGGTCACAACATATGATATAAAAATACATCAGCTTTAGTGGATGAATTAAAATATTGATCAGATATCTAAACTGGACATCAATTGACTACCTCAACTAATAAAAGTAGACATAAAATCCAGAATGTTAACCCTTTGAGACAAGTGATGTGCTTCAGCAGGAGCTAATTTTAGCAATTTTAATGTGCTGTCAAGCTTAGGTGGAAGGGAGAAAAATTCACACATAAAATATATTTACTTGCACGACACAAAACCATCTCATGGTATTTGTTTTGTCTCTCAGTCATGTCAAGAGAATTTGATCACTTCAATAAAAGGACTATTTACAGAGTGAACAACTAGCAAATCATCCACTCAACCTGTGCCCAGAGAAGTTCAACGCTAAAAGGAAATCACCCATTGTGTTTTGTAGAAAAACCTAAAACTCTTGAGTTCTGTCTTCCTTATTCAGCTTTGGCATGGTGAAACTCTAGTTTGTTTTGGGGGGTTTTGTACTGCTTTCTAGCTCAACTCTTTGATTCAGGACAGTTTACATTGTACAACAAAGTTTTCATCATCTCAGGATACCCACGTACCTAAACCCAGAACATTTTTAAGTGCATTTATTATTTTTTTGCTTGTAATCTCAATTTCACTGTTCAAAGTTTGCAGAGCAGGAAAATAATCTTCTTTGAACTGAAAGGGAGATAAAACCTATGTACTCTTACACCCCTAGAATGCCTAACCCAGAGACATACAAGTTTTTCACTCTTTCCAAATACTTTAAGATGCTGCTTTCTAAACTTCTGAGGACTCACAGAAAATGTCACTCACATGAGTAAATGTAGCTTTTTTTAAAATTAACAACCTGCCACTTCCTGGGAAACTCTACTCAAAAGGAACTTATCCAAAGCATTAATGTAAGGAATGGAATCATCTCCAAAATCCTCACATCAATTATCCTTTTTTCCCCCTTTGTGTAGTTGAAAGGAACTGGGCATAATTCTGATACATTCATTGATCTCAGTGAAACAAAATGCTTTCCGTATGGCAAAGAGTAAAGATAAGTAAGGCAGAGTTTACTGAATTTTTCATACTTAGGCCATATATAAAAATCTGGCAAGAAATCAAACTCAGTCCACACCAGTTGCCCAATGCTGAGTTATTTCCTTAAGCCTTTGATGTCCTCCATTTTGCTCTATTATTTTTCACATTCTGGGATTCTCACTACTCTGTCTTTGGGCCAGAAAGTGGACATTCACCAGAGCACTTTTGTGTTACTGTGTCACAGAATAGCTGGAAATGCCCTAAGAATAATAAGCCTTGCTATATCACAATGATTCCAGTCAGACATGGGTGTTGAAACCTTGATTCCTGGTTTTATATACTCAGTCAGATGAGTTTAAATTACACATTCACAGGGGCTACACTTCCATAAATCCATACAATTGCAGGATTGGAGCTTTTTATTTGGGAGGAATTCCATAGGTGTATGTCATCCATCTCCAATCCGAGCCAAAGCACACATATGGATGAGCACCTACTCCCCACTCCTTCCAAAGCCACACAGACATTTTTACTCTGAATACCGAAAGGGAAGGACTCTTTGCTCACTACACACTTCCAAGCTGCTTGTTTGTGCCAGAGCTGCTTCACCCATTTTTAATTGCCACCACCATAAATGTCAGATTTTGTATTACAAGCAATGAGTCATGTCTGTGTTAATGACAAAGAAAATGCTTTATGGAGCAGATTCAAGGTTTGCACAATGCCCAGATCACCTTCTTTTTTAATATGCTAAGAAATGTCTGTGGTTCTGGGCTTCTCAGGAAAAGATCAGCAGGGCTTCCACAATAATCACTTGAGACTACAGATTAGTCTTCTGTATTGCCAAAAAGCTGTTGAAATCTGCTCTCAATCAGTGCTGTCTCCCTTAAGGAAGGGGGGAGAAAAAGGTGGGAAAGTAAAGATCATGTTTTTGAAGTTCTCTGCTTTTAGCAAGTTCTGTTCTATTTAATAGCTTCCAGAGTCAAGAAGGTCTCAGGTAGACCTGACTTACCTAACCACATGAGCAATTAGTTCCTCCAGACACTATGTCTGTTGTAATGTAGTTCACTTAACTTCACATGGTGAATCAGTTCACTTTGATGGTGGTTTTTTTCCCTTCCCTCCTATTATTTCTCTTCCTTGTCTCTCGGCAGCTGCCTGTCTTGACACCTGACCTCCGCTTGCTCCATGGATTGACTGTTTCAGGCACAGTTAGGGAATTAAAATCTCTGCCCATTCCCTTGGGAATCTGAATATACCCTCACTGCAAAATCCAGGCCTTGCAAATGCAAAAGGAGCACTGCTTCCCTTGGCTTGGTTTAATATAAGTTTGATTAAGAATGTGATTGCTGTTTCCAACACAGACTATAGGGAGACATCAGTTTCTGATGGATTTGCCTGGGCCCACAGTCACAGCTGGTGGTTTCAAACACAACACAAAACTTATAAAACCCAGCAAAAGCCTGCCTGACCTAGCAACAAAAATTAGCACAAAAAGCTACTTCACATTCTTTGATTTACTTTAAAGCCAAATGTTTTGATAGTCTGCCTAATTGGTCTGGGATTTTGGAACAGAATTCAGAGATTAACTGAACAGGAAATAACACCAACAATGCTCCAAGAGACAAAGGGCGACCACAGCTAATTGAAGTGTTTGCTGAGGTATCAGCACACCCAGAGCCATGGCAGAGGGAAGGTGCTGCCAAGTACTTGTCTCCCATTGTATAAAAATGTCACTCAGGCCCTTGAGTGCTGTTTCCTTCTGTCTGTCACCCCTGTTCCTAACAGAGAGTACCTGTTGCTGCACCTAATCCACTTCTCATCGAATCTTGAGTCATTGAAGCCTATTTTGTCTTTTATTTTTTGGAAGCTGTGCAAATTTGTATTTCTTTCCTCAAATATCACCTTAATAAGAGTAGTTTAAGGAACGCGTTTGTTTCTTGGTAAAAAAAAAAAAATCTCAGCCTCTTCCTCTTAAAACTTTCCTGATTTGCATTTGTTAAATGGTCAGCATGTGGAGACAATGCAGTGAATATCTACAGAGCTTAATAACCCTCTTCACCAATGCAAATGCAGCCAAGTGAAATACTTTTAGTTAAAAGAACTGTCTACAGCAAGGATTTTAATGCAAGCACCATGTTCACTACGGATTCTTTTTAATCAAGGTTTGTTATTATTTTATAAACATTACATGCAAGTGAAATTTGAAAGTGTCTACTTCAGAGGAGTCCAGAGCATGTTGTGATTCTGGCCCTTCACCCCACAGACACTCCCCAGGCAGTACATCCAGCCAGGTCACTTCACCAGTGCACTGGTTACTCAGCTCCTGCCTGTGCTGTGACACACACACCCCATGGCTTTGTTCTGTTCAGGGATTTCTTTGGGCTGCTGCTGCTCCAGAAGCTTTAATCTCATTTCTGAATGCCAGGACTACCATGCATGGGATAGAGAGCAGAGAGACAAGGGAAGGAAAGGCAGTGTCCCTAAGAGTGGTCTGAAATCCCAGCAATGACCCCAGCAGAGCCCTGGGACCCTGCATCCCTCATTCCTGCTCCCTCATCCCCCCCATCCCAAACATCACTGCCTGCCCCTGCTCTGGAGACTCACCAGGCACAGCAACGAAAACTGCAGACACTGGAGATGAAGAACAAGTGCAAGCACCTGCTCCCCATGTTAGGGGCAAGAAACTTATAATTTACCTCTACTGCAGAGAAACTGTGAGCCAGGTCTGACAGCAAATTTTAAATATATAGCACTAAAGCAAAGTCCTCCTATCTGAATTCTTCAGAATGCTGTCAAGTTAACATGTTCATTTAACTCTGTTCATTTACCTCCAGCTGAGGTGTACTGGATCAATTTTCCATCTTGTCTATATGCACAGAGAGTCTATTACCATCTCAACAAGACATTTCTGTTGACCCCCAGAGACGTTGTTTGCATCAGTAGCACGTGCAGCTAAAGCCCAGCAAAGGTGATATTTCTTGAATGTACCTTTTCCAATTTCAGTCATCAAGAGGCACTAATGCTCATAAAAACTGTTTTTCCATCCCATCCACTCATTCCTATCCATACTACAGCCTCCTACTCAAGGCTTGAGCAGTTTGCAGGTGCCACAGAACTGATGGAGATAGTTGGCTGCTTATGGAGCACCTGCTTCCTGAAACAGGCAACTCCAAGGCTGCTCCTCAGAAATGAAACACAAATGACTTCCAGGTAAATCAGTCATCTCCTTAAAGGACCAGTTTCTGGCACTAAATTAACAGTGATGACAGTCTTCTCCATGAGGGGCTGATTGCACAGCACTCACTTCACGAGGAATGGCTGTGGGCAAGAATATCAGCATCTCTGATTCTGTTCTCTGACTGCCATGATGAAGAGACAATTTGGAGAAATTATGAAAAACATTTATCAAGAAGACACTGTATCTCACCTGCACAATTTAATTCCAACTACTTTCAGCCATGTAATGTGGGCTACAGGGTTCCCACAGATTATGTACTTTCACTACTCTGAGGGAATGCACAACGACATCCCTGAATTCCTGACACTTCTCCAAAGAATAGGGCTGTAAAGAAAATGGAAACACTGCTCTAGGTTGCCACAAAGCCATTAGAGAGGAGGAAGAACTCGGATTATCGAGCAGGGAATTGACTGATGCCAGTGCAGCCTGAACAGGGATCTGCCATGAGCACTGGGCTAAAAAACCTTTCCCCAAACAGGGCCAGTTCAATGTACGTAAAACAAAACAATGACAGAAATGGGAACACTTTTTTATAAACAAAAGCATTCCCCAGGAGGAAAAAAACCCCAGAATTTAACTGCAGGAATACTTAATAAGAAACAGCCTGTTCCAGTCTCTTCTTCATTTAATTTAAAATAAACATAAACCAGAGCTCTCCTACACAACATGATCATTCCCTCAGAAGAAACAGAACAGAATTCAAAGGTCACCCTGGAAAGTTTGGCTGGTGGCAAACTGAGGAAGAGACTCTTGTCTCTCAGTGATCCTCGAGGAGCAGCTGGTCTGTTCCCTCACACACAAAGTGCAGGAGCCCTATTGCAAAGTTCCCCAACCCCTCAGCTCCATCAATCCCAACCATCAGCTCAGCTCCCCAGTGACCACCAGAACAGGCCCTGTGGCACAGCCCTGGGATCTGTCCTCTGGCCAAGGCAGATCCTTCTTAAAACTTTCTCCCCGGTCACTCAAACGGTGACAAGGACCTCGAAGCGAATGGGAGGGCAGTGAGTCAACTTCCAGTTATTTGTCTAAAGCTATTAAACTTCAGGGCAGACTCTGCAGAGTGCCCAGAGTGTCACAGCACACGCTGACTGTACAAGCTCTACAGAGTTCAGCCAAAAGCACACATGCACTTGTGATTGCACCAAAAAATACCCGTACCAAGGCAACCCCCCGGCCCAGTTTCACCTACCTCCATTAATCAGTTAGCCAAACCAATTCTCCTATCTTGCTCTATCTAGTAACCAAACTGCAGCGCGGTGTTAAAACCCACAAAGGTTCTTACAAAGACCAGAGTGGAAGGAAGAAACTCTCCGGGCACCACAGCGGCTTTTAGGTCACAAACCCAAGTCCACCCCGAATTCTTGATGTGCCACATGTGAAAGTCCGAGCTGTGCTGCAGCAGCTCCCTCCTAACACTGACCACTCCAAAGAGCCTGTGAGGAAACCTGGCAAGAAACTCCTTCTACAACAACAAACCAGGCTTGCAATAAAAGCCATCTGCAAAAGTGCCAATTATCCTTCTCCTCAAATGATTATGTTCCATCCAGTTTTGCTGACAAGCAAGTTATGCCACATTTTAATAGGCAATAAAATGTATTATTAAATAATTAGTAGCTAAGAAACAGAAATTAGAGGGCACTTCCTTTCACATACATCCCCCAGTACTTCAAACTATTGATTTAAAGGCAACTCTATCCTCTAAAGAGGACAAAATGGAACCTGATACAGCAGTTTACTGGGAGACATTTACAAGGCTAATGATTGTTCGCAGAGAAATGAAGCGGAGAGAAATTCTAGAGAATTCCACCCTGCTCTGTTTTGTCTGATCTGTCTCAAAATCCCCCAAAGAGCTAAAATTTCTCCAAATCTGTTCCTTGCTCTGAGCCCATTAATTACAGTGTTAAAGGTAAAGAAGTATTGATGTCTCTCCCCTGCTCCCTCGGTTCCCCCCCAGGTAATGCTGGTACTGGCTCAGCCTTCAAGGTATGGCTGCACTAACTGAGAAAAGCCCCACTAAGACCAATTAAGGCCTTTACTAAGAGGCTGAAAAGAAGACAAATGGAGGCAGAAAGCCCGATTACAAGGAACCTTTGTACAGATGTAAAGCAATTAGAAGAGTCTCAAGGGCTGGCCAGTGCAGTACCTGCTAGTAAAGGATTTTACAGCTTGTCTAAACTTGGAACAATCTGTCTCTCTCTCTTTTGGGCTGA
Organism: Pachyramphus minor; assembly: GCA_013397135.1. Lineage (NCBI taxonomy): Eukaryota > Metazoa > Chordata > Aves > Passeriformes > Tyrannidae > Pachyramphus > Pachyramphus minor. The sequence goes on from VYXB01006750.1 coordinate 612,877, forward strand.
GTGTTAAAGTGAACCCTGTATTAGTGTCATGTATCAGTTGATAGCTTGGTATTGGTTTCCCTGAGCATGTTAAATCTGTAATGCTGGTCTCCAGCTCCCTCATGGATGACAATAGTGTTACACAGTCAGGTCTAACTTACAAGGAAAGAGGATATGTCTGATGTTAAAGCACGATAAAAAACAGAACCAGCTCTTTCAACCTTCTTTTATTTCCCTAATGCTAGACCCTAGAATGTCTCAAATTTACTGCACCGTGCTGCATAATGTGGCACAGAATGTGTGAGAAGTGAAAATGTTTGTACTGCCATTCTAATAATCAAAATAAATTCTGCAGTGACTCGGTGTAAGGCAGCTTCTAATCTCAGGCTGCTCTTGCTTTTTAAGGAACAAAAATAACATCAAAAATACATTCCTAAGATATGAAAACTGACCAACCAAATGGTACCTGAGAAGTTCTCCAACACACAGATATCCCCAGATGACCCCCCTTGGTCCACTTTCCTCTCTCCCCAGCCCTACATATGATTTCACAAGGCCAGCTCCCCAAAATCCAGCAGGACCTGCCATAGGCAGCTGCCTCCTAACCACCCTCCTAATTCAGGCCATCATGGGAACAACACTGGGTGTTTCCATAGGGCAACAGATCCCAGGGAGCCACTAGGGCAAAGTCACCCCAGCTCCACACAGGGGAAGCTGGAGGCTCAGGGACAAAGCTCCTCTGGGTCAGTGGCCACATTTCCTGCACAGAATTAGGCTTTAAAGTAACTGGCCCATGTGAAACAGAAATTGGAGGTTACTGGTCTATGTAGGATTTCTTCTGATTATATTAATGCCTCTCAGGGGCTTTGCTTTCCCATCACTCATTAAGGTGGATGCAGAAAGGACACAGAGCAGGTGCATGAAGAGGACACGAGTTGCTGGTGATCTACTTGCTGCTCAGTTTACAATGTCTGACAATGAACAAAAATGGTAAAGAAAGATTTCCTGCAAGAGCTTCCTCAGAGATAAATCGTATAATGCAATGTGTTTAAGCTTTTTCCCTTCCCCTTTTCCATAACTTTGTGAGTTAGAGAGAACTCCTTAAAGAAAAGAAGCACATAACTTCTGATAAAAGATTCAACATTTCATATTAGGAAATGTTTTTCCAAAGGGGTGAGTACTCATCAGTCCCTGCTGTGCTAGAAGGGATGATTTGTTACACAATCCTAACCACCAGCCTGCTAAATTCTTTTGAAAATCCAGTCTTTGGTCACGTGCCTAGATAGACCTGAGCTCATTCAAAAATCTGGTTTCTCCTAAAAATGAGGTCCAGATAAAAACAAAGTAGCACTCTAGTACTTTCCACTTGAAATTCAGGTTTAGGCATATCTGAGGCTTAAATAAAATTAATCTGGACACCCATCACGGGTACCCTTCACACCACAACCTCAAGTCTAAAGGGTTTTGTTGTTGGCAAAACCAACAGCCAGCAGAGCTGCTGCTGGCCAGGGTTAAAAGTCTGTGCTATAAAAGCATCTTCAAACAGCCTCCTCTCCCAACCAGTCATGGTGCTAAAAAATTCAAACACACAGAGATTATTTCAGAACAGTAGCCCAGAAAACAGTACACCAGGCCATCATCTTTAGTAATGAGGCCAGCAGCATACCTTTGCTCCCTGAATTATTTAAGGGCACATTACTCACATGCTGAACTTTGTTCTGAATGGCAAAGAGGAGAGGGCTAAAGCACCATCTCAATGCAAACCAAACTGAGTCTACTTAAAATCATTTTAGCAGGTGTATCATGCTACATTTCAATGAGGTTCTCCAAAGAAGAAACCCTTTGTGGCCATTATCTCTCAGTGTAACTCGCTGTGCATTCAAATATTTTGAATTCAGCTTCGATTTAAAAACTCAAAAGATCACATGCAAGGAATAAGTTCTTAGAAAAAAGGTGGATTACATCAGACACCTGCCAGGATTCAATGGGATTCTCTGTGCCCCTCTACAGTCCTGTCACTGACAGTGGCCACAGACAGACAGCATTTGCCATCTAGTGCTCTCAGCAGTAAGGATTTTTGATTCTGTCCATCTTTTCCCCTTCCCACACGCACAGGCACAGTTTGCCTCAGGTAAAGCCGAGGGCAAAACCTCTCTGTCCGTGCTCTGGGCTCTGCATCTCCCCCAGTTTAACCCACCCCCTCGAGTGCCCAATAGCAGCATCTCTGGGATGCTTTCCTGCAATATGGGAAAAAGGGTTTGAGTGCTTTTGCACGACACTGCAATTTGCCTGAATGAAGCAAAATTGCCTGTGTTTCCCCGAGCCTGTTCCACAAAGAGGCATCCACCAGCCATTTATTTCCACGGTGCCCTGCCAAAGCTTTGCAAAAAAGGACACTCCAAATTTTGCTCTATTGATACATAAATACAGTCACTTCAGCTAAAGAGCCATCAAGTCACTCCAGGCTTGGTAACTTGATTAAATCTATATTAAGGCAGCAAGTTCTTCTGAACGGCCTTTAACACCAAGGCAGGAAATAATTAAGTTTTAAAGCTGGTGGAAGATAACACCAGGTCTGGTTTGCTGCTGCACAGCTGATAAAGGAAGGGGTATACAATTGAACATTAATTAGGTACAAGCAAACAGCTTTGCTAATAGCTCATGTTCTCATTCCCAAAATGTCAACAGCAGATATTGGTGCCAGATGCTGGTGTAACATCTCCCGTGGCTGGGGCTGGGACATGGGAACAGGCCTGTGCCTGTGGAGGAAATGCCAGTGCAGTCAGGGGCCCTCTGGGATGATGGTACAGGAGCAGGGAACTTCTGCAGAAGGGATTTGTCCAACAAGCTTCTCTGTTATTAATGATGAGTCGTGTGTCACACAGTGAGGCCCTGGGAAGGCAAATGGCACAACCCGTGAACCAGAGACTCATGTTACATCACTGGAGCCTTCAAGGTTATCAAACACCTTCCACTCAAATTGCTTTCAAACTGTTACTCAACCCACTGCCTCAGCTGCATAAATTTGGGTTAAAACAGACTTGTTAGGTTAAAGAAGAAGTCATCCTAGTGCTAAGAAGTCCTAGAAGTCATCCTGGGTCAGGTCAGTGATGTTGGCATCACTGTGAGCAAAGGCAGGACATAGGATGTGACCACACAGTTATTGCCCATCAAACAGCTCCCACCACCTCACCACAGTGAGGGGAAAATAGAGAGAGTGAAAACCAAAAAACCTGAAGAAGCAGCAGCAAATTCTACATGTCACTGCCATTGAGAGGTTGGGATGTAGCATTATCCAAACATACCTCCAGCCAAAATACAACAGCCAGATGCACTTTTTTGTGGAACTGCCAGAAGTGGACCCTGGAAACCTCATCCAAACCCAGGAGCACAATGCCCTTGGTGCAGCACAGTGGCATCTCCTGCCTTTTTCATCCCAAAACCTGTATGCCTCTCTAAGTATCCTGGCTTTCCTTAGGAATCCCCTCCCAACCAGGGACCTCGCAGCTTCCTTGCCCAGATTCCATATGTAAGCAGCTCAGGATGCACAAACAAAAACCCTGAAAAACTTGTAAATAATGCATCTCTCTAGTGACATTTGAACTCCAGTTTAATCAAATCATGTAGGATCCTTTCAAATATCACTTATCCTGTAACTGCAATTTCCAAATCTCTCAAATCCTGGCTTTCCTTTTAATCTCACATGAAAATTGTATTACACTAATACTGTTTACATCTCATTTCCTCTTTTCCATATAAAAATATCACTGACTGCATTTCAACTCTCTCCCATTGCTCTTCTGCCATGCTGTTAAATCCCATGGGGCTTCCATGGCTCAAGCTCTGCTATTTGCTGCTTTCAAAATAGGTCCTTGGCTACAGCCTGGACTGTCACCTTCCCCCAGAGACAGGGCCCACCACTTCCAAACCAGCCAACTGAGTGCTCAGAGAAGTCCAGTCCTGCCCCAGAGGTGATTAGTGCAGCACTTTTACATCACTCCTTGGTTTTAACAGGAACGGGCTAAAATGAACTTTTCATCCCAAAACCTGTATGTAAATCCAGCCATGTTCACCCAGTCACAGATCATGCCTTGGCTCCAGAGTGTCAGTCCTAAGCCTTCTTTGTGTTTTTTAGTGTAGTGCTTCAACAGTAGTGCCTTAGTATAGTGTTTCAATAAATTTTGTGGAGCAGTGGTTTGGTTTCCATAGGGATGGCCCTCAAACCCCTGCCCCAAAATCACAAAAGATTTGGAAAGCCAGCTGTCTTCAGGAAGAGCAGTACCTGGTTCTTGTGATACAGGGGATGTCCTGTGAAGAGTCTGCTGGGGACCAAACCAGGATGTGTTTCTATTTTCCTGGACATGGTCAGGAACTGCTGTGCATTGTGTACCTGACTTTCTCTTCTCAGCTGAAGGCACATCACACACATACACCCTGAGGCCATGGAGTGACTGAGAGGCATCACCTGCATCTTTTCTCCCTCTCTCTGATTACCTGCATTCAACTGCTTTGGCGGAAAAAAGGCTGAGGGCTGTGCCCCTCTTCCCTGGGCTCTGGGGAAGCCATTCTGTCACAGCCACATCAGTGTTACCTCCCTGCCTTTCACTCCAAAACAAACGACTTTAACTCATTAGCAGATAAATGCAGGTTACATTTCCAGTAAATCCACTGGCAAAAGCAACCCCCCCCCCACAGACAGGCTTTGAAAGAAGTATTTTTTTAAAGGAGGTATCTTTAATCACTGTATTTACCTTTTGATTTTCCAGATAGAGACTTTCAAGTAGTAAAGAAATGAGGGCTGTTAAACTGCAAAGTCTTGTCAGGGAAAGAGTGGATCACGCAGGAAAGACACAAAGGAACCCAGAGCTGCCAGTGGCACAGGTCAGCTCATGGAAGTGCTGGGTCCAACTGGCTGGGACTCAATCAGTGCAGTGAGGGCCTGAGCTAAATATGCTGCTGCACCTGGGGATGGGGTGACCTGAGAGCTACACCACTGCTCCCAGCCCAAACACAGCTGGATTCCTTGGCACTCCTTGCTCTGCCCTTCACTTTGTCCCTCTGTGCACGAGGTTGTCTCTGCTCGGTATCAGCACAGCATCAGGGAGAGATGGATGAGCTGTGCTGTCCAGGTCCCTGGACTTCCTTAACCTTCCAGACATTTTCAAACTGTAAAATGAAATCATTATTACTGGTGAAGACCAGTCAGGACAAACAGGCCAAAACAGGGCCAAACTGCCTGTCCTTCACACCTGGATTTCTCAAAAAGCAAAGCAAAAAGAAGGTAAACTCAACGTTTTTACTGAGGCTTAACTCTATTGTGAAGGTTGATAGCAATCTATAAACAAAACTATGTGCAACAAGACTCAACATTGTTTTCCCTGGCTTAGACTGCTGACAACAAAAGGAGCAATTCTGACCTGTTTGGGTTTCTCAGCAAGATGAACTACACAAGCAGCAAATGCCACTCAATTTACCATCTCCCTTTCTGTCTTCATTTCCCCACAGGGAAATGAAGACAGAAAAGGGAGATGGTAAATATATAAGATATATTTGTGGTAAATATAAAGATATCCCCACAGGGAAATATAGAGCTTAGAAAAACTGGGACTTCAACGTTTGAACACTCACTTCTCATGTGGATTCAGAATTTCACTGATGATTTTGGCCTTCTTACAGCTACTGCCCACATCTGATTCATTTGCCACATAAGAATCGCCTGTTTTCATGGGAGAATTCCCCCTATGCTTCCAGAAAAACTCATGATGAGGTCCAAGTCTTCTCCTTCCTGCCAGCCCAGCTTCACCAGTAAGGCAGGTTGCTGTTTCTTTAAGGAATATCTCGGCAGAAACACACAAAATCCTTGGAATCAGTCTGAAAGAGAGGCCAAGGACATTCCTTCCCAAGCATTAGATTTGGTTTCACATGAGATGATTAGACTCATCCATGCTAATTACACTAGAAAGAACTAATTAGAAAAATCTACCATTCAGCTAATGAGGGCTGGGCCTTAACTATCTCAGTGCTTAATTTTTCAGGTTGTAAAATATTACTTTATCCTCCTTTCCCCCTCTCCTCGTGTGCCATCACCACGTTAATTCTTGTAATAGAGTTGATCATTAAATACCTGCTAAAGAAATATTTGTTAATACCTGCAAGTGGCACAGTTTTAAACCAGCTGCACACTGCTGTAATTAAAGGATGGAGAGGATGGGCTCAATTCTCTGCCAGTTTGGGAGCAGCCAAAGGACCTACCTGCAGCCTCCAAACCTGAGTTAGTGGCAAGGGGTAACCCCAAACTGCTTAGGAATTCTCTGCACTGTTTCAGTGCAGCCTTTTCAATAAATATACTTTTTCTTTCCCTTAGGAATAATGCGGGAGAAGGGTTTCACATGTAATATTATCAATGTGGGAGGAGAGTTTATTAAAAAGCAATGATACCACCTGATAAAGACTGACATCTCTGCCAAGGGTTAGAGCATTTAGCAGGAAGCCGATGGAATGAGCATAATGAAAAGCTAATAAATCAGAGTCCTTCATTACACAATAAACTCATTAAGCTACTCGTTGGAAATGGCAAGCCAGACATAGCACAAGATTGTTGGGCTGCTACTGTTAAAAGCTTTCCTGGAAAACACAAATTCAAAGCCAGGCTTTGAGTTTTGCTGTATTTACATACTTAGTGTCCATTTGGAAGTTTAATGAAAGATATTAGGAAATATCTATGTGATGCAGCATCCATTCAGCACAGAAACTGTGCTTTTCCAAAGAGGATTCTCAGCCAGTCTGGCAGGGGCCCAAACCCTGCACTCCCTAAGATGATGTGTGAAATTAGTGCAAATTGAAATGCCAAAACTTCCATTTTTTTTGCAAAAACCTTTGAAAAATCAGACATGTTTCTATATCAGATTTTTATTTTATTCATCCCCCATCCCCACTTTCCCCTGAAGCCACTAAACTAAATCTATTTAAACGTATGACCAGCATGATTCTGATTTTTAATAGGCTTAAGAAGACCCATCTTGAAATCCTCACTGTGAACACCATGGAGTGTAATGAGAAATCCAAAACAGGGCAGGTCTCTGATGTGTGTGAACTTCATGACAGAGGCTACAGCACTCATATAAATCAGGAGTAAATAATAGGAAATCAATAGAATTAGGCTAATTTCTTTACATCTTCCATAATAGGGCCAATGTCTTTTGAAAGAAATTCAAGCTTTATAATTTTGGTTTTTAAAAATATGTCTCAAAAGGCCTATTTATATTTTCTATCATCTACTACTGTAGAAAATTCAAAATAGATGATTATATAGATATGGATATAAATGTAGATTTATACAAGTGCACAATTAGAGTAATACAGCAAATGTTCCCCTTCATTAAATGGCTTTGTTAAAACACACATACTTCTGTTTCTAAACCAGAAAAGCAGGGGTTTGGATTGGACAGGAGAGCAAAGCCATGCAGTGGGATTACATGGAGAGACAGATTCAGCTGGAAGGGTTCAACTCAGGGCCTTCATTGCTGCCATTATACAGGAGTAAAGACAGGGACCCAGACCCAGGGAATTGCCTGGGAATGACCTGATTTTCCTTCTCAGCAGTAAAAAGCAGGAGGTACTTTTTGAAATGGATGAAGTCAACATGATGTAAGAAATTCCAGATCTGGTCATGGTGAAGTGTGCCCGAGGTCAGGTTACGGGGAAGGAGGACATTGGTAGAAGGGTACTTTAATAAGGCAAATTATTCAGAGCTAGGGATTTTTAATGGCTTTTCTGGCTGCCTTTGGAACAGAAGCAATATGTTTGTAGGTAGAGCACTGCAGAGAACCACCCTGACTGCAGCTTTGTACACACAACCAGCCTCACACACTGCGTGTGCCAAGAGCAGCTGTCCAGGAGCACACATTGCTCCCTGGAACCACTGCTGTTACCTCTGCCAGTGCTCACTGTGGCCTTCTCTGTCAGCAAGGAGTTGCCCAGGTACCAAAGCCTGAAAGGACTGCTGTCCTTAACAGCCACAGCCACATCTTTGGGGATCAAGTTTATTCCCCACCGACGTTCATGTTATGACACATCATCTTTGCAGATGACCTGAACCTGCCATCAGAACTGGAAATAAAATGTCCCAAAGGTGTCTGGGGTCTTAACTCCCATGTTGAACAATGCTGTGGATGGGGGTTCTGCCACAGGGAGGTGGGTGGCTTGTGGCAGATGCAGAGCTACAAGCCCACCACAGACTCTGCTGGCAGAGCTGGTCATGAATCCAGCGTGTCTGGTACTGGCAGATCAGAAGGACTTTTTTCCTGCTTTGTAAGATTTATCTGGGGAAGACCAGGTGGTTGGTACTGGAATCATCTTTTCAAGTTCACTACAGACCCAGATCATAGGAAGAGATGTAGAGAAAGAAAGAAGCTTCCCTTTGTGCAGAAGCTCTGAACTCACCCACCCACTGCCCACCCACTCTCACGTCACGGAGTCACAGACTCACAGAATGTGCTGAGCTGGAAGGGACCCAGCGGGATCACAGCACCCATCACGTGTGTCTGAGCACAGCCTTGGCTGAGGCTGACATCACCCCAGGGCCACTGATTCCCAGGGCACACATTGCACGGGGGACCTGCCCACCTGAGGCCACTTCACCCACAAAATCTCAACTAGCATTGACAGAGCTACCTGGGAACTGCCATTCAAAGAATAACAACCCTCCTTCCCCCAGAATGAGGTCAGGGGAAGGGAGGGATCTGGGAAACCAGCTGCCAACAGTGCAGGGTGAACCTAATCTTTAATTTACCCACGTCTTTAAAGTAAAGATGTGGGGCATTAAGACCTTACTCGCTCACAGGATTTAATACTTGGTATAATAATAATAATAATAAAAAGCTTACATATTCCACCAAACAGCCCCAAACAGGCAACCTTTATTATCTGTTATGTCAGCTGTGCCTAAAAAATCAAGCGAAACAGTGTGTACCCTTTAATAGTTAATCCTCTAACATGTAATTAGGCATTCACATGACAATCAGAACAGGACTATATTTCATGTTTGCCTTCCCTTTCAAAGTCTCTACTAGAGGGGCACTTACTCTGTCAAATCTGCTATAGTAATCAAAACATTGAAATTACTTCTTTCCACACTAAATATACTGGAACTGGTTGTTTGATTAAATGTAGAGCAGAGAGTGCAATTTGCTAAATTACAAGTATTCTGAACATGTAAATATAGTTTAATTACTGCAATTAAAGAAGATTACTGGAGATTGGCAGATGGGAATGTAATGCTGTTTTAATTAGAGTTTTTAATGCACTGTAACATAAGCATAATATTAACCCTTTATCCTGGAAAGGGCTGGCTAGTCTCTGAAAAAATATCCTTTGAAAAATGTACTAGAGCTGGTGTTTCCTAACAAGACTTCAAGTCAATTCAGTGCAAAGAGCCAGGATGATTTGGGAGAGTTTCAGCTGTTATTTGTGGTCCAGGCACTGCAGAACAGACCCATTCTGGAGCAGCCACACGAGGTGAGCACATTGTTTGTGCCCCAGATGAAAGAACGTGTGAAAACACAGCATTTGAGTAGATGGATTGGATTTCATAAAGAGTGCAATCATAGCTACATCACTAGAGATTTAAGATTCTTTCATGAAAGTTAAAGTACCTCACACTCCCAAAGATTTACAAAACATGAAAAGAGAAAATGTTTCAAAATGCATTAGTTCAATTTTGAAAAACTGCCGCACAGAGACACGGAACAATATTGCCCGGGGCCTGGGTTATTACTACTCAGCCTCCAGAACAGTATTTGCTTCATAAAGTAATATTCCAGAATGTACTAAGCAATTTTTGTCATCTTGAAAGCTATCACTTGCAACATTTTATCCATTTAAGTCAATAGCCCATTAGAAATTCTAATTGAAAGTTCAATACTCTGCTTGGAATCTTACAATAGAGGTTGCCTTTGGAAAGCCATTTAAAGTCTTAATCTCTTTATCATTTGGTATTTTGAAGCCTAACTTTGTTCTTGTTAGGCAGATCAATGGCATTAATTTACAAAATGGGGGAAAATGTCACCCTTCATCCTTTAAATCTCAGCGCGGCGAAGAGCAGCGTAAGCGAATCCGACCGTTGCTCTCCCATATTAGCAGAAAACGGTGCCATGGGAGGTTTGACCTACAAATTTTAATTACTGCATGAAAAATTCAGTTCCTGGAGATGAATAGAGACTTGAGGAAAAGCAGAAGTCCACCTTCTGAGTGACTGCAGAGCTTAACTCTTCAAAGGCTGCAGCAGTGAATGGAGCAGCATGTGTACCTTCAATAGGTAGTGGCTGTAAGGGGCAGGATCAAACTGCACAAGCAACAGAAGAAAGGAAAAGGATTTTACCTACAAAGTAGCTTTATGGGTGTCCAAAATAGATGGACACTGATACCATCCTCCAGGGCAGCCAGTGTGGTGGGATTTTGTTTTGAAATGTTCCTGACTTTGAGATAACTTTCCAGCAAAGGGTTCACTGGTGGGGAACTCTGGGCTTTGCAGAAATCCATGAAAGCTTTGCCATGTTATCAGCAAAGGAGGATTTCACCCGTGTTCTTTGCCTCCAAGACCAGGCAAGCAGCATGCAGCAATGCCAAGTGTTTTGAACCAGTGTTCTGACTCAAATTAGCACAGGGAGGAGTCAAATACTAAAACTGATCAGTTTTGTGTGCTTGTGAGAGAGAGAGGGACAGACAGAAATAACTCAGTCCAGCTGTTTACCTGGTTTTTACACCCTCCCAGCCACAGCTAGTTTTAGCACAACTTGGTATCAACACCGTGAACTTCTGTGTGAAGCTGACTCTGGTCCCTCACCTTAAGAATTAAAAGACAATTGGAACCCAGAAAGTGTTGATATTTATATGCTCTTTCCCGTGGGTTACACTGCTGTGACATGAAGTATGTAATTTATTAGCTCAGCCTGGGTTTAACATGTCTTTGCAGACTGTGATTGTGACCTTATTGTCTTGGGTTCCCTGCAAACAGGAAAAAGGAAAGTGTCAGCAGCACAGGGCACAGGATGAAAGGAAAGGGAAAAGGGAAAGAGGAAAAAGGAAAGGGGAGAGGGGAAATGGGAAAGGGGAAAAGGAAGGGAAAGTCTTCCCATGACAAGACTGTCAATAACAAAGCAACGACCAAGTAAGGAGAGGAAAGGAGCTCCTATGTGGAAGTCCTGATATACAACCTCAAGAAGTATTTCTTGTATCAGATGAGAACTCAGAGCCCTGTGACTCTTGCACTGGCTAAACCAGTATTGTCCTTCCCACTTGAAAGAGAAGCTTCTTCCCCTTCCAATGCGATACCCCAACATTCAAAACACAGCACATGATCACAAGATTTAGTCACCTGGACCACTATGGTGGTGATCAAACCTGGAAACCAGCATGAGTATGGTTTCTTTACAGGTTTGGAACTTGGTTTAGCCTCACCTGAAACTGTAAAGCTCTTGACTAGAGCCCACTTTGAACACCATGAAGACTGTAACTGTTAAAAGGTGCCACACATGCAGGAGTTTCTTTTGGTCTCCTGAGTTCTGAGACTACAGACAGGGACATGAACCATCACTTAAAATCTTTACACTGTATCTTAATAGCAATATTAATTAACACCCAGCCATTAGCATTATGCTTGTTGGTAGAAAACAGCATTGCTCTCAGCTTCACCTCCAGATACTGACTGAAATTAAAATAAATGTATTATAGTCATTAACTATTTGGTGCATTTAGATAATTAATATCTATTTCCATTTCAAAGTAAAAGATTTCTAATGTCAAAATACATTTTCCTCTTTTGAGAGTCTCTTAGGTAACAGATTTCTTTTTTTTAGGCATTCTTTTAACTATTTCTAGGGAGGAAGGAAAATATTTCTAGATTGTGCAGGTTTCACACAATAAAAAACATCTCCATGGTTTGAGAAATCACCACGAGGTTGTTTTTGGTGGTTTCTTTTTTTTACAATCAAAAAGACCATAAGAAAAACGTGGTGTACCTTGGGACTGTGCCCCCAAACTGAAAGCCTTAAATGGGCTTTACTCCTGGCTTTGAGAATTATATCCCAGTAGTGGCTGAGAGCCTCAACTTCAGAGCCCAAGGTGCTTCACAGGGTTCTGAGTTCCCAGTGCTGCCAAGGAGGAAAAAAACAAGTCTCTCAAGCTGAGCATGGACAAAGAGGCAGAGCCAGAGTCATGGATCCTTTCCAGCAAGGCCGGTGGTCTTGGTTCTTGACTAGTAGCACGCTCCACTCCCTGGAATTGGAGACATTTCCCATCATAGACAAGGCCCTGGAATTATCCCAAAACCTGTCTGCGTGGGAAGGGTTAAAACAACCTGAGCAGTGAAACCCCTGCAGCTATCTCATAAGCCAGCGCTTTTAGACAAATTGAGCAAAATAGTCCTTTCAGCTCAGCAGGCACATGACTCCCTGCACAAAGGAGTCCTTCTAGAAATCCCATGAATACCCCCATTATCCCAAGGATTGAGCACAGAGCCACACATTTCACGCCCACTGCCACCTGTGATTAGCTTTTTTACAGTTATTATGGAGTACTTTGATGGTGATGATTGTTTAAAGGCCTCAACAAGCCTGCTAATGTGACTTGAGGACTTGACTCCTTTTCATTCCCTGGTTGCTCCAGCTATCACTCTAATTTACTTTAGGCAAAGGGGACAATAAAAAAAAAAAAAATCTACTTGGATAAATCACTTAGCATAAAATTGACTCAGTCTCTTAAAGAAACGCATGCCGGGATCCCATGTAAAAGTAAATTAGATATGTGATCAAACAAAGCTAACAGTCATTTGAGCTCTGGACTCTTGTGTAGCACTTTAAATTTTAACAGAAAAAAACCAAAGAAAAACAAAGGAAGAAGCAAAGAGCGGCTCAGGCCAATGGGTTTGCCTGGAACTTTGCTCTGCTCTGCCTGGTGTTTTATGGTGCAAATGTGAAGCAACATGTTGGCTTCAGGGAAAAAGTATTTTACTGTTTGCAAGAAGTGCTTCCAGAATGGATCATATTGTACCACTCAGTGCAAAATAAACGGATACCAAGGGAGCAGTAACGCGAATTGGAGTGCATGTGAGAAAACGAGGCCTCCAGCGGTGATGAGCAGGGGAGGAGATGGATGGGGATGTTTTTGCTTTCTGCAGAGAGGGTGTGTTGATCTTAGTCTGGCAGTTCAAAGCAGCAGATAGGGGTACATACAGCAGAAGTAACTGAGCAGCAGCACGTTAAGTTCTCCAAGAGTTTTCCCCTCCTGTTTATTACATATGCTCAGTGAAGCACTCAGATGTAGCTGTCAGTGTCTACCACGCCAAGCTGCTCTCCAGTTTCACACTTACACATCTCTACTGAGACCCCACAGTGCATTTCTTTCTGTTCTCACGGCAGTTATAGAGGTAAAGGCCCAGGACATACTCCAGGACCCCATGTAATTGTCCGTCAAAATCCTCTCTCTGAAGGTTGAAAATAGTGTCTCGTTCTATCCTCGCCCTTCTCCTTGCCCTTCTGTGCTGTCACTACACCCCAGAGTTAGATGCCCACAGGAAACCACCTCCTGCCCAAATTGCAGATCTGGGAAGCAGGTGAATGTGATTCAGAGAAAGAACCAGTTACAGTGGACAAGATGACTGACCTCTGCCTCCACAGAGCAGCAAAACCATTCCCCTAATTTAAAACCAGCCACCAACATCCCCTTTTAAGCTTGTCATCAGTCCCAGCATAATGTGATGTAGTTTATCAAATCACCAAGAATCTGATAACAGGAATGTTCTGCTGCCACCCCCTTAAGCAAGTTCAATTACTTGAAGCAGCTATTTTATTTCAGAAGGCCCAAGCAGCAACTCCAGCTTCCCGATGCAGTAGCCACTGGAATTACATGTGCTACAAGTATTTTAAGTACTTTTTAGAAAAACAGAGAGCAATAGATGAATAAGAGTAGCTTTGGCTTTCAGAGTAGGGGAAAAGAGATGAGAAGATTACACAGCTTTTCTGGGGCCTAAGTGAGAGGACACCATGTGTGCTGAGGAGCATATTGCTGCTGATTACATCTATTAATGGCATTATGGGATCTTTGTATTCACACTTTCTTGCAAAAATCAACATTCAATAATTTACAGTAAATTGATCAAAACTTATTTAGTGCCCTTCCTTTGTTTTCCTGGTGCCTCCGACCTCCTTAGGGCTGTAGTTTGGTGGTTTTGGTTCACTAAATCACTGCCTTCCTGAGTCATGGTGATTTAATCTCCAGGACCCACCTCCATGAAACAAGTGTGCAACTCGGCCTGTTGTAGCACCAAAACTCCTGGAACAGTGAACCAGCTTACAAAAAAAGTACCAAACCACAAGAATAAACCAATAAACCTACAGTTTTGGATAAACAAAAATACTGTGAACTGGCTTCCACTCCAGCCCCATAAACATGCTTGTGTACTCTGATCAATACACAAGGTATGACTGGGTTGGGAAGGGCAGAAACAGGAATAAACCTTGTTATGTCGAGAGACAACTTAATCCAGGGACTCACTCACTCAGCTCTACTCTCTGCTCATTCTCCTGGTGGAACTGGCACGGCTGGCAGTGCTTCTGGTCAGTCTTATTCAAAGACATTTTTCCAAAGTCATTCTCTGAGTAAAAGAATTAATGAAACCTTGGTGTTATGCATTTGTGTGGAGAAGCTGATGGAGTTGTGAGGTCCAGGTGAAGCTCTAAGAAGGTGCAGTCCCTCTCTTCTGCTACAGCCCCTGAACATCTGTCGTGTCTAAAACGATGCCGGTGTATGTTCAGCTTTCCCCTTACTGGCACCAGTAAGATCCTTTACATAGAGGCTCATTTTCATGATAATTTCAATACTCAATGAGACCTTATTTTCAGTGAAATTTGTCTGAAATATGTGCCAGAACAGTTCCAATTAATGGAATAACACTTGTGTTTGCACAGTGTCACATTTATCATGAGGGAGAGATGTGCACAGGCAGCAGCTTCTCCATGAGCAGGCCACACATGATGCTCTCTGGAGTTACTGTGGTGATAGTCTAATCCAATTTGTCTTCCTAAAGTCCTAGTCTCTTGTAAGAAATAACCCTCTTTTCCTGCTTGCAGGGATCTGCTCTTGGCACACCCATCAATCTCTTCCACCACTGGCCAATCCAGGCTAATTCAGGCAGAATATCTGTATTTGGTGATAAAACACAACAAAGACTCTGTTTCTTTAGGTTAAATCCCAATTCCATCATAATTCAATGGGAGCTTTGCCATTGACTTCAAAGGGCCAGAAGGCTCCCCCATGTCCTGGGAGAGCAATATGATCCTTGGTGTGTCCAGGGGCTCAAAAGAATGGCTCCTTCTGGAGCAAAACTTCTCCAAGTTTAAAGCTGATCTTTCATTAGAAGCCACAAGGTCTGGTGTTCCCTAAAAATATGCCAAATAACTGTATCACTGGAGAATTTTAAAAGAGCTGTTATTTCATGCCCTAGTCATTTCAAAGCAGATTGGGTTAGTCTGGCAACAGCAATTTCTAAAGGAGTAACATGAAATATTTAAAGATTTATAGAACAAGTGGCCCACTTAGGGGCTCATCTAAGTTTTACTAAACATCTCTGGTTATGCCTTGCTATGTCAGCAAAAAGAGGCTGAGATTTAAATAAATAAAACCTAGCAGAATGTAATAACAGGCAGGAAAAAAAAATATGATACATCAAGTTACTATTGAAAGGAATATCAAGCTCTAAGTGATCTCTGTACCAACGGCTCTGCTTTTCTCTGCAGCTGAACAGGAGACAGCTTTAATCTCCAGGCTGCATGTTATTTAACTAAGCTGAAATTGTTTTCAGTGATGTGAAGTGCATCCACTAAAGATAATGATCCTGTTTTGGATTGACTCTTTATTTTTTTAACAAAGGGAGACAGGTGGATATACTGAGCAGAAATGTTTTTCATTAACTGCAGCGAGTCATCACAGTGCCTAGTTGCACGAAATACAAATTTGTGATATTCCTGACAACTGTTTCTTGTTGCTGCCTTCCTCTCTCATCAGTGTGTTATGGCATGTTTAGGGAGGAATTTACTCCAGAAACACTGAATTTAAGCCCTGGGCTTAAATTAGCCACCCATGCCCAACACCAGTGGGCCAAATCTTCACTTCCAAAAAATGACTCTTAATTATATCACAGATTTATCTGCACTGACAATTCATTCCAATTCCTTTCCTATCAGAAAGACATTTTAAGTAACTGCTTAATTAGATACTTAAAAACTGAAAGGGCAAATTTAATTACTTGCCTAAATTAGCAAGGACTGCATCCCAGTGTACTGGAATGACCCCCACTTCTGCTTCAGAGCTGACCATGAGTTAGAGAAGGGCTGAGGGTGATGATTTCCTTTCAGTTATCTGTTCAGTCTGCACTGCTGATGTGTGTGATCATGCAAGGACAGGTGCAGCTACATTTCAAAAGTTCTCACAGCTCAGAAAGGCAACAGCACCCTTAACCTGCCACTTCTGCATCTTCATGTGTCTCCTCTCTGACTTCTCCTCCCACATAATATTTGGCTGGTGGCTGCAGCTCTACCTCCAGCTGAGATGGTCTATCAGACTGTTTCCAAAATGACCTTTTCAAGGTTATTTTGAAAGCACAGACACAATGGAATACCATTGTTACAGTCCATGCCTGGACAATGATGATATGGATTGGGCAGGAATTCTATCAGATGTCCAGATTTTCCATGTAGTACATGAGAGCACAAACCTGCAAAGGTCAGCATTTCCTTCTGGAGTGAGCACAGGTCTTGCATCACTGCAGTCATGTACACAAGCAATTATTGCAAGGTTTAAATTGAGACCTACTTTCTCTGCCTTGAGTAACCCAACAGATCAGTGTTTGAACCAAGCCCAGGGTTCAGCTTTGCCTTCTAAATGCCAGAGTCCTGCTCGTCCCAGTCTGAGGTTATTTGTTCATACTCAGCTCTCAAGCATTGCAATGTAAAAATGAGAAATTAGCAGTAATTTTTGACTCATTAGGCCAGCTGACATAAAATTCAATTTGGGTCCTTTTAATCCCTGGAGAGAATCTGTCAGATAAAGCTTAGAACTTCAGCAAAACTGAAGAGGTACTATGGCAGTCCTAATTAATGGGCAGCCACAAGTGCCATGGGCACCCAGGGCCATATGGAGGCAGCTGGACCATTGCAATACATCTACCTGCAATACCTCATTAATAACCCTCCTAAATTGCTGTGAGCCCCTCAATACACTGCCTGTGCCTGAATTTTCATCATCCAATCTGAGAGACCCCTGCACCAGTTTCAGCTCCCTGATGTCCCTCTGTGCCAGCTGATTTTCTGACCCTTTTGCATGATGCACAACGTGGGGCTTCAGCATTTGACTGTGTGCTACCACAGCCTCCATGTTAGGTGACAAATTGTTGGCAACATTCACAGGGGAGGAAATCCTCTCCTGGCTCCTGTCAGAGTGGCTATTTTAGCTCTGCCAACTGTGCAATGACAAGAGGATCAGAGGTTCTTCTAATGCCACCTCGTTTTTTCAGGTTAATTTATGCCTTGTTCTTTATGCCTGCTTAGTTAAGGACATGCTGCAGGTATGGAGAGAAAAATGTCACAGAATCACCACCTGGCTCCTCTGTTTTGATTCAGCTGGCAAATGCCAGAACCTCTGAACAGCAGGTTGCTAAATAATAAACAGACCATGTCTTTAAAAACACCTGGTGCTTGCTTAAAATGGTCATTTTGTATCTGGTTAGTCCCTGGCACAGGTGCCAAGCTCAAAGACACAAGTCTCCCCTTTCCTTCCTCTGCCCACCTAAGTAGAACCATAAAAAGTAGAAGACACAGCAGCAATTAGGTAGAGTGAAAGGTCAGAATCCAGCCTTCCAGCCACAAGGAACACGAGGAACGACAGCAAAAGCCCTGTTCTGAGTGTAAAAACTTCAGGAAAGGCAAGGAAAAAATAAATAAACAAGGATGAAAGCAATGCCCAGTGGCAACCATTTTCAGTGTGACCTAGTGAACTTTCAACTTCAAACCAGTCAGATCAAGAGCTTCCCAGCAGCGTCACCCAGGGATCTGTCACTCACACATCCAGCCTCGCTCACTCTGCCTTGTCTCACGCAGACACGCTGCCAGATACAGAAATATCACGGCCTTCTTGCATGACAAGGAAAACAAAACAACACAAAACCCCCTCAGCCCAACAGAGATCCTGAAGCCCAAGAGCACTGACAAGCCGTGACCCCATTGTCCACAAAAGGGCAACGTCACCCAGCAGAGCAGGGAGGGATGCAGACAGAATGGTGATTGGGGAACCATCTGCTATTAAAATGCAATTCAGGATGGAGCTTTCCAGTGAGCCCTGACCACTCCTGACCACATCCTCAGAGGATGAGGGCTGGGTAGATCTGGGAGGAGTCAAAAGCTGCCCTGGGTGCTTTGTTTCAGCTCATCATTTGGGTTCTGTGCTACTGAGGTGGGGTGTGGGCTAAACCAGCTGCACCTCCACTGTTACAGCTCTTAGTGGAGGGTATAAGACACCAGAAATGACTGATGGGATTCAGAACACGTCCTTCAGCCTGACAGTTTGAGAAAGGACTCAGAATAAAAGACTAATATTTTTAGGGAAGCACAGAAGGACAAGCAGCAGATCAGAAAGGAGAGCAAGATGTCACTACAGTTAAGGCATCAATATCTAACTGAATATACTTCTACAAAATAGCTCTAAGTAACCCACAGCAATCAACCTTTCAATAAGGTTTCAATGCAATAATTTACTAAAAGCAGCCAGACAGTAACTATGCCTATATGTGTCCAATTCTTTTCTACTATATTAAAGGTTAGAAGTATTCACGGAGTCAGGAGACACCCATTAGGAAAATATCTCAAGTATTTAGCATACAAACTTGGCATTTATGGTCTGAAATAGGGACAGACAGCACTAGTGAATCCTTGGCAGTTTCCTTGTTCAAGATAGATGAAGAACTCTGTAATTCCAGACTGATGCTTAGAAACTATATATACACACTGCCTTTTTCATGAATCTGTTAAACCAAGCAGTGAAAAATGGGCAGACCTTCTCATGTTTCCAACAGTTTATACAGCCTCTTGCACACAGTGCAAGTAGACTCAATACACAGCACACACAGTAAGTGGATTCAATAACAAGTGAGTAACAGCCACTCTCTAACAGAAAGTGAGAGATTTTTCATCCAACTATTTGTTACCAGCCTTTGAACTTGCTATTTTAAAACTCTTGCTCAACAGCCATTGGGCAAGTTTAATTTGAAAATTAACAAGTACTTGAAAAGCATTTACAAAGAAGCCAGTATTGCACCCTTGCTCTTCCTGCAGGACTGCAGAGAACACACTTCTGGCACAAGGTGCAAGTCATCCTGCTTTTGTGGACAAAATATTGCCCAGTCAATAGATCATCCAAACATTATATGAGACATCTGACTCTCTGCTCCAGCCAAACACTGCAAATTAATCCATTTATGATTTGAAAATACATTTGCATTAATGATATTCCCGAAAACCCCATACAAGTGTTTCACAGCAATATTCCCAGAAAGAAGACAATGTGGTTACAGAGGAGTGTACTTTTATATATAGTCAGCAATACCTTTCAAGATGGTGGTCAACATCTGCAGGTATATCCAGGATTCATCTGCTTGGATACTAGAAAGGATATTATATGACAGGTCATGAATAAGAAATATCCAGAACAAGGCATAACCTGAATAGTTCCTGAACAACACAAAGGCTGAAATATGTGTTCCTAAGCCCTTCCCAGAACAACTGAGAATGACAAAGTAATAAGCTGAGGTGTTCATTAGCATGTCATCTGCACAGAGCCGGGGGGACAGATGGGCAGCACTGTCATTTCCAGCTAAGAG
The DNA here is from genome assembly GCA_013397135.1 of Pachyramphus minor. NCBI lineage: Eukaryota > Metazoa > Chordata > Aves > Passeriformes > Tyrannidae > Pachyramphus > Pachyramphus minor. The sequence continues at coordinate 632,780 of VYXB01006750.1, forward strand.
TTTGTACCAGACAAGAGAAATGTGTTCCAGCTTGGACTCAACTGGCTTTAATTCCCATCCTCTCTTGACAAAACCTGCTGGGATTCATTCTGGGAAGAGGCTGATCCTACAGCACCCGTGGGACGGCACAACCCTGGATGGGACACAGGACATGGCCTCGCTTGGAGGAGTCAGTGCCAGTCTGGAGGGGACTCCACCAGCTCCAGAGCTGGCTGTAAGTGGAGAAGCCAGCCCTGAATGTCTTCCACCAGCTGGCAAACAAACCAGACATCATGTTTGTGCAGTTCAAGCTTTGTTGCCAAATTCTAATAGAGCGAGAGTTTCTGTAATCCCGAGAAGGGGTTATGTGATCCTTGGAAACAAGATGCTCTTGTCTGGCCTTCCATTCATTTTGTAAAACATGTTAAGTTTCATTTCAGTGCTTGGAGCTGCAGCTGGCTGAGGAGCAAAATCACATTCATGTGTTAAAAAAAGAACTGGAAAGGGATGCAAGCTGCTAAATTTTGATACTGATCTGCAGCCAACCTCCAGAGAATGGCTTGGTCAGGACTTTTGGGCTTTTTCCACTAAACAAACAAAATAAGACTCCATTTTTTACAGTCATAAAAGCAGATTTTCTGTCATTTCTTCTTCTCAATGTAAGTAATATCTGAGATGCAAAATTAAACGTTTGCTTTCCAGTGAAAAACATCCATGCACCACACTGCTCTCTCCATGGTTACTGGGATTCCCTCTGCTGCTGCACCAGCTGCAGAATTCGACTTTCAGGGCAGGAATTTCAGCAAAAATACCTGGTGTAATTCAAAGCAGCTAAGTAGAGAATCCCTACTGATGAAAGACATTTGCTTCCCACAGCAATCCCATGAGCACCCCCCCAAATTCCCTGGCAATAGTAGTAACACCTATTTCCAAACCCGCTGGGCCAAATCCTGATCACAGGAACTGAACCAGGCAGAGGAATATGTCACCTTGCCAGTCACCAAATGAGACATGGCTGGGGAAACCCAGTTCAAACTCACTCTAAACACCACAATTCCACTACTGAGCACAATTCCACACCAAGGGTTTGTAGTGCAACCACAACCAGCCACCAGCAGCCAGGGCTGAGTAACCACTGTCCCAATTTTACTGCTCTCTGAGGTCACCCTGTAATCTCAGACTCTGGAGTCTGACCCAGAGCCCACTGCAGCCCTTGTGAGTCTTTCCAGGGAGCTGCATAAACCCTGGTTCAAGTCCCCATGAATTCAATTCCTAATCCAATGAAATGAACCTTTGCTTTATCACAGCTGCCAGGTAACATTTTTCCTGTGAGGGGTCTCAGTTTGGTACAGATCCCTCACATGTTTCCTATACTCATTTTACGATCCCAGATTCATTTACTATTAAAACACCATCACTTGTTTATTAGGGGTGTCCATTTTCAGCCAAGGATCACTTTTGCAATTCCCATTAAATTGAGAACCATGGGGCTTGAAGCCAAATTAATTCTCCCACACCAAGCTAAAAATGAACCCCTCAATGTTATGATACCTGCCATGGTTTTTCTATATTTATACCTCAGGCATACAGTTACTGACACAGCCAAAAGGACTGATAAGATCTATCCCAGGAAGCAAGAATTCCCCTGAAAGAAAACAGACTGTGGTATTTTACAGTATTGGAAATCTACTGAATGTGGACATACAAAATATTTTTAAAAGCCAAATACAAGCCTTTGTAGTTGTTCAAAATTTTGCTAATGAATTTTACATTGCTGGCTAATTATTGGACCAACATGTTCAAGGGGGAGAAGCTTCTGGAATAAAAACTAGTATAGGCAGGAAAAGAGGAAAGAGGGAAAGGAAGAGGTTGCAGCAAAAGCAGAGGCTGAAGTGAGAAGTCAGCTCACACAGCTGGACCTCAAAGGGAATGGAGTTTTTCTGACTGCTCTGGGTAACCAGAGGGACTTTCCTACCAACAAAACACACTTTTTTTGGGAAACACCTTTTCCCCAAGCAAGACCTTGGCACTGCTGCCAGCAAGGAAAGGTCTGTGCAGGGCAGTGGCACCAGGATCTTATCCTCAAACAAGCAGTTTTTAATTTCCCCCATTTCCCTAAGCAGTCCAACCAAACATTATTGTCCAAAGGCTGAACACATTCCTGCCTGGTTTTCAGCTTTTACTCTTATCCTCAAATCTAGCTTTCATTTTACAGCTCCTACACACCCCACCCCACGTGTTTTCTGAATTTTTAAGGTGTCACAATACTTTCCACCTCTGCTGTATAACATTGTGTGGTTCAAAGAGCTGCCTGAAATGCCACTTTCCCCATTACATTCAGAGCACAGACAAATATTTTCCTTCTGTTTGCAACATTATTTTTAAAGTTCTCACAAAGGCTATAAACATAGTACAACTTTATTTTTTTTTAAAGTAATAGAAACTCCAACTCTCTGAAACATTCAATTCTTATCTACTCACATCTTTTATGTTATATTTGGGTGTTATGTACCTGTTTGAGCATGCTGGACGTCTGTGAGTTTTCTACACTTGAGACTTCTCTGATGGTCTGACTGTATCAGCTTCCTCAGCTCAGTGACAACACTCCAGTGAAAGTGGCAATGGGGTTTAAATTTTGGTTTAGTATTTTTTAAAAAAAAAACATTAACAATTACAAATATGGAAGAACAGGAGGCTTTATTCCTATACTGGGATCTGTCTAAAATCCAATGACACTGGAGCTATTCTGGACTTCTTAAGATGCTTTTGTTTGGATTCCTGGCTGCTTTCCAGCCACTCCATCTTTTCTTACTGGCCACTGCTCCACAGCTTGCAAACAGAGATACTGCTTCCCATCTTATTTCCTATGCTGTTTCAAGCACCCATTTTACTTATTCTTGCTGGGAAGGGTTTGGGGCTGAATTAGAAAAAAAGATAAATTCTTTTTCAGCCTAAAAATATTTAATTGGCTTGTAGGCTAGCTTAAAAAGGCCTAACATTTCCATCTATTAAGCCCCTAACCTAGCCTGAGATCACATGTCTACCCCTATTAAATATGAAGTGCAAGACTAAAATATCAGCTAAAAAGAATGGCTGTAATACCAAGGCCAGGGAACTCTCAACAAAGCTTATCTTTAGTACACTCAGAGTACCCAGCAATTGCCAGGGGTGGGTGTTCTCTAAGCTTCCTCCACTTGTAAATAATGTATTCCCAGAGCAAAATGTTCCGAACAGAAATACACAGTTTTGATTGACACCTGCAATACAGCTACTTCTTGAAGTAATAATATTCCTCTGGTCTGTGCATGGATGTCTCCAGAACCCCAAAATCTGGTAACCTGCCTCATCCTCACTGTGTTTCATCATCTCTCCAATTCTCCTCTGACTGCTGCTTTCTAACTTCAAACCCCAGGACCCGCTCCAGGGAAGCAGAACATTTACTAAAGCACAAGAGGTAAATAGTTGCTAGGTTTTCTTACAAATAAATTTTAGCCTGATTGTGAGAAATGGTTTTTTTCTGTGTGAGATTTTTAACACCTAATACACCAAGCAGACAGCACCTGTTAAGACCCCAGTATTTGGGCACCCTGCCTTCCAGGGACATGAAATATTTAGGCAGGAGGTTTCTGTCCAAGCCTTAATGAAGACAAGTGCTGTCTGAAAAACTGAGATCCTGTACCTGATTTTGTACCCCTCAAGTTCACAGGTGGTTGGATGAAGGGATTTAGTTCAGGACCATCTCATTTCAGGTTAATGTGAAACATGGAACTGAGAGGATGAAGCAACTGAGAATAGAATCTCTTTAGGCAGCAGTTAAGTCAATCCTTTTAAACTTTACTGAGGATTTACTTCAGGAGAAGCTTATTTCTGTGGTGACCAGATCTGTGCAAAACATTTGTTACAAGTGATGAAACATGGGATAGGTTGAAAGCAGCTTTTTTTCAACATGTGCCAAGGAACACGTATATTTGACCTGATGAATATTTTCAGATAGAAAACACTGATAACAGTGTAAAGTTTTGACCTCAGCTATCAAAGCACATTTGCTGACTTTGGCTGAGTTTCTCTTTCACATTTGGAGCTTGAAGCCCAACACAGGTTGAATGTATACAAAGCAAAAGTGGGAAAAAATAATATTTGCACAGAGCTCTGCAAACTGACCCATACTCAGCACTAATGAGAACATAATGGTTTACCCAGCTGCACAAAACACAGGCAAGGAGCATAAGAGGAATGGGCCTGCTTTCTTAATTTTTAAGGATGTGTTTGGACTTTAGTACATATGGGAGATTTATTTTTTTTTCTGAATGCATGCATGTACACTTCTGAAAGTGCATCACTAGCACTTTAAACCACATTAAAACAGGTTTAAGCCAGAATGGGAGGTTTGCTTCCACTGAGAGCAATAAAAAAGAAAGAATACCAAGCCACAAGACTGACTTTATAAATCTTTGGATTATCCTGCAGTCTGTGGGGTATCTTCTATCTAAACTCCCGTAACCCCAGGGGGATTAGAATGGATTGTCACAGCACCAGCAAACAACCCCCCAGCATGGTGTGGGCAGCTGGGACCCCCCCCCAGCCCGAGCAGTGATTATGTGTGTGCTCTGGGAGACACAGTGAAATGTTTGTGTGTGTCAGATCAATCTTTTCACTGCCCAGGACAGCTGTACTCACAGGGGGACCACCAATCACCCCGCCAGGAACTGCTTCTGTCCTTCAACAGGCAATTAACGGGAGTCCATTACAGCTCCCCCGAGGGCCCCGGGGGGGCTGCAAAAGGCATCGACTGAAAGGTCAGAAACCTCATGAGGCCGGGAAAGAAGCTGTGCCTGGCGAAATGGAGTGGAAAGCAGTAGCTATTTGTCACCAGCTAGTAATTCAAAAAAAAGGAGGGGGGAGGGAGGAGGAAGGGGGTCCAGGCGTTGTGCACAACTGCAAGCACGTGGTGGTGTAAGAGCAGAAACAGGAGATACAGGAGATTCTTCCTGGGACTGAGATTTTATCCGGTGTAGGGGTGGAGGGAGAGTCAACAAACCCCACTCAACTAATTCTACAAAGAAAGTGGAAGTGAAAAAAGTGCAGAGGCTGATTAATAACCCACTCACAGCCCCAAGAAAACTCAGGGTAAGGAGTCCCTGGGGGCTGAGGTTCACCACCCACACAAACATTGCAGAAGAGAACCCACAAGGCTGGAAGTGAGCAGAAGCACACAGAGAGTGGCATTCATGAGAACCAACATTCTTCAAAAGGAAGCAACTGTGGCTGAAAAGCAGCAAACAGTGGCTTGGAGGACATGTTACAGGTTGCTCTCTATTTCTCTTTTAGACTCCTGCTCAAGACCAGCACACTGATGTATTTGTGGGGGTCTCAGTTAAATCCCCACACAAACCTCTCCACCAAACCTTGGCACTTTTCCTATGGAAATACAATCAAGAGATGCCAGGTAGTGGCCAAAGGAGAAGAATCAGCACATATAGGAGACTTAATTTGCACACGAGTGCAAGGAAGAATTAGACTAAATTAGTTCATTATGCTAATTTGGAATAACTTTCACCCAATCCACTGGTTAACTTTCACCCACAGCATTCAACCAAAATGTTACCACTGTTGTTCTTTCCTGTAAAAAGAATATTTCCCAGAGATCTGGCAATCAACAGAACAAGCTGAAATATTGCAAGTATTAACTCTTCAAAACCAACAGAACTTAGAAGCTTAACAGCAAGAACCAAAATAGTGAAACATTTTTGTCAGTGTCTTTGGGCATGATTCTGAATTATTTGGATAATTGCAATTTTATTTGATGCACAAACCCCAGACTGCATTAAAAAAACAAACAAACAAACAAACAAACAAAAAAACGGAGAAAGAAATAATCTGCAAACAAGGTATTGATACATCCTGTCTTCACATGACTGCACAGGGACTGCAAACACCACGAGAAATGAGAACACCCACATGGGTGTCAACATTCACTCAAGTCACCTGTAGTTCCAGCATCAGGGGATGCTGGAACATGCATTCATGGCATGTTTCTTATCCCTTTCCCCATAGAATTCTGTTATCTATCTCTTCCTCCTGTCTCTTGTTTTCTGGGTTAAAACTTAATTTGTTCACTGCCTTCAATGTTTGATGTGCACACACACAGTGTGTGTGTGTTTATATCTATCAATCTCTACATTTGTATCTATATTTGCATCTATTTACATATGTAACTATATCTATATATCCATCCCTGAACTTTTTTTCCCTGCATGAGTTGAGTAAACACATATTTTGGATTTTGGTAAACTACAGTGACAGAAACCTTTTTACTCTAATATTAACTACCTTGTCCCCTCTCCCTTGTGCTTCCCCTTCCAAAATGCTTCTGATTACACTAACAGGTCCCAGGATAGGTCATTCCCAAGGGCTGCCTGCATTCCTGCCACCCAGCCCCACAGGGCCTGACCCTCTGGGACAGACAGCAGCAGCAGGTTGATGTTTAGAAGAAGCTGCCAATTAGTATCCAAGATACCAATTTACAAGACAGTTTCTTTTAATGGCTGGTATTGATGAATGAATTAATGAAATTCCAGGTCTCCTTTATGTGTGGAGAGTACTGGTGTGACCCCCTGAGCAGCAAACAAACATCTGGGGTCCTCAGCAGGACCCGGGTGATCACGCTGCCCTTTCACACACCATCTACACAGCCCTGCAGAAACCACCAGGGAGGAGCCCAGCCCGGGGCTTCACTGCAGTCACTCGGTGTTATGGCTCAGTGCTGGCATTTAGGAAAGCTGGAGGAGCAAAACTCTGGCAATTAGCCAAAATGTCCTATGGGATAGGCCCATCCACAGACCCCACACTGAGGGGAACTCACACTTTTACCTTTGAAACGACCCTTTAAAGCTTCAACCATCAACCCACTTCTTTAGGCACCCAGAAAGATACATATTGAGATGAGGATACAGAGGCAAGTTTGCTCTGCCTTTAATTAGAAGGCCATTAATATCAAGTGCTCAATTTTACTTCCTATCAAGTAAAGCTTCTACTTTTTAAGGGCATTTGAACTTTTCTAGGAGCACAACTACCAGCATCCCATTAGAACATGAAGTAAATACTCACAGTGCTGACACTATTGTTGCCTCTTAAAACCAGATGCAATAAGTAGAAAACAGATTTGCCCATCTATCCACCACTTTGCATTGGTAGGAAAAGGTGCAGGTCACTACAGTTGTGTAGTGTCAAGATTTGGGTATCAGTACAAGTTACTGCAGTGCTGAAACATCATCCTGGGTGTGCCCAGATCTTGTCTTCCTAATGATAGTTTGGTTTGCTCCAATAAATAAAATAGTAACTTTTTCCCAGGCACTTGAATGGACCAACAGAGCCAGAGACTCCAGTCAGCCCTGGGGACTCTGCAGTGAGACCTCAAAAATTCAATAGAGATGCACCAGGGGGTTGTAGACAGGGCCCAGAAATCAGGTGCCTTAACTTGATTATGGGAATAACAACGTGTACACAAACTCTAGGACTGAAACAACTACGAGGATGCACTGTGGTGCATGTTTTATTGACCTGAATTGTGTGCACAAACTGTCCAAGCTTCTGCCACTTTATGTCCTTCTCTTCCTCCCAAAACATAAAACAAGTGTAATAGCTTACTGACTCAAGTCTCTCATTCACTATTTGGGGACAGTTCCTTATGAACTCAGGAGGCATTTGTTTGATTTATCACAAATTCATGAGGGTGTTGAAGTTAACACAGCTTGTCTAACTGTGGAAGTAAGAGGAATGAGAGTCTATGGGCAAATGAGAGACCACAGCCTAGAGTGGACAACAAGCACCTATTACATGTGAATAGCAGGGGGAGAGAAGAGAGAATGCAGGGAGAAAACAGACCTGGCTGTTTTATTGGAACTCAAATATCTGGAGTATATTAAGGAAGGAATTTTTCACAGTGCAGGTGGTGAAATATTGGCACAGGTCACCCAGAGAGGCAGTGGCTGCCCCATCCCTGGGAACATTCAAAGTCAGGCTGGAGGGGGCTCTGAGAACCAGATCTGGTTGAAGGTGCCCCTGCTCACTGCAGGGGGGTTGGACTGGATGACCCTTAGGGTCCCTTACAACTCTAACATTTGCACATTCCATGATTTTACTGTCTTTCTGAACCAGCCTGCATGTATTTGAGGACAACACTCGGTGCAATCAGCCCTTCAGCAGAGAGATGGAGGATGGATTTGCATTCAGCTAACTGATCAAATGCTAAGAATTTCTTAATTGCCTTAATAGTTTAATTTTATTTGTCTCTAATCTAATTAGTAAAGAGAAGTGTAGGGGGGGGGGGAGCTGATTGGAGGGGAGGGGCCTTCATTTCTGCAATATAGAAACCTTCCACTCCCTGCTCGGCTCCAGTGCCGGATGTCAACAGATCTCTGTTTCCTTCCCATTATCCCACTGCTTTGCTGGACTGTCTGTTCTTGGAAACTTCCTTTAGAGGCTTTAATAGCAGCATTCATTTCTGCTGCAGATAAGGTGAGTCTGGCTTTTTATGCACAGTAATTTAATAGGAGCTTGGATCTAATTTAATAGATCCTTTATGTCTCTGTCAAAGGCTGTTCCACTGATTGGTGCAATGGCTCACACGAGTCTGTAAATACATTAATCTCTCAAGAGCTTGTGACAACAGTTCTGTTACCAGCATGAGCAATACAGATGGACAAACCACTGCTGCATAAATGAGGAGCTGAGCTGAAAACTCACACTAAATCAGCTCTGACAAACTCTGGAAATCACGGCTTTACTGGGTTCCCTGCATCAGTGAATCCTACTAAATCCAGACCACACCTACTGAAGTTTCAGGACTTTCAGGAGATGAATCAGCTGATGTGTGGTAACACATGTGAGTCAAGTTTAATTTACAAGCACTATTGCTCTATCAGAAGTCCAACCTGCAAAAGAATGTGACAGACAAACTGAGAGAGCCATCCTGGCTAGGAAGGCTGGCCAAGACATCCATGGCACTCAGACAGAGGACATACAAGATGGTTTGGTTATTTATTCACTTTTTTTTTCCCTGTCTACACTTTCTACAACACTTCACAGTATGGGAAACACTGCATGGAACTGACTTCCTGCCAGATGCAGCTCCAGCTGCTCTAAGAGGCCAGCAAAGTGTCCAACACTGCAGCTGAAATGCTCTGCTACTCCCAGCATGGACCTTTCTTTCCCTCTAAACAAAGAAGGAGATTCATGTAAATATTAGGGGCTGATCCAAAGGCATTTTGTGTAGCACAGCATTGTGTCCTTTTCATTTCAAAAGCCAGCCTGTCACAGAGCTGGGGTGGGAAGCAGAAGGGAAGCATCATGGCAGGAATATCGGTGTATTTTGGATGCAAAGCAGAAGCTTATCTGTTTTACTACTGCAGCACCGGAGAAAATCAATTTTGACACAGAACTGCCACTTTACAAGCAAATAACTATACTTTCCAATAACCTAATCTGTGCAAAGCCTACTGAAAATTCCCTAAAGAACCAGTAGTTAAAACCTCCATTAAATCAAAGGGTTTAATATGGGAAGGGAAGAGAGGATGCAGTTTGACTTGGGAATGTAATGGACTCAGTGGGGAAATAAATATGTTGTTTTATGTGTACAGTTACAGAATTTGAGAACACAGCATTCATTTCAAAGGGAATTCTCTTGCTGTGCAACTTATTCCTAAACAGATGTGATTTTTGCTTATTCAAAAACATTTAGGTAACAATTACAGCATAATAAATTATAATTGCCATCATCTTCCAGCTATGCTATGACTTCTATGGAAACACAGAGAAAATGCAATTATATAGAACTGTAAATCCTATTTTCAGGTAGCTAAAAGCACTGACAAAACATTTGTTTATTTTACTTAGAATGAAAAACACTTCAAAATATGTATACAAATGAAAAGGCCTTGTCTGTTGGGCAGCCTGGCAGCCTGATAAGGTTTGTCTTACACAGCTACTGCTCAGAGAGGGGCCCAGCTCTAAGGAAGTTCATTATCTTTTGGAAGCTTCTATTTTACTCTTAGGGTTTATATTTGCAGTCTGTCTAAACCAGTTCTTAAGCTGACATTTTAATTAAGGAGGGCATGACCACGGTTTGAACACAGAAGAAAGAGTAACTAGACACTGACTGAAAACCAAGATTTTCATGACTGAACAATACAGATGACACATGAAGCCAACACATCATATAAATATGAACATCTTACAGCCTTTCAGAGAGCTGTAATTTAGAGGTGGAATTCTACAAGATGAAAATTCAAGATAAAGTCTGCAACTCTTCATTAAACTTTACAGAGCTTTACTAAACTTCCACAGTACATTGACTTCCTCCTCATTTCTGTATTAGAAACCAGTGGGGATGACTGGGAATTGTCTGACAAAACAGTTTTGTTGTTGTTGGTTTTTTTTTTCCAGGAAATAACAATTCACTGAAACCAAATTGTTTCACAGAGGTCCAGATTCAGCAGAATTTCACTGCTGAAAGCCCAGGAAGAGACTTCTGAAAGGTAACTAAGGAGAGGTACAGAGTCACTCCTGAGCCCATTGGCTGGTGCACTTTAAAGCCAAAAACTCCAGTTTCAAGGCTACCTGTATCTAGTAAGTGACAAAGAAGGGCATCAAAATTTGACCTGGTTTTTCTGGATGCTGCTTCTGAAGACACATTTCAAAAGTTCTGACTGGATTTCATCCCAGGAACAGGAACATTTTCAAAACCTTGACACTTCCTGAGAGGCAGAAGAAACATTGCCTACTCATCCCATCTCTGCTTCTTTCTTAAATAGAATAAACCCTTCAACAGACCAACTACACTCCAAGGATTACTGTGAAAAAGCTTTTTATTTCCTCGTGTTATGAAGAGTTATCCTCCAGCATGAAGGTAAAAGCCCCCAGCTACCCTCCAATGTCACACTTCCCAGTGACTCTCTCCCACTAAAACATGGCATCAGAGGCTGAAACTGAGAATGTAGACAGGCTATACAACAATTAACAACATTATTATATGTATTTTTTCCCCTACTGCTAAAGAAATTAGCCTTCCTATCTTTGTTAGACATGACTAAAGCATTACAGCACTTCTGCTAAAAGTAGTTTATGAAATGCAACTTCAGTTATAATTAACCAAACATTTATAACTGATACTTTTGAAGCCTGATTGTGGGGAAAAAAAAAAGGAATATGCATTCTGTATTTTTTTAATAAAGGACAGCATTCAGGAACAGAATGGGGGAATTTCTTTCTTTTTTAAAATAATAATGGGAAGTTTAAAGAGCTTCAGCAAGTCACAGTCCACATCTGTAGCATGTGAGATGAAGCCCCTGCAGTGTGACATGGAGAAACACTGTGGGTTTGAAACTTTTCTAGCAAAATACAGAAACAATTCCACAGGGACAGGTTTCATGCCTTACCTATCTTTTTCATGCAAGACTTACTTAAATTTGACCTACAAATTAGCAAGCTGCTGAGCACTCTCCTGAAGAAGACAACTTTATTCTTGCACCCCGTGGCTGTATTTCAGACCAACCTGAACTTGAGGAAGGAATTTTAAAGCTGTGAAAGGGACACTGTCAAGTTAAGAGCTATTTTATCAGCATGAGTTTTAGACACAAATGCTGCTTTTCTCAGAGAAAGAGCAGCAGGCAAAGGAGGAAGGAACTACCACCACTGACAAAATCCAGCTGTCCCCCATCAGCACTAAGGTTTCCTTTTCCACCTCATCTTTCAGCACTTCTTTTGTTTCCTTTAGAAAAATATTTATCCTTAACAAGATGCCTGGGTTGCCTTTAACTTTCTACTGAGTAAAATGAAAATCAAGTTCACACTCCACTTAAACATTTCAAGGAATTGAGAGGGAAGATGGTGAAATCAAACAAAAAGCTCTTTAAAAAGCACTTATTTTTCTTAGGACCTTGGGGAAAGAGTCGAACTTACAGGTGTCAGAGTGAAATAAAACATTTTATCACCTGGGCCACACGGCACTACATGCAATGCTTTCAAAAACCAAAAGGGCAGGATGACTGTCAGAAATGCATTTAAACAATCAGTTAATTGTGATCCTTTACAAAAAATGCATAGGATTTCATGGGCCTGATCCATTTTAGAGCTAGAGCAGAGGACTCCATTGTCAAGGCTGGAGAAGATACACAAATGTTCTCAACATTTAGTCCAAGATGTGGCTCTGGCGTTGAGGAGTTTAATGCTGCTCTACATTTGGAATTTGTCTTACAACCTGTTCTCTTTTAATGGATGTCCCTCATTTTGTCCACGTGCTCATTTTCTGAGGTGTCAGCATCCTGCTTTAGATCTCTGGTAGATTGAAAGGTGTGCCCTGTGGGTTACACTCTCTCTAAATCACCCGTGATGTATTACACTTGGCTTAATGACTGAGACTCATTTGCACAACTGCCCTATTAATTTACTAACCATTGATTTACACCACTTTTGTTGGAAATCCTCCACCAGACCTCTATTTTACATGCTCTCTCAAAAGCTCCCTTCCAGGTTTTTTTCTCCCTCATCATCTTCCTTGTCTCATTTGTCTTCCATTTGCTGTCATTCATCTGTCTCTTATCTTCTTCCTCCCTCTCCCTCCCACTGTTCTGTCTTCCTTCTGTTTCTTCTCTGTTCTCCTCCATTTCCCCCCTCCCTCCCTGCTCCACAGTAGCTCATAAATCTACCATGAAAGTCTAGAAGCCCCAGAAGATACAGGTGTAGAGGTAAAGGGATGTAAATAAATCAAGACTCCTCATGAAGCAGAGCAACAGCTGTGACTTCTTTTTGGTGAGTTCCAAGACTGATGGGTGACTGTCATTATCTGTCTTGCAGCACTTTACTAAGTCCTTCCATCTTTTTGTCTTCCTGAGTGTCTCTCAGTTCGGATTTTAGGGTTACTTTCATCCTCATTGCCCCTGGACTGGTGTCCTGATTGACTACAAAAGCCAAACAATTCCACCTAAACAAACTACTGGGATTTGATAACATGCATAGAAGTGCCCATATACATGATAAAATATCTGAGAATCAATAAACAAATGCAGCAGTTTCTAAGCTAAAAGATTCACTCAGTGTCTTTCATTCAAATTTTTCAACAGGAAGAAGGGACCAAAGTGCAGAGGGTTAGACAGAGGACTATAAAGATTTACATATTCACACTGTGTAAACAAATAACCTTAATGCCATACCCTGCAGGGCAAAGGCAACAAGGAGAGACAACAGGGAGAGGTTCAAATACCAGCAGACCCCAAAGAGGAGTCAGTGGACACAAAACAAAGGAGCTTCTCAGCCTGCAAGTCAGGCACAAATGAACAAAGGCTCAAAATATCCTTAAAATGCCCAGCCATGCCCTCCCAACAAAGCCTCAGGGTGAGCACAGCACAGACCTGTGGGCTCTGAGGTGCCACTGAGGTGTGAGAGCCCCCAGGTCCACCCTGTGTGTGAGCGCTGAGCCTGGTTTTACTCTTGGCAGAGACACAACACTCCCTTTAAGTGCCCTGTGTATATTTATAATAAATACAGAACAGTCACAGTTACCACTCAGTCACATTGTTTGCTTGAATGAAAAAAAATCCTCCTCCCCACACAAAAAAGACTTAAAGACTGAGTTGAGAGTGTTCTCCACCTCCTAAACCCAAATTAACAGCTGGGCTGAGCAGCTCTGAGCTGGACAAGGCCACAAACTCTCAGCACTTGGTTATTATCTGAAAAATAGCATAGAACTCCAAAGTAATGACAGACTTCCAGAGATAATATGCTGCAATAATATACTATGTGAAGTTACCCATTTTATTCTCAACCTAATTTCCATGTAGTTTGCAATTTTAAGATTTAATAATGTAATCAAGAAAATACAAATTGCTTGTATTACCCACATATTTACATTGAATTGTACATACCATGTAATTACAGAGTCAAGGTTACTATGGAATTACAGAGTTTCTGCATAGTTCTTTGTGTCCTCCTAAGTGCCAAAAGAATCTGTCAGTGTGGTGAAGCTCAACCTATATAGTGATGGGGAAAAAAAAAAAAAAGAATGAGACTTCTCTCAAAAAATCTCTGTCTGAACAGCACAAGGGAAACAAAAGCAAAACTCTCAGTGCAGAAGCTCCCATTGACAACTTTCCTTGGTCCCCAAGTCCTACAAAAAACCACTCTGAGTTCCTGATTAATGTTACAGACTTCCACTGAAAGGGATTTTATACTGCAGTACCTGAGCTGCTGTCCAAGAAACATGATTTTGATGGACTTGGCCCGACCTGAGCTCTTCTGGAGGAATTAAGGTGGCAGCTTGCCAGTTCCCTTGGAAGGACAGTGCTTATTTTTTGTTTTCCTCACCACTTTTAAAAACACACAGACAAGACTTACATATGGCTGGCTCATCTCTGATGTCTGAAGGTTTGAAGTTTGAAGGTTAGAGCTAATCTTAGCTACGGCATTTTGTGCTGAACTCAGAACACAAGCAGTTTACAGGGAAATCAGCTTTCCTAAGTGATCAGAGAAACAGAACAGGGGGAAAAAAGTATTATTTTTATCAAAGAAATAGAATGATGATCACTAAGAACTGCAAAATCCCATCACAATATGCTGAGTATAGACAGCACTGCCAAAGCAGTGGAGACTAGAGAAACCTTGAAGAAGACAAGAAACCAAGTGATTATTTCTGATTTCACCATAATTTTGCAATATGACCTGGGTGTTTACTGGTGTTAAAGATTTGAAGGAGGTTCTTGAGATGCTGGCAGTCTGGGCTGTGGTGTGCCAAAGAATCCCAGGGTAATGTCACCTATAAAAGGGTTCCTCCACATTAACATCTGATATTATCAAATGTCACCAGATCATTTGGCTTCCCCAATAACCAGGCTTACAGGCTGGTCCTGTTGAGCTTATAATGGGATGCTGAGAACTATCAGAAATCGCTGATTCTCACTTCCCCAGGAATGGAGTGTTGTGTGTGTTAGCCATCCTGAAATCCCCCTCAACAACAAACATCCAGGTAGCAAAGAAATAACTTACAGCAGCTGAACTACTGGCCTAACCCTTGGGGTTGAGGGAGGAATGCAGGAACACATGAAACCTCAGTCAGGCTCAGCCCCTCCTTGCCAAATTCCTTCCAGTTCCTCATCAGGAGAACAGCACTTGCACCCAGTGTGATAAACACAACGTGTTCTGGGTACATGACAGAGCCTCTTCCTGCCAAACTCCAAAATACTCCAAACTATCCTGGTAAACACCGTGCCAGCACTCCAATAAATTATTAACTAACCATTAGTGTGGGTTGAAATAAGGACTCCCTTTTACTTTTAAGGGCAAAGCCCTGGGCCTGAAACCTCTATACATTGGAACATATCTTAAATGAACTATAAATGCCATGCACAAGACAACAATTCCCCAGAAGCTCTGAGGTGAAAGAAGAGCTGGGGTTAAATAAATCCTCTGTTGGGCTTAAAAAACAAACCCAGGAAAATTAATTTGGGTTTCTCCTTTTATTATTCAACTTACTTGACTGAGTGACTTGGCTGTTACCTGCAGAGATTATTTTTCATATGTGAGTTTTATATATATATATATATAAAATGCCTAAACCTGTAGGATTCTCATTCTCATTTCAGTTTCATCTTTTTGGCACTATAGGTCCAAACAATAGGTGTTTTTTTGTTAAAAAGATCCTCCTTGTGTTTAGGCAATCTGAGGTACACACAGCCCCCCTGGGTCCTCCACACAGATGGATCTTACCTGCAGAAAATTTTAAGTTAAACAATCTTGAATGCAGCAAAATAAATGGAAATCAACACCAACTGCAGCCTTTTGTTGGAGTTGCTACACCCTTCTTACAAGATCATTTTTTCAGTTGATTATAACTTTGCCAAACTTGAAGCCATTTGGGCTGAAATTTTCTGTGCCAGGTGTCTGCCTCAGGCAGAGGAGAATGTGCTCATGTAATTAAAGGCTGTACCACAGCATGTACACAGAAGGGGGCAAATTAAGGTTGAAGAGGCAACCTTAATTCTCACACTTCTTAACTTTCACAGGCTTGACTCTGCAACCCTAATAATGTTCTTTTAATGTAGCTTTTTGTCTGCAGTATTAATCCAGAGCTATATTAATTTATAGCTGTATCCCACTGAGGACTGGATATCTTGGTGGATTGGAATAGGATCCACACCTTTCACCTCCAGGTCATGGGTTTAAATGCAGCCTAGGGCTGAGGTGGTGAGGAGTTATTACCACTGACCAGCTGATTGGGGGCTTATATGACACTTCCTGAGAGCACTTCTACAAAATGTGGTTCCAGGTGACTCCTCTTGAACCAGGGCCTGGCACTGGGAATATTCCCTCACTCTAAGAAGCCCCTGGATGAAATGAGGAGTGACACCAACAGTGCTGCTGTTCATACTCACCCCACCAGAAGCTTCAGTGCAGTCTCCAGTGAGGGTGGCAAAAGCCACATGCTGAGCAATGGCTGTGCTTCCATTGAAAGAACACACTGAAAACTTGCTCAGTGGCACTTCTTTCAGGAAAAATGAATAAGGACAACACATGGAAATTTAATTTAGCCTCTGTGGTGCTGAGAAACATAAAGCACTTGTATAAGTACCAAGTGGGATTCTGCAAAAACAAGGAGAGTGGTGCCTAAAGGAGGAAAGATGAAGTACTTCTCCACCTCCAGAGGCTAAGCTGGAGGGAGCAGAGCTTTGGAACACACCAAGACCTTGTAGGAGACATTCCTTGAAGGTCCTACTGTAGAACTGCCCCCAAAGCAAACCATAATCCTCACAAACTACGAAGCTCCCTCTGTCCTCCAATGAGGGAGGTTTGACACTTAAGCAGCTGAATCATTGAATCACAGAAAAAATAAGGTTAGAGAAGACTTTTAGGATCATTGAGCCCAATCATAAACCCAAGTTATGATTAAACCCATAAACTGCCAAATCCCACCAAACATGGCCCCAAATTGCAGAAATGAGTCCCTGATGCTCTGGTACCATATCAGCACTCCTTCTCTTTGGGAACAGACAGAAGTGCTCCCCAGCAGTTCTCAGTGGGGGCAGCAGGTTACAGAGAAACCACGAGAGACAAGAAAGAGAACAGGAAGGATTAGGAAGAGGGTAAATGTTTTTTCTGCAGAGCAAGAGACAACCTCAGCCTTAGTCCTGCCTCCAGAGTTGTAGTAATTTAAGGCAAGGAAACATCCACAGAAACAGTGTTCTTGAAAACTCCATTTTCAGTCATGTATGATATTCCACCCTGCCCTGTGACAAACCCTCCAACCCCCTGAGCTTCAACCCACTGGTTGCCTGCCCTCACGATCTGAACACATCCCCCTTTCCCACACTGCTGACACTGGTACCCTGAGCAGATAAGCCAGGCAGCAGAGCCACAAAACTTCTTTTCATCCCAACAGGAGTTTTTAAAATATTATAAATCACTTAGCCGTGTTTTGCTTTCCATTTGCTGCATTCATGTTCCTTTTGAGAGGGACACATTAATAAATACTGTGCCCTGATACCAACATGGCTTCAATCCCATCAGTTTCTGTATTCAGCACTCATATGCCTCCCTTACTACAGTACATAAATGATATAAACTTCTCATCAATAACATAAAAAATTCATACTCTGTCTACAATGCAGCTGCTATCACAGGTTTATGTCAACAATCGTCCTGATTTTTAATAGCATAAATGTTTAAAGAGGCAGCAATTCCTGTAAAGTATCTGCAGGGATATTTAGAGCCGACATATGCCAAAACAATCCTGTTCTCGTACAGGAGACATTGTTGCTCAGCAGGAAAACAATGTTTATCCTCACAAATGTTTACCCTGCTTTAGTCATTAAAGCTCTCCAAATGGATGGCAGGGGCTGGGAGCAGGGGATGGCCGGGAGCAGGGATGGCATTCCGAGCATCCTGTCACCCCTCTGAGCAGGGAGCACCAGCTCAGCCCTGTGACAGCTGAGCTCTCCCTGCACTGCACACCTTGATGCCTCCAAAATCATCTGTCACCTGACATTGGAAGGGTTGGATTTGCTCTTTGCTATAAACAATCATTTGCAAATGTTTCTGTGCTTCGTAATTCTAATGCACAGCCTGTCCTTTAATTTTGCTTTTATCGTTAAAAAGCCCTTCAACTTATCTTTCTGAGGGGTTCCTACCTCAAAACACAATGCAAACCCTTTCTTTTAATTTCTCCTACTTGCTGCCAATTGTACAGGGCTTTAAGCTATTAAACAAAACAAAACAAAAAAAAAAGCTTTGCATGCATGGAGCATAAAATATTTATTTTTAATCTAAGCAGGATTTCTTTACCTGCTGTGCAGCCACAGCTTCTGTTTAAGGCTTGCTTTATCATCTGTGTGTCAAGCAGAAAGCATTTGTCTCCTGATCTTTCACTGTAGCTGTAAAGAGCCTCCTACCAGAGCCCAACTGACACACAACTTGAAATTTTCCTTCTGCCTCCTTTCCCCTCTCACCCGAAAACCCACAACCTGGAAGTTCTTCACTCGAACAGATGGTTTATAAAAATCTGGGACACGCTCATGTGATTGAAAATAGGACTCCTTTAAGCAACATCTCGTGTAACAATTACATGAACAGTTGGTCAGAATGGTGACCCAGAAACTGCCCCGGCCCTTCACTCCCACAGCCCTGGGAAAGCATTCCCAGCCCTTTCCAGGTGCCTGACCTTGTGCAGCCAAGGCTCATTCTGGGAGATCACATCCCCACTGCTCCCTGTATGGAGCCAGCTCCTACAGGAGGCCAATACACTGCTGTAAAAGTGTATTTTTAAGGTCAAAATTGAAAGTGTTAGTAATATAAACCCAAAACCCTCTGCTTCTTATTTGTTTACTGCATGAACAACACTAAATTCTCCCAGACATTTTGAAAATCAAGGCCACAAATCACTCAGTCCCCCTTGCTTGTGTTCAGGTTGGATCCAGACTCCACTATTGTTGTTCAGAAGGGAAGCAGTGATCTGACAAGTACTGAATATTCCCAGCTCCATTCAAGAACAACAAAACAGCACATTCCCATGGTCTATGAAAAAAAAAGGACTTCCATGTCAGCCTTCAATTTGTATGCAGCAAGAAATATTGGTTTAGAATTAATAAATTTCCTGCCCCAAAGCAGAAGCAAAGTCAGAAAAGAGGATTGTGGAAGATGTGCCAGCGGAGTGCCCTGTTCCTGAACAAAGTTTTGGAAGTGCATCAGTTCTTTGTAGGTGTGGATACAGCAGGAGGAAGGTTCCTGATGAGCAGGACAGAGGAACCAGGCTGGATGAGCTTGGTGCAGCCTGAGAGGGGTCATGTGGGGCCCCCAGGAAGAGAAGATGACTCCAGTGAAGGAATACCAAGACAGGGAGAGTTGTGTGTCCATAAGTATGGGAATTATGGAGCTGGAGAGCTTTGAAGATGAATTATGATCCAGCATGGCTGCATATGGATGGGAAAAATGGGGTTGTGGCTTAAGACTTCTTTGGGAGATGAAGGGTTTGAAAGAAACTTGGTGGAGCCTTGAGGTGAAGTGGATGGCTGAGACTGATCAGCACAAAAGTGAAAATCTCCTTTACATTTGAAGAGTTCCTGTGAGCACAGGGACCAGTCTGCACTGCACCCCACCAACTGCACCACAGGAGGGCTGGTTCAGGGGGGGTCTTGCTCCGGTGCTGGGGACCCAACAATTCAATTTTTCCTCCCCCCAGTGCAGAATTTAAGATTGTGCCAAAAAAAACCACAGAGAGAACCCTGAAGTTTTCCTTTGCTTCTGAACAGGTGCAAGGAGATGGCCTTTAATTCGTACTAAAACTGCAGACCCATTATAACAAAGGTAAATATCAAGTGGAGAGTCAACATTTCCATTAACAAAACCCAAGCTGCCTCAGTAGCCACCAAACACCAACATCTCACAATTGTTTGAAAACACTTCAAGACCTCAAAAACCAGTGACTTAGAAGAAACACAGCACTATTTTAACAAGCTACATTTCCTGTCACACTGAGGCTTGATTCCTGTCAGTGCAACACTCATTTTAGCCTGATTAAGTCGCTGTGATGAACTTCAGAGTTTAGGCTGCCCTTGAGCCTCACATCTATCTGATCTTTAATTCTACTACCCGCTCATTTCTTGCTAAGCACACAATTCTGAGTCCCACTGGAACAGCCTCGTTCAGGCTCTGCATCAATATGTTCAGTGCTGAATTCATTTCTGCAGGGAGCCCAGTAAATCTGAACTTTCCAAAATCATTTGGCCCCCATTACTAGTAAGCACTGCTCTTAAATAGGTTGTAACTCCAGCTAATAGGCTCCATAATCATAGCTGAATTGAACAAAAGGGTCCAGTATGGGCTGCCATCAGTCATTTTTATTCCCAATCAAATGCACTGCATAGGAGGGAACTTTTTTATACTTCTGGATGCTGAAACTAAGAAACTCATTTCACCTGAATATAGGTCTTTTTCCTTAATAAAAAATAAGACAAAGGCTTCCAAGGGTATCCAGAAGGTCCAGCACAACACTGAGGCAAGAGCTGGAACTGGTAACCTTTTCACCTTGCAAAATGGCACCTATCCAGAATATAAGGAGACAGGAAAAACATTATGATGCAAAGCCCACATAATGAAAAATTCCACTGCTGAGAGACACATTTTCTGCTATTCAAAGAGAAGTAACTGAGTGTAACTAAACCTCAGGTAAAGGAGTTAGCAGGAGCACTGCTTACATCTTGATCACATTTCCATGAAGACAAGCTTTGTGATATTGTTTCGCCTAGTGCAAAATAAATGGAAGCCACCTTCTAAATCTTATCATCGAAATTGATAGTGTTTACTTAAAGCTTATCCCAGCTTTGCTGACTTCAACAGATATTGAAGCCTCCAATAAATCTATTTCAACATTTTTTACAACTCTCTTCTTTCTCAACACACACTCTGGTCTCCCTGATCTATATCAGTGGACAGAAGACCACATTTTTGTTTATGAATATCTAGAAGTTTCATTGCTGTCTGCTGCAAAGCCTGGTATGAAAATGAATAGCGAGTAAATAAAGCAGAAAAGGAACTTGATTTATCCTTTTATTCTTCTGTGAGACAGCACAGCCAGGCCTAGCTGGCACCATAGTTTTTACATAAAAGGCAACCTGCTACAAAGGTAATGCAGGAGTTCCTGCTGTGTACTGGCAGCTGGGCCTGCACCAGTGGGCACTGCTGTCACCATGGGCATTGCAGGGACTGCAGCTTCTCCCACTGCTCCAGGCTCCAGCCACAGTCTCACCTGGACACTCCCTGTGCCCCAGAGGATCAGCCAAACCCTCCTGGAGCTCTGGCAGCCTTGGGGCTGTGCCCACTGCCCTGGGGAGCCTGGGCAGTGCCAACCACCCTCTGGGGGAAGAACCTTTCCCTGAGATCCACCCTGACCCTGCCCTGACACAGCTCCAGCCCTTCCCTGGCTGCTGTCCCTGGTCCCCCCAGAGCAGAGCTCAGTCCTGCCCCTCCTCTGCCCCTGCCCAGGGAGTTGGAACTGCACTGAGCTCTCCCCTCAGTCTCCTCTGCTCCAGCTGAACACACCAAGTGCCCTCAGTGTCCTCACACGGCTTCAAATCCAGACCCTTCCCCATCCCCATTCCCTCCTTTGGACACTCTCCAATGGCTCAATCCCTTCCTTCCACTGTGTCCCCCCAAACTGCCCCAATGTTGAGGTGAGGCCTCCCCAGGGCAGAGCAGAGTGGGACAATCCCCTCCCTGATGCCCCAGGACAGGGATGTCCCTCCTGGCTGCCAGGGCACTGCTGACTCAGGGTCACTGGCCCCACCAGGACCCCCAGGGCCCTTTTCCAGCTCTGCTTTCCAGCCTCTCATTCCCACTCTGTCCATACATCCAGGGTTGCCCCATCCCAGATGCAGAATCTGCCACTTGCCCTTGTTAAACTCACATGGTTGGTGATGGCACATGGCTCTAATTTTCTGAGGTCTCTCTTGGGCAGTTGGCAGCAATCATGTGGAGAAAGAAGAAATAGGACATGTGGATGTGAGAAGTGGTGGATGTACACAGCTTGGAGCACCGGGTTTGCAAAAGAACAAACACTACCTGTAGATGAGGGTGTGAATGCAAATACTTAACTCTGAAAATAAAAGAATAATTAAAAAAAACTCGAACTAACAAAACTTAAGGCTGTAGTCAGGTGAGGTAGTACAGAGGAACAAGATCATATCCTTACAACTGATTTTAAATATGTAAACAAAGTCTAAGAAGTCAAAATCAGTAGTTCTACCAAACAACTAAAATGGTGATGGAGTTTCTCAGCCACAAAACCCCCCCAAAACTGGAAGTGCCTGGTACTGGTTTCATGGTTCACTGATTCAACCAGGGTCAGAATTCCACAGAAGTCAGAATAGCTACAACTGATACAAAGGAATAGAAGACATGAAAGAACCCAAGTGAGTTCTACTCAGGTATGGAAAACTGCCCTGGATGAATTATACAGGAACAATGATAGGGATTTTAAAACAAAGCAGCACAGTGAAAAGAAATCTTCACTGATTCTCTTCACCACTCCAGATGGGTCAAAACCTTTTTCCTCCTATACATATATGTGAAATTAAGAGAAAGATTTTGGAAACTGTGGCATCCCTTGCCCCACCCACCACATATCGCAGAACAATTATATTCTTCTCCACTCAACAGTATCTTGTGGAAAGACCTTTCTCCTTTCTCTCCTAAGACATTCCTCTAGGTTGAAAAATCCCATGTTTCTAATCTTTCTTCCCAAGGAAGTTACACCACAGCTACTTTCCACAGTCCAGAGCCAAGGCAGAGACAAAGGCACTGACCACAGCACACAACTGCACAGGCCCTTGTACAGGTACTACAAATGCTCTTAGTCTCCTCTACTGATAAATACTAAAATATAAGGAAAAGTACTACTTCTTTAAAGCCACAATAAAGGACAGACAGAGAGGTACACCGATACAATTCAACTCAATTATTTTTAAACAATATGTGATGGATTTGCAGTCTGCCATTGCATAAAAGACAGGCTCATTTTCTACAAATGCCCACAAAGAGAAATGATAGAGCTCAGCACTATAGCATGGCATATTCCATTAGGAATTAAATCTCTTCTCTCTGATGGTCCCATCCACATGCTTATTGGACAGACTCCTGCTTTCATCTACATTATTGTTATTAATTTATGAATGGGACTGGAATTACAGAAGATGAGTCTAAGGTGAGGCTGCATTATAATAATAAATGAAAGAACGACTCCTGTTTACTTTCAAAATATTTCATACCTAAAATGCTTACTGCATTTTTAACTGTGACATACTTCCTTTAGCTGCTTTCGGTTTTGAAGTAATGATATAAAATTCATTTCATCTCTTTTTCAAGCCTGACTCTTTCATACATAACATCAGGCATGTCATATCTGAGGAATTATTAAAATAAGACGGAGCCTGCTGTATCTGAGCAGAAAAGCTTCTTTGAGCTGGCGTCCTCAGTAGAGCAGCAAGCTCAATCTCATTAGTTGGTGCTGAGAAGGCGTCCTAGTCACTGGGTTCAAGGTGATGAAAGATTAGGGCGTTTGGCCTCGGCTCATTTTGTATGCAGCTCACACCACTCCCTGCCCGTGAACACGAAATTACATTGAACCTGGGGAGTCTAACTCCATTAATTTTAAATGGAAGATTAATTTAACAATATGCGGCAGATATTTGTTACAAACCTATCATGTAAAAGTGACGGTTAGCAATAAATTGTGGTGACTCACACTGGCCGGTGGCCCTGGCTCAAATAAATCAGAAGGCATTTACACATAATTGCTGTTTTTAAAGACAGGGATATGGGAGATATGTTTCTTTGATGAAAGATTGGGTAACTCCATTCAAGGAAAGAGCAGCCTGTGTTAAAGCTACAGTGTCTCTTTTGAAGGAGCAGTTTGTCTCGGGATGTGGAGGGCTGGGATGCAGTTATGTCTGTCTCAGCCTTATCCTGTGCCTCTTTTTTTTTCTTAGAGAATCATTGTCATTGATTTTCATGAAAGGTCTGTAAGAACAACACAGAAATATTTTACCTAAGGTGAAGATGTGTGGGTTAGGAACACTTATCCCTGTACACAGCACGTGCTGGCTGTCACCTGGGACTGTGGGGAAAACACGGGGTCTGTGCTGAAACAAAGGTTAACTGTGGGCCAGGTTTTTTCTGCCAACTTTTTGACTCCTGCACAACACACAGAACGAACAGGTGGCCCTTCTCCTGCCACTGTTCCTTGTCTTCTTTCATTGACTATACAAATGTGTGGTTGTGTATGAAATGTCAGCATCGAAAATACCCTTTTCACAGCAGCAGAGTCATCACCTCCATTCAAGAATGAGCAATACAGGGGAGAAAACTGGAAGGATCTGAATTTTTGTGTTCCTTAGTTAAGCTTAAGTAACTACCATGCTTCTCAGATACTCTGATGATTTCCACTGTTGGAAAAGGGCCTATCTACATGTGAAACAAGTATTTTGAAAGCTTATGCAAGAGAGCAGAATTGGCTCCCTCAGGAAGAAGAATTATCCCATACCTCTTTCCTTCCAGTCCAAGGAGGAGGAGCAAAAAAAGCCTCTAGATGATCTCCAGAGGTCCCTTCCAACCCTAACTACTCTATGATCTGTGATTCTTTTACACAACCTCTGTCAATATTCCTTGGCAGCAGCAAACACTGGGTGGAACTGTGTGGGGGTGTGGCTATTTATTTAAAGCAAAAAGTATAGTGCCCTTACTTTTTTTTCTGAACAGAAGGTCAGAGAACAAGCCAGACATGACACCCAGTGATGCCAGTGGCAGTGTTTAACACACTGCTGGGAGCTATTCAGACATGTTGCAGAGAAGGGCATCACCTGCACTTAGAACAAATCATTATATCCATGAGGAGCTTCTGCAGTCAGTAGCTGTCCCAGATCCAGTGACCTGGCTGAACAGAGCAGGAGCCCCTGAATGATCTCCCCAGGGGTGGAAATAGCTGGGATGGCTCAGGCTGGGTGTGCTCACAGGTACCTGTCAGCAGCCACCACCCCTCTGAAGCTGTGTCACCCCTGCTCACAGCTGCAGAACAGGTACATAGGAGGGAAGGAGGGGAAGGGTTGACAGGATTGGGTTCCCTGTGCCAAAAATCTCAGTGTGATCCACAGGGAAAGCAAGCAGTCACAGCCAAACAGAGTGGAGCTGCACTGGGACTGAGAACTCCCAGCTTAGCTGCCAAAGAAAAGGGAATTCATCCGTTCCCCATCTTCTCAGCCTCAAGTCATTAAGAAATGCCCTGTCCCCAAAAAACATCCACAGCAATCCACTAATACTTGTCCTTTGAGAAGTGAGGAAAAGAGTGGTGCAGCCGTACAGGTCCAGCTAAGTCAGGCCAGTACAGCAGCAGATCCATGTCTGTGTGGAAAGCAGAGGGTGATATTTCCATCCCTGGCTTATGGCTTGCCCAGCCAGCCAGAAATCCAACTCCAATGCTGGGTGAGAGACCATTTGTGGTTTGGAATTTTAGGATGTTAGATGTCTTTGGAACCATTTATTCAAAAGCACATAAAAATTCTAATTTGTAGCAGTATGGTCCCCCCATGTATTCACACAGACACCCTCCCCCTGTAACACCACACACTGCCCCACCAGACCTTATCCCCACCAAGCTTTACAAACTCTTAGCAAATGGAGATTCCCTTCATACACAAATAAACTTTGGCTTTGGTTGTGTGATTTAAAAGAGAAGGATAACAAGAGATAAAACACTGTGCACTTGCTTTAGTTTACAGCCATACCAAACCACTCGCAGAAACCAGACAACCTTAAAAAATAAGGTTTTGCAGACCCTCTCTTCCACCCAACAAGACAGGAGATTTTCTGTTCTAAATTGGCCACCAATAATCCTTTCCATATGGTAGAAAAGAGAAATGCAACCTGCAACAGACCCTCGTGGGAGGGAACAGCGTTACCAATGTGGGGAGGGGACTGAACTGTGGGTATCGTGCTTTGTCTCCAGCTTTGCTGCTGTGTGCTGTCACTGTGGGCAGAGCACTTCAGTGCTGATGAATTGCTACCATATCTTCAGATTGAAAGGGCCACCAAAAATGCAAACATGGACTGGCAGTTTTACTGCCCAGCCTGTCAGTGAAGAGAACTCACTCTGCATCAGCTACTCCGCTGTTTGCTGGTGTTTACACCAACCTTCTGCTGCAGGATAGAGTTCAGAGAGCAAAGAAATGCTCAGATGAATAAACAGCTCTTCATATAGGCCAAAATAAATGAATGGGAAAAAAATCCTGTTGATATTTGAATGAATAAGGCTGATGCAGAGTAACTACACAGGAAAAGAGCACCGTTGCTTTAAATTCAGTGCCAACACCCAGGTTGCCAGCAATTGATGCCACTAACTCATTTTTGCACTTTAATGTTAAATTTCTTATGGGACCACATCACCTAATTAGAGGAATTGATAACTGCACTGTTCCATAATGAGGCCAATACATTTCAAAGTCATTAAAGATAACCAAGGCAATAAGTCTGTGTTTAAGCGGCGCTTCCTTAGATTTCACAGCCTACATGTCGCTAGCACAGGAAAAAGCAATCCCTGCCTAGTCAACTGTAAATGCTGGGTTATTGGAATCTTTAAAACAGGCAGCAAGGAGAAAATTACATGGCCAAATCTCCTTTTTCCAGTTAATGAAGAATTAAGACTCCCATTTACCATATTAGAAGGTTCATCAGAGGTCTCTCCTCTCCATAGCTTGTGTTTGACAGCAGTGTCAATTTATCTGAGTCAGGACGCAGAAGTGCATGACAGGACGTCATTCATAACTGTCACATCTACTTATCTCTCTCATTGTCACACTGCTAACGAAATTCAGGCCATGTTTTCCCCACCATGGCCTCTTAAAGGGAAAAGGATCCCCTCACCTCATCCCAGCAAACTGACCGAATCCTGGCTCTAAAACCAAGGTGCTGACCAACAGCCACAGGGCTACAGGGAGGACAGATCACATCACCTGGGAGAGCCAGGGAAGGGGAAAATAGCATTTCCCAAAGGCAGGCTTCCAAGCAAGGCTGTCACTGGCCTTAGAAGTAAGAGTCATTAATTTTTGATGTTAATTATCAGAAAGGCAGATTTATTTTATATTCCACCTCGTGCCTGTGAGATTTGTTCAAGTACCTTTGGCATCTAGGTAAGAAAAGTAGAGTAACTTTATTGAAAGTCAATGGTCAAACTTCTGTTGGTTTCAAAAGCACAGGATGGATTTCTAGAAATGCAACAGATGAAGAATCCCATAAAATTAACATTAGAGCACTTGTTACGCCTGCTAAGAGAGAATGTAAATGGTCCATCAAAATGCTCTCAAAAGATCTGCTCCAAGAGCTTGGGCATGCTAAAGAATGCCAAAAACTCTTTTCTACAAATCCAAGAAGCATCCCACTAAAATAAAAATACACGGCTGTAAAGGTAATATTCAAGGAAGACACAGAAACAAACTCACAAATGGAAAACAAATGGAACAAAACAGTTCTAAGAAGAAGGGCCATCTTTGGAAAAAAAATAACTGTTATAAATATACACTGCTGTATTGTAAGGGAAGAGACAGTCATGTTTGAAGAAATGTTTCCAGAGTTGTGTTGTCCTCTTCTCTAAAAGAAAACATGCATCTAATCCCAGTAGCTCACACAGCCCAGCACAGGGAGAGATCCAGCCTGATTGAAGCAGAGCAATTCTTGTCTTTAATATCTGTTTCTCCTAATGCATCTTTCCAGAACATTTTAGTTAAAATGTTCTGATAAATTCGGTATAACTCCCAGGTCCCCTCTAACTTCCCTGCTCCTGCATGGTGTAAACCCCAGCAACCTCAACTGGGGAAAACAAAGTCCTTCCCAGTGCCATGTAGGTCTATCAGAGCCTTCTGCAGCCCAGAGGATAATGAGGGTCAAGAGTTTTCTTCTAAATGACACTGAAAAGCACAACTTCTTCCTTTTACTCAATACCACTCCTATAGGAAAAGGACCCCTCAGCTCCTGGACCACCAACTTCCTGAGATTTGCAGACAACAAGGATTTACCACAGGAAGATGAATATCTACCTAAAAGCACAGAGGTCAAGCAGGCACCACTCTGGAACTGCTGGGATTTATGGTCATGGAAACCAGGCTGGAGTCAGTGCTGGAAGGAAGCTCTGTCCTGAGTTTAAGGGCAAAAAATGTGATTTTGTCTGTTCTGAAAAAAAGGCTATTTTCCACAATCACAGACTCCAAACACACCACTGGAAAGGAAAGTGGATTCACACAGTAACATGAGTTTTTAAGAAACCAACACAGCAGGCTCCGGGTGCCAGGGAATGAAAGAGTAATTCTTGAAGAGGCTGCTTGTGTAAATCTGAGACGTAGTTTCTCTTCTGAGAAAACTTTCTTTCATAATATTCCATGAGAGGGTTGGTTTTTGGTTTTTTTTTTTACTAGAGGTAACAAAATAGAGAAGAAGGAAAATGGTGCCCAATTGAATCAAATTACTGGTGAAACAATGCAAGTGAATGTGCATTCAGGTCTGTGGTTCTGAAAACTTCAAGAACTAAAATAAATTGCATGACCCCCTGGTAACTTCCACTAGAACTTCTGGGTACAAATTGTTTGCCTCAAGCTGGGTGAAATATACATTCAAATTCAGGCTCTTGAAGGAAATTATTAAGTAGAGCCATATTAGCTTTCTCTGAAGCATACTCGTTTTCTATATTGCCACTGTATAGACCAATTATGTTACCTTTCCATGCTGAGAAATGATTGTTCTGCTAACACAGTTCTGGTAAAAATCAAAAGCACTACATTTTTAACCTTGGGGGATTTTTGTTATTGCTGCTCCCTTGCTAGTTCCTTCAAATGGAAAACATCTTCCATTAATCTAAATGCAAAATTTGTTCAGCTTTCGAAAGTTACTTGAAAAATGTTAAGCACAAAGCAATAAACTTTTTATGCTCTTAAGACCACTAATGCTTTGAGCTTCATATTCATTTTGAAGAAATGAACATTTTATGGTTCACAGAGGAATAGCTACATGAATAATATCTGAGACTATAATGCATCTAGCAGAAAAAGATTAAGTTTATGTAAACTATTTAATCAGACGTGAAATTTTCTCTAGAGGATAAAAAAATTCTGACCTTATTTAAGTTTATTTTAAAAAATACCAATATCACATTTCCACCAAGGGAACCCACCGATTTCCCCATTTATGTTGTATAAATATTCATGGAATTGAGGGCTAACTGGATACCACAGCCCCTAGGAAGCAAAAGTAACTTCAGAGATGTGCCACATCCAAATGGTCTTCCCATGGAAAGCACTTCCCAGGAAGTGTGGCTGTAACTGCAGAGAAGGGGTTGAATGCCAAGGGCCCATCGTGGCCCTGATGTTCATCACAAGAGAAACCTTTCAGCAGAGAAGCTCCAATTCGCACCAAAGTCTTGTTTTCATCCATGATTTTACCATGTTTTCAACAGAAATCTATTCTGTAAGTGTCCTTCACCCCTTTTAGCCCCACTGCCCCCTCACACTGCAGTAATTCTCTCCCAGGTTTAGGAAACCAGGCAGTCTATCCCAGGAACTGTCTGTCTGGAATTGTGTTGTAATAACTGATTTATTAAAGAAACACAAATGTGTGTACGTTTAAAATGTCCAATTAAAGTGGATTTTATGTAAGCTAAAGTAATTCTAGGAAGCCAAGTGATTTGTACCCAATTAAACTGTACCTGAATTTGGCCCTCATTTCTGCTGATATCCAAAGTAAAGCTCTTGAACTGTTTCAAATTAAATTATGGAAAATCTTGGCATCCTAACTGTAAGCCCAGGTGCATTTATTTTTCTATTAAAACCAGAAAATTAAGGAGCTTTTGTAAGTACAATATTTTCTGATTCCACTATGGGGTTTGTGTTCCATATAACACACTAATGAAAAAGCCTCATGCAGAAGAATCCTGAAAAATCAATAGGCTGGATACAAAATAGTAATGCAGCTTAAACAACAACATGATTATGAATAACCTATTTTCAAGCATTGTCACTTGAACGTGGTTTGAGAACAAATGATGACCAGGCTATGGGGAGTGTGATGTGATTATTTTTTTAATATATATTTGAAAGCATCTGCGTATAAAGTGTCATATCTCTGTAACACAGAACACCAAGCTGGTCTGGGAGCCTCTTGATTTTGAAGCAAATGTGAACTACTGAACATTCAGCCTTCTCTTGCTCTTTTTATTCCAGCAAATTACCCACTCAAATCAAAGAGGTAAACAAGAGTTACTCCACACTGTCGTCCCTCACAGAGACACGTTATCCCTGTACCCTGTGGAAGGCTTCCTTTCCCTTTCTCACAACAGTTCAGCTCTCACAACAAACAATTTGATTATAAGTTCAATATCAGCTCAAATGTTCTCTCCTGATTTGGTGGCACCTTGGACTTTACCCACAAAGTCAAAACCACATGTGGGTTCTCTTTGCCTTGTGTGTCCTTCCTGCCTCCTACAATCCTATGGAGATAATGGGTTATTTTCAGCAGGGAGACAACACATCCCCCTTGACAACCTCCTGGTCAGTGTGACTGGCAAAGCCCCGAGGTGTGGTGGGCTGACACCCAGACCTGTGCCCTTGGAAGCACTGCAGATGAGTCCTTTGCCAGCAAGGGGAAGAATCAGAGCTGCCTGCAAAAATGGGTTGAATTAATAAAAGGGGAAGATGGAGGAAAGGCAAAGCTGCTCAGAACGCCACAGCCACAAATGTAACTCTGAAGATCTCAAAAGCAGGAAGGCAACAAACATATTGGGGGGATACATATCTGGGGGAGGGTATAGAAGAGAAAACAACAGTGAGATGCCATAAAATCCAGCATATCCTTTGGATGCCATTTGAAATCCTTCTCCATTTCACGGCCCTCCCAGAGACGCCCGACCACGCTGTGTGGAAACCCGGCCATTTTGCTCGAGCTCCCAACTGTACAAAATGGCTACACCAGGCGGCATCTGCCACGGAATGATTGGTATTAGGCACAACTCATTATTCTGACAAGGATCTGGCAGGCAGGCAGGCGGTCTGGCATGGGAGCCGACGAGATGAGGCCTTGGCATCACCGCCGGTAGGATATGAATTAAGCTCAGTGTCAACACAACGCACATGGTTTCCTCTCCACGGACATGCCAAATCCTTGACACAATAATGAGTTATGCATGATGCCAATCACTGATTGTCAGCTCAACTGCACATCTCTTTTCTGATGCCATCAAACTGCAGCGGGATCCAAAGTTGAGGAAGAACTTTGCTGGGAGTTTTGGTGGGGGTGGCAGCACAGGTGTCAGGTGAAGCCTGTTACCCCCTCACTCCTGCCAGGCCTGTGGGAAGCAGGAGAACCCACAGCACAGCCAGGGGGGATGGATTTACACTGCAACACTGCTCAGAGTGTGGCATGTCCGAGTCTAATGAAACAAATTGCCTGAGAAAATCATCAAGCCGATGCCTGACAACTGTCTCTTTACATTAAAACTCCAGTCTTTGCTTGAGAACGTTCAAGTTTGTGTTTCATGTTTGTGAGAAGCCCCTTCCATGTGGAAAGCAACATTCCCAGCAGTGGGGGAAAGCAAAGCCATGTGCCTTGGTAGCATGGAAAGGAAGGAGGGTCACTTCCCATACTCTCTGGGGGAAAGTGGAGCAAGCAGGAGGTGTTTCTGTCAGCCACAATGTGCCTTGTGTGCCTCCTCTGCCCTGCATGGGCCCTACTTCCCAATACCTCCTCACCCCACAGCAACACCTCACCTTCTGCCACAACCCACACACTGAACACCAGTAGAGCCACTGCCCTCCCTCCCTGGGGTTTTTACCTTCTCCATCACCATCAAACCCCCAACAGATGAGTTTTCTTCCCCATGTGTTAGAGTGGTGGCTGCCCTCCTGCTGGCAGCAACACTGGCTCTGCTAACACCTCACACAGGGACCCCCAAAAACTGTCAGGGACAGCACACACAAGGAAAGAAATGCACCACTTTCTGTACCAGATCCCAAACTCTGCATTGAAGGGCAGACAAAGCCTAATGGCTGCCTCAGAACCAAATAAACAACAGACCAATCTGAGCCTTGCTGAGTCTTGATATGCCTGTGACACAGAGCCCTCAAGTACATGGCCAAAGACAGAAATGTCTTAATAGATTATTTGACTCAAGGGTTTGGTGAAAGCAATTCCACCCAAGTTGGGCTTCCCCTTCTTCATTTTACTATAATTAACATAGAAGAGTAAAACATATAATTGTTCTTCTAATGGCGAGGAACACTCCCAAATATTTTTTTTCCTTTTCCCATCTCCTCAAAAGATGTGTGCAGATTTTGGAAAATATTTTATCCATTTTTGAAACTTTTCATTCCTATCTGGAAAGAAACACAACTCCAGAAGGAAAAAATAATACAAGGTTCAGAAATCCAGAAGGAACACATTTCTGTCTTAGAAAACACATTGGTTCACTAGAAGCCTGAGTGAACCAAATCTTGTTATGAAAGGATTGGGTGGCTTAAACAATCCACAATGGAAAACTGAGCTTTTGACTCTTCATTAAGTATTAAAGTCACCCCAGGTTGACAATGTTTGAAAGGCAAAAGTATGATAACTCTGCAGTGACCTGTCTGTCCTAAGCCAGGTGGTCTCAGCCCATTCACAATGGAGCAGAGCTTGTGCATCACAAAAAAAATTGCCACCAAATGCAGCAATTTCAGCCTGAGCAGAGCCTGGTCCCTCCAGAACACTCACCAGGGCAAGGAACTGAGCCTGCACCTCCATCATCAACTTTTCTGTGGACTTGTGTCCTCAGGACAATCGACACAGTACCTTTGCTTAGGAGCAAATCAAAGCAAAGAAGGATATCAGAAGAGAATAAAAACAACAAACAAACTTCTCCTGATGACACTTCCTGCTGCTCTGTTCAGCACTGCCTGTCCATCACTGCCCTTCCTCACCCACAGAGCTGTTATTGCTCAGCAACCACAGCACCAACCTTGTCACAGAGCTCTGCAGTGACACCGTGTCTGGGGCAGTGCTGGGCCACCCCCCGAGCAGTGAGTGACCTGTGCTGAGGAGGCATTACAGCCCTGCCAGAACCAATCCCTGGCCAAGGCACCTGAACAGCAGTGAAATCACAGCAGAATATGCAGCAGTGTGTTTGTTAAACTGGCACAACAGTTCTGCTCAACAAAACCCAACACAAGTGAGGAGAGACCAGCACCGTGAGTCAGAGCCACAAACCAGCAGCAATTTAAATGCCTCCATGTTAGATCAGACTTGGCAAAAAGACTGGGGTTTAATTTTGTTTTTTAAATTTCAATTAAGAGTGCTCAGTAACAAGAAAATGATTTTGTGGAAAACGATTGAGTTACAAGGAAAACAAATTTCCAGAACCCCAAATGGGATAAACCATGGAGATTATAAAAAGGCTACACTTGACCTGTCAACACGAGAAAGTCCCAGAGTTTTTATTAACAGGGGGCAGTGGGAAAGGCAACCTGCTGTTTAGGGAAGCTGTATATTTAATTTTAGTGCTATAATGGCATAGCCCATGACTATAAGGTATTATTTAAGACCTCTCATGCTATTTCCTTGGAGGATATCTCTCTGCACTTTCACAGTATGCTGCAGTTTGCTAGTCTCTGTACAATTTAACTACTGTTTACTGATTATTATTGAGTATGGGACAAAATTCACCCTCTCTGGACCAATAAATATAAGCTTTATACATGGGGAAGCAATATGTTCCAACTGCTCCCTGGCACCGTACGATTCCATGAACATACACTTAAAGGAACTGGAAACAAAACAAACCAACTAAACAGAGAGTCATGGTTTATTAACGCAACATACTGCAAATCTAATTAAAAGTCAAATAGGCAATACCCTCATCAAAATCCAAATGTTCCTTACAGAAACATCAAGGAAGAAGGGGCATACAGGGGACGATCCCACAAAGGTAATCAGAATTCATCTTCTGGGACTCGTACCCTATTACTCGAAGCTCATTATCAGTACTCTGTGCAGGAGAGCAACACCCAGAGACCACATCATTAGCTTCCTGAACATGCACTACCCCACAGCTCAAAAAACCTTAACAAAAAGCCTCACTAATACACAAGAAAAATCAGGGGTTTTCATTCTGTGTGATATGAGCCTGACGAAATTTGAAATAAGATGCTATGAAACAAAATGCTACTAAAAATTATTAAAACCATGTAAAAATGAAGCTTTCTAAATATGATTGCAGCCTCATAATGTCTGTTACACCACCTAAGATCTCTGTTTGTCTGTGAAAACTTTAATAATAAGCCATGGTTGCTTCCTTTTTTTCTTTTGGATTTGGATTCCTTGTCTGCTGATCAACACCCGTCTGTCAACTGGCAAAACACAATTCATTAAGTGACTAAACATTACTGACTAGTCTGAAATGCATCACCTAATTAGTTGAAGGAGAACACTATCTCTTTCCTATGTTAACTGTCCAGAAGGAAGACAGGAAACCTTTAGCCTAGAGGGAGAACAGACTCGAAAGTACAAGTGGTCACCTTGAGTCTCACGTGCTGTACAGAAATAGTCTCAGTCAAAGGAATTGAAGAACACAGAGTTCAAGGAACTAAACAACACCCCCAACATTAAAATAGTTACACAAACAGAGGCTTACAACACTGCCAAAACCTAATTCCCACCAATAAAGAACAAACCATTGCAGATGCATTGAGCACTTTCCTCTTTTACTGTGAAAATGGTGAAGAGAAAGGGCTACGGAGCAAACAGAGGG
Organism: Pachyramphus minor; assembly: GCA_013397135.1. Classification (NCBI taxonomy): domain Eukaryota; kingdom Metazoa; phylum Chordata; class Aves; order Passeriformes; family Tyrannidae; genus Pachyramphus; species Pachyramphus minor. The sequence continues at coordinate 667,605 of VYXB01006750.1, forward strand.
AACACTTCAAGCTGGGAGTGAAGGAAGTGGTTGACAGTACAACAATTCTGTTCTCAATTTCTCTCAGAATCCACCTTGTGTTATTTGATGACCTGTAAAGTCTGTGTCCCCATTTATTAGGTGTCACTGTCAGAGGTAACAGTGACAGTGACTAATGCACAGTGTCTCGTGCTTCTGTGCTTCTCCCTCTCTGTTCATCTCAACAGCAGCAACAACCACAGTACAGTCTGATGTGATGACAACCATCCTGCCAACCAGTAAGGACAAGAATTGGAATGCAGTAGTCCTTTGTACTGTTACAGGGTGAGGGAGCAGCTGAGTTGCAGTTGGGGTTAAACCACAACACCATGTGAGAAATAAAAATCAGTATTTCAAAATTATCTGTGAAATACTTCTGAGGAGCTTCATTTTAACAAAGGTGAATGACAAGGCTGAAGGCCGATTATCACTATATAATCTTTCAATAAAAGCATAAATTACATCAACCCCTTCCAGTTCCTTCCCCAGTCCACTGAGTTTGATGAAATCACCCTTTCCAATACAGAGAATATGTCAAAAAAAATTGACCATCTTTTCTCATTACTTGGGTAAGTACACAGTAACTCCACCCACTCCTCTGCAACTTTAAACACTTGTTCCTCCACAGGCAATGAATTTCAGCTTATGCTGCTGGAAATACCTGTGACCAACCTGCTGTAGCCAAGGGAAGAAGGTGCCAGAGAGGGAAGCAGAGCCCTGTATTGTTTTCTCTCCTTGCCTATTCCCCACTCCCTCCCCACCCCCAACTCCTTCCCAAAGAGTTGCACTTTTGTACTTTGGGGCCTCTTATTTTAATTTATGCAACAGCTTAAAACATTTTGTTAGGGCTGAGTGAGACCATCTGTGCAAGAAATAAAAGATGCCTAAGGGTAAAATAGGCAAGAGCAGTAATGCTGAATCCGTGGAAGGCAATCGACTGCCTATGGATTTTGTATCTACTGCTGTGACCTTTCCAACGATGGCTTTCAGTCAAGGGTAATTTCCACACAACGTCTGCTCCAGAAAGACAAATTCATCCAGAACAGCATCAGTGCTTTCCAGAAAACTGGACAGCCACAATTGCCTGTCACTTCTCAATGCCCACGTACCATTTAGCATGACATTTGCATAACATTATAGAAAATCTCCTTCATTATGTCCTACAAGAAGATCTGCCAGCATTTGTTTTCCTGAGGTGAGCAGGGACTCAAGTTGATTTCGAAACATAAACTTTTTGTCAAGGATGGCAATGTTGCTCTTTAAAATGATGGATCACTTCCTACAACTCTTAAATTACCATTACAAAGCCCTGACCCTGTGTGCATTAAGTATTCCCTAAAGATGCTGAGGAATATTTTACGAGTTGTTTCATTTTGCTGTCTTCTTTCTGATTACCTTTGGGGCTTATTAAGAAAGTCTTTTTTTTAATAACTCAGAGAGGTCCAGGACTAAGAGGGAAAAAAGAACCTAAATTGGGGTTGAAATATATTTAAGTTCAAAGATGAAAGAGTTTTATTTACAGAACACAGTTTCAAGGAAAGCAGTGAGCACTTTTATCTAGGGAACCTCCTCCCTTCTTTGGAGCAATTACGTGCCAGTAAAGCACACAGATGGGAAGTTTTGTCTCAGTGTCAACCTTATATTCTGGAAAAGAAAAATCAGCTTCAAGATGACAGGTGACAATGGGCCAAGTTCATCAGTGGTGTAGGCTGGTTGTCAGGGCTTGAGGCACAAGGGTAACCCTGGAACCTTTTCAAGAAGGAACACTTCAGGCTGGGGAAAGGACATACCTGGAATCACTGTCAGAAACCTTCAGAAAAGCACTGATGGAAAACTTATTTGCTATTTAACAAGGGTCAGCTCTGCTTGCAGACAAAGGATGAGCAAAAAGTAGCAAAAAGGAATCAGATTCCTTGATAAGTAATTTAATAATACACCATTCTGGAATCCTGTTCTCAGACTTGTGCTCTTCCCATTCCCACACAAACAGAGCAGTAAACAAATTTAAGAAATTATTCACCTCTTGTTTCTTGAAACCTTTTCTGTCCCCTCAGAAGCATCCAGGACTAGGAGGAAAAACCCAAACTGAGGCTGGAATATTTTCCTAGGATCCTGCATTACAAAATGAGTCACAACAGGAGCAGCACTATGGTCACCCCGTTGATGTATGTACAGTGGCACGAAGGGACAACTGGTGATGCTGTCATACAGCTCCTTCCTCTCATACAAGCTTAGAATTTAATGATTTGCTACAAGTAGAGGCACAAATGGATTGGTAACTCGGTGGTTCATGTTCTATTTTTATTAATTCCTGTATGACTCCTCCCTTCACAATACCCTGGGGACTTACACACTGTCATTATTAAATGTGGGGAGCACCAGGAAAAAAAAAAAAAAGGCAATTTTTTACCAACTACATGGTCTGGTTCTGCACAAGAACAAAAGACAAAAGTAATTGCCAATAGTTAAGGCAACTAATGGCTTGCAGGCTGGATTGCTCAGGCAGCTGGTAATGGCCTCAGCAGTCAGTGGTCTGTGTCTGACCAAGGTCAGTGGTTACTCCTATGTGACAGCTACTCTCCAAATTATAATTTCAGATTTTTTACAGGGCAAGTATTCACATGTCTGTAACTGCAAACAGAGCTTCCAACAAACAGGCAGCCTGTGTGGCCAGAAGGCTGTGAAAGCCTGAAGTCCTAAAGTAATTCCGTGAAGCACCAAGACTGAAGGAACAGTGTCCAGCCCATCCCACCTGCCCCACTGCACCAACCTCAGGGAATCCACACTCTGACAGCACCAGCAGCTCTGCAGCTTTCACAAGGCAAACCAAACCCATGCTGGACATCATCACCACCACAACTCCCTCTGTGGAGTTTAGACCATGAATGTGAGGAGAAATCTTGAACCTGAAAAAGCATTAGGCATCTATTTTCCTTATTTTCCTGGTTGCCTCTATCTCCCTGGCAACATATGTTTCAGTGAATTAGAGCTTTGCCATTAGAAACAGGTTCTTAATTAGGAGCTTATAATAATGTATAAACTGACAGCTGTGGCACAAAACGAGCTGACCAAAATCTAACAATTGGAGCAGATACAAACCCCACCCAAAAAGGGCCAGGCAAGCAAACAGCAAAACCCCAAATCACCAGATTCTGTGCATGAATTGCTGCAGCCTACACCTGCACATTCCACATCTCAGCTGGCCAGTGAGGGAAGTGGGCTCCAAATGACAGGGATCCATGGCAGGCCATGGAGTGGAGGCAGTAACAATGCCAGGACTGATGCCAGGGTTGCTTTGCCAGCAGCAGAAACAAACATATCTGGGAGAGGCTTGTTTGTTGTAGGAGATGCTAAAATCATCTTGGCTCCTTCTAACAGGGCAGAAAAGCTGGTGGCATTTGGGCAAGGGATTAAAATGAGGTGGTGGGAGGTCCAAGGGCAGACTGGAGGCTCCTTTAACAACTGGATCCCCGTCGTGGGGAGCAGCAGCCTCAGTGCGTGTCGTGCCCTGCTGAGGAGATATCCCAACCCAGCCATGCCGAAATTCCACCCAGCTCTCCAGGCCTGATGGAGACACATAATGAAATACAATCCTGTCAAGCTCGGCCCCTGGGTAACATTTTCACTTCTACATTCCATTTTCAGTTTAGGTCGAGATTTTTAAGAAGACAGCAAGCAGCACTCCAGTCCCAGGTGACAAGATCTGCTCAGATTTAGTCTTTGAATGTTGCAAATTAAATTCCCTCATCAGGCCTCTAATCACTCTTACCAGATGGGGCTTGTGCTCAATTTTGGATCCACAGGAAATTTAATGGTTATTGTTTCTGTTTAAATAGGAGATTATTGCATTTTAATAAGTTCTCTTTGGGACTTGCAGCAACAATAGAGCACTATGAATTACTGTAGATAGCTGTTACTGCATGCTGGGGAAAAATCAAGTTACTAAGTGTGACAAGTTGCTTTTTCTTCCCTTCCAGCAATCGCTCGGAGTGTATTTACCACCAAATTAAGTATGTGCCGTGGGGATAATATTTTTATCCTGCCGAGGGGGGAAGGCGCTTGTCTGTGGATTTTCATTAAAATGACACATCTGTTCAGCAATTTCACAAAGTAATTCTGCTGAAAGTTTTATCAGCTAATTTTAATTATTCACTCCAGTGGGTTGAATACAGGATTCATCATGTTGAATTAATACATTTGACGGGAATTTCACAAAGAGGGGGGGAGAAAAAGCAATCAACAAATTGAATTGTCATGCAATATGGATTAAATTGAGATTCTTTAATTAGGATAAGCCTGAGATTTGGTATTTTGAAGGTATTAGAAAGCTTAGCAATACAGTGGTAAAGATTAAGAAAATGCAATTAAATATTACACTTTGGACACAGGCAGCATATCATGTGAGCAGAAGACAAGGGTCCCCTTTTTAGCAGCACTGTTAGTACTGTTGGTTTGGAGAATTCCTGAATGTCTGAGTTATCAGGGATGCCATCCAGGGACAGCCTCTGCCTGCCAGAGCTGAACTACAGGAGGGGCTTTGTAAAGGACACTGTCCTTCTAAGTGCTGCACTTGGACTTTCCTCTTAAAAAACTACTTCTAACAAATATCATTGCCCACAGACTGTGACTCATCATACTATGTTAAATTTCAATTTATATATAAACACACCCACTGACTGGGGCTGAAGATACACAGACTCAGTTTGGCAGCAAATTCAAAAGCCAAATGTAAGTTTAGCAGAAGCAGCAGAAATGAAGTGAGATCTCCAGGTAAGTGTGACTGTGGGTGACAACTGGCAGGTGGATTTTTCCTAGATTAAATGTCCCTGTAGGACTTGTGCAGTTTTGTTTGGTTGTAAATCATGAACAAAATTTCAAGTATTTCATTAATGGCATCAGTGAAAAGTACACACAGAAATTTTGCACTTCCTAAAAGGTGAGAGAACTATGTGTCACAGAAGATTTTCTGTTAAATTTGAATTTTATTACTAATTCCACCACCTCCAATGCCAGAAGACAGGATTACTGAGTTCCAAAGAAACCCAGAGGCCCTGACCCTCCCTGGGAACACTGCTGTGAATATGCTGATACACGCTGCTGATGAGTTGGCTGTAAGCAGCATGACAAATTGCATAACAAAGAAATATTTGGCAGCAGCAGACTCTGTGTTATCTAACAATACATACTTTAATATGTGATTATTCCTGCTTTTTCACTGGTTACACTGTATCCTGAATATACACTGAAATGGTGTCTGACAACTCACCAGTGCCTGTGCTCTCTGCTCTCAGTCTCTCTGATCCTGGTGCCATGTTGCAACACTCCAAATGTTTGCCAAGAATGCAACTTTCAAATGTCCATGAGAACTCCCAAACTACTGACTTTCAGCAGACCATGTCTATACTTCACCTCCAACAGAACAGTGATTTCAACCACCTTTCCAATTCAATTTTTCATAACTGTAGTCATTCCAACTTTAAATGTCTAATCCAGACCGGTCTAATCTGATGAAAGAGCCAGAAAACCCCAAATTCCTCCCCTCACCTTCCAGAGATACACAGAGCAAAAGACATGATGGGCCACTCTTTGGAGGGGATTCTGCCTGTGGATGGGATACAGAGAGATCTGGAAAACTAGTTTAAACTCGACATTGCCAATTCCTGCTCCTGGCATCACCTATGCTGAACATACAACCCTACTTCTTTTCTCGACCTGGTGCCCAAAGATGCATCATACATGATCATGTATGTCAAGGCTGCCTGCTCTCCATTCGAGTTTCTGCATCACTTCCCAGTCTGTCCATCCTTGATCTTGCTCCTGACCAACCTTCCTGACCTTGTTCTAGAACCATGGAATGCTTTGGGCTGGAAGGGACCATAAAGACCATCCAGTTGTGCCCCACCCTGCTGTGGGCAGGGACACCTTCCACCAGACCAGGTTGCTCCAAGCCCTGTTCAACTTGTCCTTGGAGTAGAGGGGCAGCTTGTTTCTTCTTACAGATCCAACTTTTGCAGTGGCTTTCCCAGCCTGCAGTTCAACCTCAGTGTTCTGCTGTACTTAAGCAGCACATTCATGGTTGAAGGTGTCAAAACCAGAAGGGAAAGCAAGAGGAAGGAGCACAGGAGTTTTTCAGGCTTTGAAAACAATCAATTCAAGTGCTATACTGTGATGCCTGATTCTTTCAGGTTTATGTCCCCCTGACCACAGGGCCTGCACAGACCCATGACAGCACCCACACCCCACAGGGTGCTCCCCCAGCACCCAGAACTGCCCCCAGCCCCAGCTCAGCAGGGCAGGAGGGAGGAGGGCTCTGGCCCTGCCTGGAGCACTGCACCACCCTGTTCACCACTAACCCATGTCCCCAGCTGCCACTTCCACATGGTTTTTGAACACCTCCAGAGATGGTGACTCCCACTGCCCTGGACAGCCTGTTCCAACTCCTGAACAACCTTTCAGTGAAGACATTTTCCCCAGTATCCAACATGAGCCTCCCCTGATGCAACTTGAGGCTGTTTTACCCCTTCACGTTTTACCTGCGAGAAGAGACTGCCCTGACTCCACTCTCCTTTCATTTTTGTCTGCAGGAAATATGAAGTAAAGGGCTGGGAACCAGCCAGGATTGCCAAGGCACATGGACACTGCCCTCCATGTGACTGGAGAGGAGAAAAGGGCACCTTCCTGAACAGCACAAACCCCCCAGTGTGAGAGGGGCCAACCTCACAAAAGGAATCACTGAGCTGTTGGAGTGATGTCCAGCTCTGAGCTTCAAACCCACCCATTTTCAACATGTTCATCTCTTTTATTTCATAGGGAAAAGATTAACTTTCCTTTAAGGTACCATGTTGACTGTAGGGATGAAGTTTTAATTCCTCTTAATAAACGTTTTCACATATTTCCTGTGTGTTTCCCTGGGCAGGTTTGGAGATTTCTAGAAGAGTTCATCATTCTGCCATCTCTGCTTCTGAAAATTAATGAAAATTTTACCATTCAGTGGGTGAAGCATTAGGCCAGTTCTGAACTCTGGGTTTTATTGAATTCTTACTTTGTTATTTCTCTGAGATGCTGACAGAATCAATTTATGTCTGAAAACATCTTTGAGACTCCTAAAGCATTATAACTCCAAATGACAAATATTTTTATTGCAAGTGACTTTTAAATAGTCAGCAACTCAACAAGTTGTGCAGTATCTAGAACACTGAGGTCCATTTTGATCAAAACTTATAATTATCACTTCAGTAGGAACATTAAGTAAATTATTACTATGACAGCAAAAATTTGATTTTTTTCATGCTTGAAAGTGTAGAAATTTGACAAAATCCATAACTTTTGTAATACAGTGGTCACTGAATTTTGGGAGAAAGGCCACAAAGCTTTGATTCTTGTGTGAATTGATTTCATAATTACCAAATTAATGACTTGTTGAAGCACTGACACAAAATCCATTTCTAATCCATGGAACTGACACAATGCAGTTGTCAATTTTCATACTGATACAGGTCTCCCACTGCATCTCACACTGAAGAAGGTTCCACCTGCCCTCACTGGTTCTGCTGAACCTCAGCCTCTCACCTGGGGATCCCTCACAAGGATAGAAAGGGCTACCAGAAATTCTTACTCTACTTTTTTTTAGTATCCCATTAAAGAAAAAAAAAAAACCCACCCAAAATAATGCAAAAGTATGACTCCCCTCTGTCTTTGCAGGTAAAAAGGAGAGAATTACACTGTGAATGGAAAAATTTGATGCAGAGCTGAAGGTTTGGTCAAAACCTGCAAGTTCACCAGACTGAAATTCCATCCCCCAGGTTGGCTGCTGCAGAGCTCAGGGATTTGAAGGCCAGGCTTCAATTACACTGGCCTGTTTACACATTTCTTTCTCTGCCTGCCCTTCTGCTGCCCCCATGCTCAGATGTCATATTATCCTTATCAGCAGATTAAAAAACCTCTTTGCAGAAACACTTATCTGTATAATACCAGTGATGACACTTAAGCTTCAACTTTCCTATTTAACACTCCATGTGCCTTACTGATATCATCCTGGACAGATGAAATTATGTGTTCAAGACTTCCAGGGTCAGAAGAACAGCCAAAACAGGTTGGGATAATGGTCCACCCAGCCTAACCTCCTATCTCCAATCTGTTTCAGAGGAAGAGACAGAAATATCTCGAAGTCATAGGATAAACCTTCACCAAATAAACTTTCCTCCTGTCACACAAGATTTATAGCTTCACTTAGGGCTGGATGTTTGACAGTTCCCTCCTAAAATCCCTCTTTATTTCTAGTATGTACTGTAACAGTTGGAGACACTCTTGATATGAATCAACACCAAATCCTCCTCAAAGCCTGACCTGAGGAATATTTTTTTTCCTGAACTTAAAAAAAACCCCAAACCAACCACCTAGCAAAAATCCCTTGCTTGCTCTTAATCTTGCAATTTCTCACTTCTTGGAACTTCTTTCTCTGGAATTATGATGCACTGTAGCCAAGAAGCACATCCCAGGTGTTTCTGAAGAACAGGACACGGCTCCTGAGGGGTGTCCAAAGAGCAGCACAGCCTGAAACTCTCCTGATTTCACTGAAGGGCCTCAAGAAAACCAGGCAGCAGGAAGGCAAATCCAAGTCCTTGCATGTCCCACTCAGCTACTGAACAATCCTGACCACATGTCCTATTGTCAGATGTTTAATACGTGTCATGAATACTGTCCTGTCATGGCTGGGTACTCATTAACATAGTAAAATTAATACAGTACAGCTGATTCCATTTCAAAGAGGTTGAAAACTATGCATAATATTTCTGGCTTCACAGACCACTAACCAGAGGAACAAGACAGATGTTAAAGATAGCTGCTCCTGTTCCTGGGTGGTGACATTAAACTCAGTGTAGCAAAAGGGGACCAACCCCAAACCAGGAGCCCAAAGGGTGGCACAGGCTGCAGAGGGGTGTGGGGCCATCCTGGAACCCAGGGACACCAATACTTGATAATGGCATTAGCACTCTGGGTGACCTCGTCAGGAAGGTAAAAATCTCTCTATAATTATATTGGCTCATCAGAATTTCCTGTGGGAATACACTACTCTCACTTTGGTTGGAAAAGCAAGCAGGAAAATGCCATCATGACTCTACAACTTCCGACCAGAGCCCTGGGGGCAGTTAGAGGACAGTGGCCAACCTCCTGCTCCAGCTTGACTTATGCAGCAGTTTTCCAAGATGAGGAACCTGCTAGGAACTGAAATATCTAAGGGCCAGTGAACCACAGAGGTAAAAGCCCCTCGGGGGAATGGAAATAGTTTGTAGCTCGAGGGGAAAAGTGTTCTGTACACTTGTGTGGTCCTGCAACACCACAGGAAACTATGGCACCAGAGGATGTTGATGTAAAAGATCAGGGAGGCAAATGGCAGGAGTCTGGTCTTTGCACTGTTTTCAAAGCAATGGTTTGCTCCGATCAAAAAACACCTGGCTTCAGGGGATGCCTGATCACGGAGTAGATTTCTGCTCAGGGCATCCAGAGGAAGAAAGCTGATGTTAAGCCTGGGCTAGTGCTGCTGAAGTGGTCTTCACTTACACACATGCTGAGAGAAGTTGGGGCCTGGTCTCAAGATGGGAAAATGCACCAGATTCCCAGGAAAAATGAAGTTCCAGCCAGCTGCCACCTGAAGGCTGGTACAGATGTTTACCTCGTGTCTGTAATACCTATTTTTCATTCCTAACTACTCATGTATCCCATTTGTTAGAGAATTAGAATAAAGACAATTATTAGCAACCTTATTTTGATGCATTTATTTTGCATTTTCCCTAACTGCTTTGCCTGCTAAAAAGAGCAACTACTAGTGACTTCTGAAGACGTGCCCTGTTTGCAGCCTCATCTCAATGAACTCTCACTTCAGAAAAACAAATGTAACATCCATTCCTGCATTTGGTTCATTTCTTAATATACCTGTTTCATTGGAATGGATCAGTTCCATGCCTGTGATGGGAACTGGTGAGTGATCTCTCCCTGCCCTTATCTCCTCCCATGAGGCTTTTACAGTATTTTCTCTCCCCTGCCAGCCAAGGAGGGCAGTGACAGAGTGATTCTGGGGGCACCTGGCACCCAGCAAGGGCAACCCACCACCAGGGTGGTGACACATGCCAAAGGGCAGAATATCTCTCCATGAAGCCTTCAGTGAGGAGAGTGGAGCCATCCCTAATTTTTCCAGTTAAATACACAGCTGCAGGTATGCACAGAAAACCAAACCCTCGGAATTGTGAATCTCTCTGACTTTTCTTTCACTGAAGAGAAAAAGGTCCCTTTCAAGCATGTTTCAAAAAAAACCAAAATTAAAAATAACCCAGACAGAGAAATTCTCATCCAACTTTCACTGTTGGGAGTGTTTTTATGGCCAACTTGTAAACTCCTCAAAACAGGTTTTACAAAGTAATAAAAACACAGTCAGGACCTTACAAGGAGCAGACAGGGCTAAAGGTCTGAGCACATGGAGTTTACATTCAACCCATCCAAACTGCAGCTCACCCAACTCCCTTCAAACAGCCCCTCACTGCCTCTGCAGATGGTGCATTGCTGCAGCACTCAGATCTGGGTGACACACTCAGCTCATGACAAAGCAACAGTGACAAACTTCCAGACAGTAAAGCTGGGACCACAAACATCGACTGCCAGGACACAGAGGGGGAGCAAAAAAAGCCAACTCACTCTCAAAAAAACCCCCCAGGAACAGCAACAGTCAGAAAAAGATTTAAAGTATCTGTCTTAAAATGCAAACTAGGAGTTTTCCATGGTCAGAGTGTGCACCAGGGCAGCCAGAGCCCAGCTCAGCCTGGGCTCTGCTGCTGTTTCAGTCACTTGGGGCTTGAACTTCTGGGGGATCTTTCCTACAGCACCTAAATCATAACACAGGGAGTTGAACTCATTTTTAAATTTCTTTCATGCTAGACAGAGAATTTATATGTGGGCCCAGTGAGGCCCTGGTACATGAGGACAGAGGAACAGCACAAAGCTCTTCCCCTGCTGCCACCTGAGCTCACCCAGCCCCTGCCCACAGCTCCCCCAGGGCACAGCTCCCAGAACAGCCCATGAGAGGATCCACTCCTAAGGGTCCCAATTTCCTCCTGTAAAGGTTTCCTTTACAATTTGGGTTGTCTCCAGGGACAACACTCCCCAGTGCTGACTTAGCCTGGCTGCAGCCAGGGCTCCTCTAGGAGATCATTAAAGAGGTGTTTTATTTGGTGCTGGGCTTTCCAGAGAGACTCCACAAGGCCCCTACCAAGTTTCATCTACCTTGGTGAAAGTCAGCTGCATGAGTCCCTGTCTGCCTTGCTTTTCCTTCTGCACAGGGATGGTACTTGGATAAATATTCCAAAGGATTCTGTACCACGTGGGTAAGACACTGCCTTATTCCAACAGGGGGACTCAGGAAAACCTACAGCAGCTTCTGGAGGGAAGTTGTGACACTCCACCAAACCCATCCATGGCACCACACTCTTCCCTGGGGGCCTCCACAGCCTTTCCTTCACACATGGAATTTAGCCTTTTTACTATTTCCATAAATGAGCCAACTGATTCAGTGTAAGGGAGGAGAACAGGCTTGGAGGCAGTGAATCATTTAGGTTGGAAAAGACCTTGAAGATCATTGAATCCAACTGTAAACCCAACACTGCCAATGAGCACAAGCTGCAAACAAGCACCCTATTTATAACAAATATATACTAGGAAATAAAAGGGAAATTGAATATACAGACTGAATCAATTCATGGATTTTCACGGGAGGCAGGCAGGTTTTACTGGTTTTTATGCATTAAAAGCATTTATAATCTCTGTGCTCGACTGGTACAGAGGTCTGTTGTCAGACTGCCCAATCCACTGTCTGTAAATCCAAGGAAACCCCAGGTACTGAGAAAAGATAAACTCACACAAATTACTGGGCTTCACCATTGATACAACAAAATACCTGCTCTTCAGTAGAAGCCCTGGCAGAGTAAGTGGCAAATAAATACTTTTGCCATTTAAAAGCTTTTTTGGGAAGCCATAACAGGTTGCTGTTAAAATGATTATGTAAAAGGTACTCAAAAACTGGACTTCAGTGAAAGTTTCTTTGAAATAAACATTCCATCAATAGCTCTCTCCATGCTTTTTTCAGGCTCACAGCAAACACCATGTCTTAGCTTGTGTATTTAAAAAACTAGAGGACCCCCTCAAATTGTCACTACCAATGGAACAGGAAGGATTGTTCTACTTGTGGTTTTTATCTGTAGAATAAAGCCAGTTTCTTGCTCACACAAATGTGAACAGTTAAAAAGTTATGAATAAAGTCAGTGCACACACCCCCATTACTCTTCTGTATATCCTGGAATGATATTTTCACTGCCTTTTAACAGAAAGTCAGTTAACACTGAAAAACTTATTATACACTGGATATTAATCAGCAAACCCCACCTTATTTTGACCATCAGGAAAGGAAAAGCTGATACCCAAAATATACAGCTACTTTGTTGTAGTAATATTAAACTGATCAGTCCAGGGAGGGCCACACTGTAACTCCAGAAATGCTCCGTGTCCCATCAGTATTCCACACACAGGCAGACAGGCAGATGTCCCATTGCAGAGGGAATGCCAAATGTCTATCAATGAGATGTTACCATGGCCAGAAATAACCGAGTTAGGATGACTGAGTGGCTCCTTTGTGAGACAGTCCAAGTGGGGGAAATATTTACTCTTCAAGTTGAGAAACCTAAAATCAATCTAATGTCACTTAAAAATAGGAGTCTCGCTGTAACTGATATGCTGATCATAGAAACCACACATGGAAGATGCTGCTATTTCTGAAAATGTAAGTGTAAAATAATGTAGTCCCACTGAACTCAGGGAATCCACACTCATTTATGGCAGATGAACATCTGGTCTTTTATATTTGGAGAAAGGTAGGATAAATACTACCCCACCACTCCAACACATTCCTGTTAACTCCCCCAACTTAAATGGATTTACACCAAAGCATATTTTTTCTTAGACTCTCAACTTTAAAAACTATGCAGACATAAAAAAAAACCAACCAAAACTGGCAAGATGAAAAGCAACCAATCACTGGTGCTTCACACTGGAGCTTTCTGAAAATCCAAACTATGTGGAAAAATTTCAAACACACACGAGTGTTCTAAAACCCTGCTCCTATTTCCAGAAGTCATTTCAGCCACAGAGGAGTCTGACCTTTGCTGTCCTCCAAGAAAATTTAGGACTGCAAGAGATAAGTCACCTTTTGCTAAAAGCCTTAGGCTCCTATGCCCCTGCCTTTACAGATCTGAGCCACAGCTGAATTGTGAAGGTTAAAGACAAAATTCGGTCTTTATACCTTTCATGAGCTGCAAATGTCCAAGGGTGTGCCGAGGTCAGATCACCTGAAAACAGAGCAAAGAGGTCTTAAAAATTCCCTGCTCCTGAAGGGAATGGTGTGATTTGAAGAATGGGCACCACCAAACCCCTAAAATCCCTTCAAACTAACCCAGCAGCAGCGACGACAGCGATCCCCAGCCCTTCTGGCAGGACAGGTGGTGTGTGAAAGTGTCTTGTGTTATCCTTCCTCACATCCAACTCATCTGTTCCTTTATTGAAGAACACAATCCACATTGTTAGGTTTTGTGTGTATCTCTGGTTTATGTAACATTTTGTGCTGTCTAATTAGTTTACTGGCAATTAAAAATAAACCCATGGCAAAGCTCCACTTGCTGGTTTCACCTTGTCACAAATGTGCTTGATGTTCACTGTGTCTTAAATAAAATGTATCACTTGCAGGGAGACATCTTTTCCACCAATTCTTTTTCCACCATTTGGTATAATTATTCCTGACAATTTGCCCATCACACTGTAAGAGTCTTTCCAGAAGGAGAAAAATACTACTTTGTGTTCTTGTGATCACAAGTCTAATTGAGCGGAAAACAAATCTGTTAAAAAGAGAGGGGAAAAAAAAGAAAAAACAAGGGAAGGCAAAAGAAAAAAAAGGAAGAATAAAGAGAGATTTGTGGAAAGACAGGCTAATGTTTCACTTGCTTAAAAATAATATGATGAGCAAAAGAACAAGGAAACATGCAACCAACCACTGCTGGAGATCTGGGTAGATTTTCTTCCCCTGAATTCCAGAGGAAGTCTCTGCAGCAGATGCTGTTTTAATATAAGTGATGATGACATCATGTCCATTTTTTTCTGTGATGTACAGGTTTTTCCCTAGTTTTTAATTATGCCTATCATTATTCCCTCCCAGCTGGGGTGTGGCAGGGGTACAGTGCTGGTGCTGGGCCGTTTTCCCTTTCATCTGGGGCAGCAGAGAACGAGGTGCCACGTGTGTAATTCAAGCTGACAGGAAACATTAGCACTGCTGTACACTTTGTCAATTAAATGATGGTTTAATCAGTACAAATCTGAATGGTCAAATAATGTTATAATTAAAAGGAAATAATGGAAAGTGGTGTGGTGATTAATTAACAGAACAGCGAGTACCAGCAGCACATCTTGTCTGTGATATCACTTCTCCCCCGCTCCATGCTGGCTGGGTGGGGGTGGTGGGAGGCACACTGACCTTGCAGCCACAGAAAATCCATTTCAGAGCTGCACATCCAGCAGCAACAGCAATTTTCACAAGCTCAAATAAATGAGGGGGAGCTTTACCTCTTTACCTTCCCTGCAGTGCTCTTCAAAGCACTGCCATACACGATCACTAAGTGACTCTTGACATTTTTTCTGTCTGCCTTTACAAACAGGAGACTGGATACCTTGTAAACCCTGGACACCTTGACATATATTCTGAAGCACCAGAAGATAATGCACTGTCTTTATCTCCCACTGCCTGATGTCTTGATCAGCACAGCAGCTCTGTCCCTTTCCCACTGCACTGGCACACAACAAGCTGCAGCACGGTTTGTGGTTTATTGTGACATACAAATCAAATACAAAATCATATTGATCACCAAAGTTCTAACAAGGCTGCACTGCTCTGCATGTCCAACATGCACTACTGTGTGTTGTATACAGCATGAAAAGGTGTTACAATGTCAGGAGATTCAACAAAGAAAATACTCCATTTTCCTAGTGCTGGCTGCTCGTCTCTGGACAGCAGTGCTTAACTTCCAAATATTCTCAACATTCATGCCTCTAAAGAAACTTTAAAGTATTGGGGTGTTGTAAGAAAAGCCACAAAGGCAGGCATATAAAATTTTAAACTGTTTTTTCAGATTACATAAGCTTTTAAAATCCATGCTTGATTTGAGCTGGGTATGATCAAACCCCAGAACTGAACCTGCTGCTGAAGCTCAGTCCACTGGACTGTCACTGGGATGCCAGCTCTGATGTGACCACCTGGCCTCCAGCAGACAAATGTCCATCATGAATGTCATCCCTTCACTTTGGGTCATCAATCTACCTCCTAATGGTCAAAAGTCCTTCAAAGTCCAATCCTGGCCCTACACACGACAGTCCCAAGAGGCACATGGTGAGGGACTGTCGGGGGTTGTTGTCCTGTGTAGGGCCAGGAGTTGGATTTTGATGATCCTTTGGGTACCTTCCAGCTCAGGATATTCTATGATTCTATGATTGTAAAAAAAGTACCTGCTGATGGATGTGTAAAAATAACTAATGGACCAGCAGGAGTCAGGTCAAATTCTGTTCTTCAGCACGGGCAGAGCTGCCACAGTGCCAGTGCCACACAGCCCACCCAGCACATTTCCTGAGGGCCAGGGCTGGTGAACAACAGGGCACTGAAGACTCTGCATCCAAATTTCTCAGGTTTTGCCTTATTGCAGTGCATTGTACAGCAAAACAGCAACATGCACATTCAATCACGGGTAAAATGAGGGTGGGATGTTATATTTAATATTTATACGCATGGCATACTGGCAAAATTACTGGCATCTGTATGTGTGTGAATGACTGTTTTGAGGAACATGTGTTGTGTGCAATGCTGTTTATTATCAGTAAATGAAGCCAAAAGCTAAGTTGAAAATGAATGCTAAATTAAAAATTATATAAAATGGAGTGAAATGATTTAATTAGCAGATTATAAGTGACATGCTTTACTATTAGAATTAGCTTGGGAGGGATTGAGGGAAGGGAGGAGGAAAAAAACCCCTTGACTAGACACAGAAGGGTGGAAAAACATTTCTTTCTCCTCTATCTGCCGAGTTACAAACACAGTAACATATTGTCCTGGTGTTTATAATCACAGACTCTGCTGCCGTCACAGTACTTGCCTAATGAGGCAGCCAGTTAGAAATAATGAGACTTTGAAACAAATTGTTCTTGCTTCTAAAAAGGGAACGAGAAGGATGCGTGGTGCTCTAATATTGTGCAACTGGAGCGTTTCACCAACGTCTCTATACTTGTATTAACTCCTCATATTGTGTCCCTCCAATGGAATTTTTGAGTGGAGAAATGTGTTGTGGTTTCTTATAAAACTAAGGAGAAAGCTCAGAACTCTATTTATTCTATTATTATATGGTTTTGCCACTGACTTGTTGCATGACTTCATTAAAAAAGCATTGCCTGGCTAAATTAATTACCATATGTGAAACGCTTTGAACGCTTTTGCTTGGTCTCTACCTTCAAAACAGGCTATTTCACTCCTATAATGATCTTCTATTAAAACTGTCAATATTCTTTGCCAACAGAAATTGATTTCACTTCTCTGTGCTTCCAGGAGCACGACTGGAAAGCAACCTGTTCCCTCCCTGCTCCATGGCACATGGGGGAATGTCTGGAGGTGGGAAATGCAGCTCTCCAGCCCGGCAGCTCCACACCCTCCCTGGCACCAGAGGCAAGGAAATAAGGTAGATTTGGAGATTCTTTCCCCATCATTTCCCTGGACACCCCCAATCTTGTCCCAGCACTATCCTCCTCCACACAGACTTTTCAAACAGCATATGGAGCTCACAGCCTGGCTCGCTCTGTCCCCTGCGTGTGGATCCCCTGGGCTGCCTGTCAAACTCCTACTCCCCTGCTCCCAGAGAGCTGAACCATCCAAGTCTGAGGCACCCTGAGAAGGCTCAGTGTTCAATATAGCCTGAAAAAAAACCCCATTACCATGCACAAGTCCCTCTTTGATAAAATAATCCTGCTTAAATTCAGAACGCAGAAAACCATGACAACTTTGGTAAGCCACAAAATTAGAAGCCTTTAACTTGTTTTCATGTCCAAATACCAAACAAGCACAAATGTGATACAGGCACCAATACTTCTATTTATTTTGGTGAAAAACCATCAGCAGCTGCCCCTGGTGATCAGCATTACAAGCCTCCACTGCAACCCAGCACGGAGCGACTCCAGGCTCTGACCCTGCTCAGCCTCATGAACGCTGAAGCCCCTCCTGGAGCAAAGGCACCAACAAGCTGCAGGTTGGAGGTGCAGAACCACAGGGAGGTAGAAGCAGGACCCTAAGCAGGATCTCAAATGTAAAAATCCACTAGAGCTGAGCTGCTGAACCCCAGGAGCACGGAGGCTGCCAGGGGAAAGCACACCCAGCCCAAGCCTCTCCAAGAGCGGAGCAGCTGCTGAGTGCTCAGACAGCCATACGGCTGCTTCCCATTCAACATACTGCTCCCAGTGCTGAGCAGCAACTGCAGAAAACAACAGAAGGCAAATAATAAGGGCTATATATTATGTGTAGATTAAAAAAAAAACCAACACAACAGGTTCTCCAATTCAGCATGCTTACACCTTCCAGCTACTTCTTGGTAGCTGTGAGCCAGGAGCAGGGGTTGTGTTGAAGGAGCTCTGGCTCTTTCTTTAAAAGCCAGAAAGACCACAGTTTGCAGTCTGTACACAAGACAATAACCCACATTGCTTTCTAGGTACCTACTGGCATTGAGAAGCCTCTGATCAAGTTGCTAATTTAAAAAAAAAAAAAAAAAAAAGGAAAAAAAAAGGGGGAGAGAGAACTTAAAAAAAACCACTTTAGATGTGTTTGTTTATAGAAAAAAAAATGAAGGCTGGAACAGGGTGGGGTGGGAGGATTTTTTTTCTAGTCTCCCACGTACTCCTAAAATGGTCTGTGCCTTGCCTGGAAGTAAATCAATACTAAGCACAGTCCAGGCGAGACTGCCATCTTACATGAAGCACTGACTGTAAAATAGACACAAAAGACACATGATACTCTCTAAGGTCCCCAGCAGCTATAATATCCATCCTTGGCAGCTCGCTTGACATTTCCTTGCCCTGCTTCCCAGTCCTCTTTCTTCCTCCCTCCTCCCTCCCCCTCTCCCTCTCCTCTCTCTCGCTAACAGCCCTGCTCTGCCTCTCAGGGGTTTGCCGACCGGGTGAACAGATAACAAACCTGTCAAGAAGGGTTTAGCTGGGGAATAAATCCTGCATTCGCCAGGAAATGATGTGTACAATGGGAAAATACAAGGGATGACATGAGCCTTCCCTTCTGAGAGAGTGGCCAGGAGATCCTTAAAATGTTACAGCTCGTGCTAAATGGACATTGGGATGGCTGATTAGATCGTATCTCAGACCTTTCAAGTGCCTCCCTTCCTCCCCACTTCTCACTGCTACTGAAGACACACAAAGAAAACAGACAAAGCCCATCCCTACTTCTGCTCCTTAAAATACACATTTTTTCAGAGGGTTGGCCGTGAGGAAGGTGGGGTTGGCATGTACTAAGCCTAAGGTCAAGGCTAAAATCTCTTTTAGTGGCAGAAAGGTCACGTGAAATCCACTGGGTAGTCACAATTTCCATTTATAAAAGGCAAATCTAAAAGCAAGAACCTTATCTTGGGGACTTAATACGTGTCTTGGCTTATTACTGTTTTCAAAGAGCCTTTTGCACAAATCTGATTTGCACTGGTGCAATAAAGATTCATTATCCTTTTACACAGCAGACTTTGCATTTCTGCTCAGGAGTTAATTATGAAAAACAGGCTGGGGCCCATAAACAGATGCTAATCACAGTAGGAAAGTACTTTCATTTGAGTAACAAGGTAGCTCAGAAAGTTTGCTTGGAAGTTTGCTGCATCAGCAAGAAGAGCTATTAGGGAGGAGAAAAAGGAAGGAAGAACTGATTCAATACTTCTCACAGCCAGTATCTCCATGCTGACATCTCAGGGAGCTGGTTTTGTTGGGAACAGAAGAAGAGCAATTCCATGTGTCAGGAACTCCCCTCTCCAGCACACAGAACTGATCTAGAACCTTGTCTGCAGCTGCTTCTTGAATTCTAACACTGGCTGCCTCCAATCACAAGCTTGGGTTAACCTCAAATTCAAATCCTGGAAAACTCCGGGATTCAGATGGAATCATTCCTTTTGGTCTGTAGTACAGCAAACCCAGTACTGCTGTGTTTGTGTGCCTGAGGACTGTTTTCCCCCATGTCCAGGCACACACCACATGGCTCTGGTGGAGATTTTAGGAAGCAATGTCACTCATCCACCACATCGGTATTTTGCAGAGCTGAGGAATCTTGCAAAATGAAATTGCTGCCAGTGCACTTTCAGCTCTTGAAATCCAAGATGTTGTTTTTTACTCTTTTAAAATCCCTTTTGAGATACTGATATATCCCAGTGCAAAGTGTGACTCCAGTGGATGGTTATTACACAAAGCCCGGTCAGTGCACAATGAGCAACACAGAGCAGATACTCTGGTGAGACAAAACTGTGGGTAAAGCCATGAAATCTGCACAGACATTGCTATCCACAGAGAAAATCTAAAGTACTTTGGTTGTCACAGGTAAGTCAGGTTCCTTAAAGTTTGATTTAACAACCAGGAAAACATGGATTTTGGTTACTTTGCAAAAACTGGTGTTTAAACTCAGATTACAAAGTTAAATCCACTATGCAGTAACCAAATACTGCTTGTAACACTTGTCAGTCCACGATGGCAGCACTAGTTCACTTAGAGCAATGATACCAAGTGTCTTCCAAGAGAAGCTACAGCCAAGGGTCCACTCCCAGCGACCAGCTCTGTCTCAGCATCAAAACAATCTGAGTGACAATGGGCTTCTTGCTGTAATAAAGGCCAGGCTGGGTTCAGACCACTCTGCCCGTGCATCTTCCACCTCATAGTCAACATCTGGCTACAGGTAAACTCCAGTGACATAATGCAATGCAGTAAACCTTGTTTGCAACATCTTGAAGGAACAATGCCTTCACTAATGATATTTTAATGAGAAAATGTATGTGGTAATTTCTGCTGCCTTCTAGCTGGTCTAAAAAAAAATCCTGCACCCAGGAAATGTAATGTTGAATGGCTTTTTCTGTTTTTGTCCTCACTCTTGGTGGAGCAGGCAGGACTAAGCACGAATGGCTTCAGCTAAAGGAAAAGGGAGATTACTGCTGAATAAGATCACATCTCCTTTTTTTATTTTGTTTAAGTGTTTTCTTACTTTGTGACTGGTATTTTAAGGAAGAGACACATAAAGTACTTAGCTATTATTAGAGGAATTGAGCAATATAATATGATCCTATTTATGCCCTAATAGCCAAGAGTGATGGACTGGTTTGCCACAGACAGCATTTTATTACTGCAGGGCCACATGTGCTGGGAGTTGCAGTGACCTTACACTCAGAGGTTCCCATCTTATTTTCTACTGCTAAGTGTTGCTTTTTTTCCATTTCTGGAGGGGAAGAAGGTCACTTCTCACTATTACTGTTCCATTAACTTACACTACAGCATACACATTCTTAATCCAATAGCACCTTACACTGTGCCTTTTAACTCAATAGTGCATTATTTTCTCAAGTCTTGCCTGCACTGACCAAATTAATACCTGAAGTTCTGCACATATCAAGAGCAGAACAGTTAAAATCTTTAGTGCTGGGGGGCTGAGGCATTGGTACAAATCCATTTTTCTTTTCACTTTTGCAGTTGTTAACAATGAGTGATGGGCTCCCACACATCTGCAGGCACTGGAGCTGGATCCTCATTCACACTCAGCATCAATGAGAGCCAGACCCAACACACCATTTGTCATGACTTACTGAATAATGCTGATGCCTTGCAACATTTAACACACATCAGACAACAAGACAAAACTTGCATTTTAGCAATGTTGCCTTTCACTCTTCAGTCAAGGTTTTGTTTGGAGCCAATAGGAATACATGGTATCCTTGCCACACACTGCTGGGAGCACTAGGACTCAGTTTGGAACAACTTTCACCCTGTTAAACAGTGACTTTGCTCACCTGAAAGAAGAGACACAGCCCTTACTTGTGATTCATGGGTCCACTGTAGCCCTTCAGTAACAGTGTCAATAGGATTTTATTTAGCAATTGGCCTAGGTGCAAAAAGTGGCTTCAGTTCAACTTCTTCTGCCACTTCTAATTTATCTTCTTTAATAAATAAATTGAAAAAATAAGCAGGGATGTTTTATTTAAGAATCTGATTCTAGACATATCAATGCATTAACAGGCATCCCTGCAGATTCAGCCTTTTCTGATTGAATTCTGGATCATTTTTACTCAGTGAATGGAACAGGAAAAGTCCAGGATGCCAAGAGAATAATATACTACAAGCTGGTGTTATGATGACATGCTTCAAATAATCCCCTGCCAAAATGAAATTTAATTATAGCCATTGTTTGTATTATTCAAACAACTATTGACAGTAAATCTATCTAGCATGACGTTTCCTCTTTGTATTCACTGCAGCCTTTAGACTGGAAGGGAAAAAAAAAAAAGAAAACTAAGAAAAAGGAAATGCTTCCCCCCCTTCCTCCTTCCCTGGTATCAGGCTACACGAGGCCACTGAAGCCCAGTTGATTTCCCAAGTCCAATTATTTTGCAGTACACAATCCTCTAGAATAGCACAGCTCACCTGGGGACTTGGGCTGCCTAAACACGCTGCACTTAATGGAGTCCCTGAAGTTGTCTCCATTTCATTGCTTCTAACTAATAGGCTGTGATATTTTTTTTTTCCCCAAATAGACCACAGCTCTTCCCACTCCCCTCACCCATCCTCCACGTAAAATCCAAGTGGCTAACGAGGTACCTGGAGCCTGCCTGGCCCTGTCCACTGCTGTGCCTTCACCACCACCTACTGACTGCGGGGCTGAGCTCCACCAGCCCCTCACTGCTGCCCCTCCCACAGCTCCCCCAGCTTCGTATTTGGTAAGAACAGACAGAAAAAACACACACCTGTAGCTGGTGCCTGCTGGTATGAGTGCTGCCAGACCCTTGCAAGGCTAAGGCCTCATAAAAAGTGCTCTTTCTTAAGATGTCGCAGATTTTGATATAATTTGGTCTGCTTTTCCTTCTCAACCTATTGTTTGTGCATGTGCAACAGGCCAGGTCTCCAACTGCAACTTCAGAAAAGATAATTCTGCAAATTGTTCACCAAAAGATGATCTTCTGCCTCCCTTTTCTCCTAAATCCCATCCCTTTCGGGTTCTGTACCATCAACCTTTCTGTGACTCTCTGTCAGCCAAAGCCCAGTTATACAGCACCTGTTCTTGACACATCATCTCCAAGGGATTACATGAAACAAAACACTAAAACTGCTGGTGATTGGAAGTGTTGAGGTGCAAAAGTATGAGGATGTTGAGGGGAGTATTACTGTCATTTTTAAAAGGTCCTGCACAGCTGATGGGGACAGAGTCCTGCTCACTGAGGAGTCCAGGCAGGGCTGGAGCTGAGCTGCCTCTTTCATTTGACACTGAGGGCAGGTATTACCTTGCCCTGGGGCAGAGTGCAGTGGGAGATCTCTTACATTCATCCATAGAAAGGAAAACATAAACTTTCTTTCCCCCACATCCCCCCCCCAAAAAAACCACCCCAATTCTGAAGTCATCTGGAATGTAAAATGATGAAATGAGCGCAAAGATCTTCACAAGCCTTCCCAGAGAAGGAATGACCCTTGCCACACCAAAGGCTGGTGCCAGAGCCCCTGAGGGGACAGGGGCTGAGCTGACACAGCCCAGCCTTGTGCTGGCTGCAGAGGGGAGAACAGGGTCCTGGCCTGGGACACCCAGGGGAGCAATGGCTTTGGAGCCCTGAGAGGATGAAGCCCCAAGAAGCCTGGTCTGATCTCAGAGCCAGCCCTGCTGAGCAGGGGGTCAGGCTAGAGACTGCCTGAGGTCCCTTCAACCTGAATTATTCTATGGTTCTCCAATTCCTGAAAGCAGCAGACTCGAACTGCATTGATTGTATGTAAAAACAACAACCAAGAGCATCTCAAGGCTGCCTCAGAGGGGGTGCAAGGGCTGTCGGGGCACAAAAGGCTACGAGGGCACAGCCAGCCCTGTTTGGAAGGGCTTTGATTTTGCAAAATCAGCTCCCAAGTAGGAATCTCTCTGAAAACTGGAGGTCTGAGGGGAAAGGAAAAGCAATAGCAAGAGTCTGCTCCCCCTCTGCCCTGCAGTTTTCAGGGTCACTGTGCCAGGAGGACACGTCAAGGCAGTGCCCTGATCCCACAGAAAGCAGGGACAGCAACTCCAGTGCCTCTGAGGATCCCTCTCATCACTGCCTGACAGTTGCCTCTATGCTCTGCTATACCACAGCACTGGAAGGCAATTATCAGGCATTTTAAAAGAAAATAAGGAATATTTGTATGGTCAGGCTTTAACTACAGTGATGGCTTAAGGTATTTTTACAAAAGTATTTTTTGTAACAATAAATAAGCACAGAGAAGAGAAAAATCACAGGTTTTTCAGGGCAACCTGGCCTTGGACACTTCCAGGGATCCAGGGGCAGCCACAGCTTCTCTGGGCAACCTGTGCCAGGCCCTCACAACCAAGAAATTGTTCCTAATATCTCATCTAAACCTATTGTCTTTCAGTTTAAAGCCAACCAAGCTTTATTACAAAAAAAATACCCTGTGCCCCAGGTGAAAGACCTTGGTTATTAAGGTTTTACCTACNATATTTTTTGTAACAATAAGTAAGCACAGAAAAGAGAAAAATCACAGGTCTTTCATGGCAAGAGAGACCCATCCCGGGTCACTAGTCATCTAATTATCTAATAAAATTTCTAGCTTGATTATCTGTCGTGAAGAGGAAGTGAAACACTTCCATTTCCTATTTAAAACACAGGCAAAATACTTAAAATCATCAGGACTGTATCATGTGAGAGCTGTCTGCACAAAATCAGAGCAAATAAACAAGGCTCTCGAAATGAAAGAACTCAAACTGAAGCAATAAAGAAAAATAAACCACTATTGCCTTAATTCAACCCAGAACAGCTGTTTCCTAAGTTTTTCCCCTCAGTGAAAGACAAAATTCAGCTGAGGGATGGTGTTGAGCTGGAGGTACCAGGGGGTACCACAGCTCTCAGTGCTCCAGACACCTTGACTAGTGGGTGTCTCTCTGTAATAAATAAATGGAATATCACATCTTACATAGCCTGTGAACTGTCTGGGTACTGTAATTATCCTTCCTAAACAGCACTGGATACAGTGGGGGCATTATGTTTCTACAGATCTTAAAGAATTGTGAGTGAGGATAAAGGGGCAGGAAATTGGGCCCATCTCCTATTGCTGGAGGCAGCAGAAAAGGGGGAGAAGGGGTTCAAGGGCACCCAGGTTGGATGTGTCCTATCCCCTTCCTGCTGATTAAAGTGAAGGACCTCAGCAGACAATTTGCTGTACCCATTCCATATTTTTGGTTGTTTGGAGAGGTTTTGTGGCTAAAAAGCATTCAAAACCAAACCAAAGCAAAACTTCAGGTAACTCAGTTTTTTGGTTGGTTGGTTTTTAAACTTTCTTATAAGTCTGTGTGGGACAACTTTCCATCACCCTCAAAAGACATCCTCAAGTGACTGTTAGAAAAGAGGAACAGGCCTACCACCCTTGTAACAAAAATATGAATACTTGGTTATTAAGGTTTTACCTACTGCACACATAAACCTCACATCATCATGCCCAATTTGTAAAAATATTTGCTTAATGCCATCACAGGAGTTAAGCATGTCAGCTCCACACACTGAATTTATGAACACCACCCATAATGACAGCAAACACTTCATTGGAAGTTGAATCTTCCAGTTACCTCAGCCTGGAAAAACCTGCAGAATTCTTTAATTTTGAGGTGTAGCCACATAAGTAAGTATTGGCATTTTCAAAATCCTAATTTTTAGACGCTCGGCCTTTGTCACAAACCAGAAACCCTCAGTCTTAATTTTGGTATTTTGGGCCTTTTCCTTAAAACTGAGATGCTCTGTAACACTAATCCCATCAGAAAGTCTCTGCAAGACACATGGGATACTCTGTGAATGCTCAAGGCTCCACATGAAAACAACTGTGTGATCAGCAAGGATTTTGGAGCAAACAAATCCTTGGCACTCTCAGTGGCCATTTAGGCTTCTCTCCTCCTGCCAGGCCCTGGTAACATCACTTTTAGCCTTTTGTCTTTCAGATTTTGCAGTTTTAACATGGGGCTAATGCTGAGGGGCACCCAGCACTGGGTTTCTCTGAATAACCTGTACAGTGCAGGTAAAACCCTTGGATGCACGATGGATACTACTGTAAGCAGCAAGAGTGTTGTGATGTGCTGAGAGCTGCACAGAGTTTGGGGTTTTGGGTTTGTTTGTGGGTTTTTTTGGTTTTTTTTAGAAGCTTCTTCTGGAGAGGACCCAACACAACCCTCTGCTGCATCCCACCTCCCCCAGATATGGTCCCTTTGGGGAAAAGGGGCTGTGCTGTCCAAGTTTAACAGATTGAACACCCCTCAAACCAGGGATGTCTTAAGGGCTTGCAGTCACTCCTAAGTTCCTAAGTCAAAGCATGACATGATAATGAGGTTTAATCACACTTGACATTTAGCTTGAGGTACAGTAAGTACACCTAAATCACCTCTTGTGGCCAACACTGGCTTTGATGTTCCCATGGGAGACAGTTATTGTTGTCTTCAAAGGTTAAAGCCCTGACAAACTCCGTAGGTAGAATGACAGGAGCTCAGGGATGAAGCAGGAAAGTCTCTGGAGTGATCACCTACATGAACAGAATTTCTTCCACCCAACTTATCATGACTGTAATATGTAACTTGCAAATATATCCCCTATTTGAAAAGATTTCCTGGGGAAGGGAGAGCTTTCCTCCTTTGCAGACACCAGTGTAGCAGTGTTTTTGCAGAGCACATATTAAAATGCATTAAGACATAACTAGGGTTGTCTCCATGTTATGCTGCTATTCTTAAGCTGTTATGTTACTAAGCCACATTGGCATTTTTCAACTTCCCTTTGATGTTCCTTCTATTATCTTTTTATAGCATAATCACACATTTTGGTATGTTGAAGATCAAAGGGAAGCTGGAGCTTCTAAGGCTAAGCCTGGATATGGGGCCTGTAACTAACTGAATTCATTACATTTAATAATATTCTCTAAGGAATGGCAGAGTGAAGTCATATGAAATAATAAACATGAAGGTAAATAGAGAAAAACTACTGGAGTAAGTTTAATGGCAGTTTTGTTTTATGCTTCTCCTAAGCTCCTGCATCAACTCTGTCACCCTCCACTACAGCAGTGATCAGACTCACTGACACTTAGGCCTGGCTACCTGGCTTTTAATACTCCAACTTCTTCACTTTAACAGCTCTCTCACCTAAAACTTCTAATAGACCATGAGACTCCTACAAAGTAAGAACAACTGCTGTGCATTTGATAAACAAATTGAGGCACTTAAAATAAAAACATTCTCAAAGTAGACAGGTGTACATAAGAAGAAAACAGGTCTTTAAAAAGAACTTCATTCCTTTAGGCTCCTTGGAACTCCTGTGTCAAAAATACTCATCTTCTGGCAGGCTTGGTAAGATTAAAATTAGTTCTAGATGGCGTCAGCAGAAGGCTATAACACACAGCTGAATGGCAGTCAAAAAGGTGTAAAATTCTATTTTAGAAAGGACAGAGAGATGTATTCTAACTTGGTCCTTGTAGCTGCATGCTCACTGATGAGTGAAAGTGCAACCATATCAATTACCTAAGCACTGGTTTTCAGGAAATAGTCCCTGAATGGCACAGCCAGATGTCATTAAGGGGTTGTTTTTCACACTTACAAGTGTGGAAGTTAATCTGAATAAACTTGTAAAGTGTGTTAATTGCCCAGTGAAACCTCTGTGCAGACAGGGTTGCTGAGGACAGCAGCCTTCCCCTGGCTGGAGGTTTCTTGGGGTGTAATTCAAGCAGGGGAAGGAGTTACTCACTCCTGTAGCTGAAGTGCTGCAGGACCAACTTGATGCAACTGCTTCCACTGGCCTGTTCCAGGGGGAAATGAAACAGGTCAGTGTTAATCAGCCTCACAGCAGCCTAAGGGAACTTGTCTCACTCCCCACGGGAAGGGGCTGGAAACCCTTGTGCTGTCAGATCTTGCAATTCAACAATAGGGCCAACAGGGAGGGGCACACAAGGCAGCTCTTCCAGGGCCTGTCCAGAAGTGAAAACTATAGACAAATCAGGAAATCACTGCCCCCTGTTTCTGCAGGTTCCTGGACTGCAGCATCACTGGAAGCATGAGCATGGGGAGAGACAAGACAAGAAAATGGTGCAGAAATGGTTTGCTCTTGGACCTGGAACAACTTGGAATACTTTCATGGCTGGGAGCTTCATGCCAGCTGGGAATAGGTAATTTCTTAAATGATCTCAACTCCACTGCAAGAGAATACCTGACTAATGTGCAAGTGATTTAGGATGTCAACACAACTGAATTAACACTATTCTAAATTTAAGTAAGAATTCACCAAAGAGCTTAATGTGGTTTTGCCAGCCCACTTTAAATAACACTTCCTAAAAGTCTTTCTACAACCAAGCCCTAATCTGAAAATAACTCTGCCCTTTTTCCACTGGCGTTTCACGGATCAGAAATCACCTACACTTGCAAGAAGAAGGGAATGGGACTCCCAAGTGCTTGACAGAGGGGCACCCACATTACAGGCAGCAGCTGAAAACCCTACTGGAAGTGCTGGGAAATCCTCATGGAGCTCAGCCAGGACCCAGGAGCTTACTATTAATAACCAAACCAAAGAACCAAAAGCCACCAGAAAATCCAGTGCAATCCAGCACCTGAAAGATGCCACTTGCTGAAGATAGTTTGTGCTGATCTCTACCTGTGAGTAACCGAAATTCTTGGTAATTACTGGAGAGAGGATTAAAAATTCCTGAAACTTTGGTACTATTCTGTTAACATGATTTTTTTCCATAAGCTCCATAACCAATTACAAAGACTATACCGATCTAGCTTTTAGAAATTGCAGTTTAATAGGAGAAGCAAAAAAACTTCTTTTTTCTTTTATTACCTCAATTACACAAGATAAATCCGTATCTCACGTGGATATGACACGTGCAACTTTTTCTTGAGTTTTGTTGAGAAAGCCCTTGAGTGCTTTCTAATACCCCAACACACTTGGTCCTCCCTCAACTTAATGCTTCAGGATTCAGTGTACAAATCCACATAGAGGAACCAGCAAATCAGCTGAATACCCTAAAGGTGAAACTCATCTCACCCAGCGTTTGCTGCTCTGGCTTTGACACAACAACCAGGTGCCCAGGTAGGAACTCAGACACTCTGTGGGGGGAAATTGGCCACCCTGAGTTCTGTTTTAAGTGTTATGATGCTTAGAAAACATGAGAAGTCCATGTGGAGAATGAACTGAGGATTCAGACCTGCCTGGCACTGATGCCAAACACCTCAACACCTTTTTCCCGGCTTCTGTGTTTATCAAAATCCAAACAATGGATCCAGGGGGTTTATTTTCAGAGTGGTGTTCAATTAATTTTGGTTCTCTTGATAGACAACAGAGTCTTGCAGCTCTGCATAAAGCATACTCATTTTTTATCTCTATTTATTGTACAATAATTTAACTTTATTGAAGTGAGGGTTTAAGTCCCCAAGGCAGATTGAAGTGCTGAGCCTGGGTATTCCAGTGTAACAAGAGTCCTTGTGCCTGTGTTAGTGCCAAACTTCCCTGAAACACTAACTTTCCACCCAGCAGCTCTTTTGCAATGTGTAAAATTTCAGTATTTCAAACTATACTTTTTGAAACATGCAAAAGATCCACAGTTTTCCACAGAACACCTGTTTCTCTTAAAAGATTTGCCATTGTTTAAATGATTTCTCAGCACTGTTATTTTGTTTGGAAAAACAAATTCCCAAACAATTCTCTCTTCATGATAAAATCTACTTGGTAAGACTGTGAATGGGTACAAAGTTTATTTTCTCTAGTGAATATTCCAAACTGTCATTACACTTCACCTATGTTCCAGTCAGGAGAGAGCATTTAATTAATTACTTTTCATCCAGAAAGAAATACATAAAATAATATATAAAAGCCTAAACATTTGCAAAGCCCGCACATGCTTGGCTCTGTCTGAAGATCACAAGCTCAACACTGAAATTACTCTTTCTCCAAAAAGCAGTAATGTGAAACCTGACTTCCTCTAAAGATTTTCAACTTTACAGACTGGATGTGGAACAAGACCCGAAATTTTATTCTAAGGCTTTGAAAAAGAATGTGGACTTATACCCTTCCTCAAAGGGAACTCGAATTTTAACAGGTTTTGAAAAGGATTGCAAAACACTAAAAGTTTCCTGTGTTGGCAGCAAAGCCTGTCTAAGAACATGGAGTAGAAAATAATAATAAAGTCTAATACAACCTTCTGTTGTACATTAAGGGTGTGATAAAAAAGAGATGGTATTTTGTGTGCCACGTTCAGAATGACCCAGCCCCACAGTGAGGTCTGGGGGTGCTGGTTGATATACAAGTAAAACCTCTGTGGTTTATCAGTTCTGGGTGATTAGTGAAGCAGTGGGTCACACTGTTGTACACAGGTATGATGTAAAATGCAATATGGCATTTCTGTTATTATGCCTAAGTGGGAGAAAAAGGTACAATAAGGCAAAGAATGTTCCATCCTCCAAAGTAAAGGGAAATGCTTCTGACAGCAGAATATTGCTTTGTTTGTTCTTGTGGCACAAACAGTCCTCGAGCACCTCCTAAACAGGCTGGAAATCAACCAAAGGAGAAAAATGGGTTGTTGTTTTTCAGGGGTTTTGTTGTGAGGATTTCAAAGTCATTTCTGACATATCAGTCAAAGCACCACAAATCCAATCCCAGCAGATTATTATAAATCCAGAGGATGATTTTTCCAAATCTGCCAATGGGATTTAGATGCACAACCCTAATTTATTTAAGAGGAGCTGTAATTCCAAGGCTGGACCTTGAAAGCAGAGTTATAAATATCCATACCTACGTGTCTGAAGACACAACCAAAGGCAAGGGAGGATTGTTCTGACAAAACCAGTGAAGACAAGAACAACAAACCCATAGGGAACAATAAGTGTAATGGGTTACTGATAATGTCAGAAATGTCTAGATGGCTCCAGCTAGAGAGACCTACTCCAGACTTGTTTACACTGAAACAAAGCAATACATAATGCATTGGGCATTTGGGTTTTGCTGTTTGTGAAAGAAACTCGAGCCATTCTGTGTTTTCCTTGCATCTCGTAGTATCACTGGAGGTAACCATTAAGCTCATTTTACTTGTGAGTAGGTTGAGACATAAATCCAAGGTTACAGACAAAATCTCTGATTCAGCAAAGCACTTAAGCACATGCTTAGCTGTAAACACATGTACCATCCCATAAAAGTAAAGATAATCATGTGCTTAAGTGCTTTGCTGAATCAGGGCCAAAGACAATAGCAGAGCCAGGAGGAGAAGCCAGGCATCACTAAAACAACTAGACAACTTTCCCTGCAACATAAATGTTATAAAAAGGAATAGATCATAAAGGGGATGGTTATGACTTTTTAGAAGAGTTAAGAACAGCTGTCACAAGGTGGGGGGTAGGGACTGAGAATAAACAGGGATTTTAATATTGGTTTTCACAGCATCCTTAAGAAAGCAGAAGGTAATTTGCTTCCTATTTCATCTCATGCCACTCTTTCAAACCTGCTTCCTCACTCAAGGAAAATCCCGGTGCATTATCCAGCCCTTCTGCTACTTGATTTTAGACCAATTGTCATTCATTAGTGTATCTTTGACTAGTAAAATAAGATGATACAAGGAAGAGCAGACAGGTTAGTGAGAACAGGAACAAGCTGCCAAGTAGGAAACACCAACAGAGTAACACAGAATATGCTGAGTTGGAAGGGACCCACAAGGATCAGCTAGTCCAACCCTTAGCCCTGCAAAGGACATCCCAACAATTCCCCCCTGTCCCTGAGAGCATTGCCCAAACCCTCCTGGAGCTCTGGCAGCCTTGGGGCTGTGCCCACTGCCCTGGGGAGCCTGGGCAGTGCCAACCACCCTCTGGGGGAAGAACCTTTCCCTGAGATCCAACCTGACCCTGCCCTGACACAGCTCCAGCCCTTCCCTGGGTGCTGTCCCTGGTCCCCCCAGAGCAGAGCTCAGTCCTGCCCCTGCTCTGCCCCTGCCCAGGGAGTTGGAACTGCACTGAGCTCTCCCTCAGTCTCTTCTCCNAGGGTCACTGGCCCCACCAGGACCCCCAGGGCCCTTTTCCAGCTCTGCTTTCCAGCCCCTCATTCCCAGTCCATAACACAGCCAGGGCTGCCCTGAACCAGGTACAGAATCCAGCACTTGCCCCTGTTAAACTCACACAGTAGGTGATGGCTCATCTCTCTATTTTGTTGAGGCCTCTCTGCCCTCCAGGGAATCAACAGTTCTTCCCAATTCAGTGTTATCAGCAAACTCAGTATTCCTTCAAGTCCTGTGTCCAGGTTGTTAATGAAGATGTTGAAGAGCACTAGGCCAAGGATGGAGCCCTGTGGAACCCCACTAGTAACCACTGACCAGCCTGATGTTACATTTTTCTCCTTGTGCTTTTTATTAGGTAGAAAACAATTGTTTCACTCAGTATTCACTTATTTTCAGAAGTAATCAGCACAACACAAAGGATACAGGTAGTATTTTCAGCACATTAAAGGCCTGTCCCAGAGAATTCAACCACCAGCCATGTTGGGATGCTCCATTTCATTCCCCAGCCCACATCAGACTGCCCAAACCTTTCTCTGCACACCCAGATGGGCTCCAGGTATTCACTGAGGTCTGAGGGATGAAACTGGGGGTGCAGAAAGCTCTGGGGGAAAGACCTGATTTGTTCAAACAACCAGCTGTATGGGTTTAATAAATTTTCTGAACACGTTTCAGAAACCTTACAGGACTTTTTGGGGTCATGTTTCTTCTCTGCCATTTCTTTTAGATTGGAAACTGCCTTAAACTATCCAGTTCAATGTTTCTCCTCTATAGCCCTGATTTGCAATTACTCCATCCCTTCTCTGGAGCCAAAAGCACTGTTATCTAGATTCCCTGAGAGGAGCAGCAGGTATCACGGTGCAAACCACACATTTGGTTCACATTAACTTATCTCCCCCTTGCGCAGGATCATAAAAAGTTAATTGGAATATGCAGCTCCAACACACACCACAACGTGAGCTGGGCCAGCCAACACTAAAACCTCACCGTGTGGCAGCTCTGTTTGGAAACAACCTAAAACCTGTCAGATTTCATTTTGAGAAAGCAAAAAAAAAGGCAAATTAATTTAACCAATATCTTGTTTCTTCTGCCATAACCTTGTAACTTCCTATGGGACACACAACAGCCCCCAAACCAAACTCTCCCTGTGCTGCCTTTCCAGTTCTGCCCTGTGACACAAAAAGATGAAATAGGTAAATCAGGGCTGCCAAAACTGGTCAGGAACATCCAAGCAGACTAGAACTGACCAAGGAGGCTCCAGGGCTTTTCTCCAGCAGCAATCACTGCAGTCCAGAGCCCCTGAACAGCAATGCTGTAAAGCAGATGTGCAGCGTGGAACTGGCTTCTTCAGTATCAATAAAGCAAGCATTTGGGTTTAGATGATGTCCCATGGCCCAGTTTATGCAGTCATTGCCTTCTGGGTGTCCTAATGAACAGCTTCCTACTCTTCAAAATTATTTTAATTAGTTTTGATTAAAGAATAAATTAATAATTAAACCCCCACCAGTGATAATAGAATTTGAAGTGCTCATGAATCCTACAGTCTGGTAGTCAGAGTGCAAGCATATCTAAATCCATCCATCCACTCATCCATCCATCCATCCCTTCTTGCTAATCCTGCCCCCAAGCATGAGGCTTTCATGAGTCAGACCTGAGGAAGCACTGGCCCCTCCCTACACCCCACCCCAGCAGTGAGTGACCCCCACCCCAGACAGCCCTTCAAGGGCCAGGCACCATTCAAGCAGTGACACAGCACAACAAATCAGGAAGAAACATGTTTTTGGGACATCCCTTCCACAGCTTTTGGCACAGGTAGAGATTTAATGAGTTCAATACTCAGACCTTTTAAATCAAAGTGTAAGGTTTGAGTCTTTGTTTGTTTTCACAGGACTGCAGATGTTTTCCATGCCCTGTGCTGTGTTCTTTATGCACCCTGAGTTAAGTCATGCCAAGTATCTCTATGCCCATGGTGCCTCTGTGCAGGTACAGCAGCAACACTCCTGTCCCTGGCTGTGCCTGTGAGATTGCCAAGTTCTTCAGAGGAACATCTTGCTCTGGCTGAGGAGATGCACAGCACTCACACAATGGAACAGTGTTTGTAGTGCTACAGAAGTATAAACAGGCTGCACTAAACATAACTAAGCAAAAGGCATTTCAGTGATCTCAAGCAGGGAAAAGCAAAAGTAAATAGAAGTGTCCTAACAAAGAGAACTGGAGACACAAGAGATGGCTGTTCCACACTGCTTTATAGCCTGGATAGTGAGTATTTGGGAACAGGCAGGTAAAGCATGATGCTTCCTCCAGACTCATGGAGCCAAGACACTGACTGAAGAGAGCAGCAGCACAAGGTCTGTGCACTCTGCAAATGGAGATGTTGATCTGCCCGGGAGGGGAGATGTGGTTTATGAAATCAGCCAGTGTGGTTTTATAGCAACTTCCAAAGGCATTTCCTCAAACTCCACTGTTATCTCCGAACACACAAGTGTAAATAACAATATCCATTATGTCAATGCTTCATTCAGCACACAAAGATAACTTCTTCTCCCTTCCCAAGAGGAGGCAGCCTGATAGAAACTGAAAAGGCCATTAACAGCCAGGACTACAGCAAGTGTGAATAATCTGATAACATCAGGTGAGAGCCCAAAAAGGCAGATCATTAGACAGCCCTGCCCTGATCCTGGTTCTGAGTCCCAGCACCATCCACCTCTTACGTGGAGGATGGGACACGCTCATTTCGCTTTTATTGAGTCAAAAATAAGACAGTAATTGGATTGAGGCTTTCAGGGGAGAGGGGAGGGGAGAAGGATCTTCTTAGGCTCCCTAATGCCAATCTTCATGACCTGTCTGATCTCTGGGTAAATGCCACATATAGGTTAATCCTCCCAAATCCTCAGTACGACCTTGTCAAATCAAACTGTTCATCAGTTTGTTCGGAGGCTACAAGATAAGAATAAACAAATGAACTCATGCTGCACACCTCCCAGCTGTCACTTAGGGGTGCTTATAGACAAGGGCTCTTTAGTGGGCACCCTGCTGCAACAGAACTGACTGCAAAATGTGAGCAGTGAACAGACACATCTACCTGCTTAACTAACACACTTGTGAGCACCCTGCATGTGCAAGATATACTCCCACATTTCACTCTGTGTGCTTCCTGTTTTCTCAATTTTCTGAAATAATATTTAAACACATACATGCATCCAGATTAAAAAGTCTCACAACACAACGCTGGGAAAGTGTGTTACAAGGATGTGCCTTAGACATCAAATTGCTCCTTTTACAAAAAAACCAATTAAAATGCAGCCGTGTCACAGCTGCCTCCCACAGACTCACTGCTCAGACAGAGCCTTCTGGGGCACGGGGGGTCACTTACCCCCTTTAACTCCAGGCCATCAGAAGAGGTCCTAATGTCTGCTCCACCTTTGCTGCTGTCTGTGCTTGGACTGCTGCCATTCATTTATTCCGTGCTGGCCTGCAGCCACCCAACAGATGGCAGTGACTTTTGGAGGGAGCAGGGTAATTTTGAACTAGTGACCCAAAAGGTGGAAGGTTTTGCAGCCCACTGCTTGCCCTCTGGCCCGAACATCTGTGAACTTGCCCTTTTCAGATGCACTCGGAATAGGGCTGCAGGCACTGAAAAATACACACACAGCATCACCAGTAAGGTTTATTTTTCTCCCACTTCTCCCAGGTTTCAAAACTCAGCACTATTATGTCCCACTCCAGCTGCTCACCAAAGCACATCTGATGTCAACACCCAAGGAGTACAATTTTGAATTCCTGCTTGTCATCTTGTCTGTTAAGCACCTCTGCAATTTCTGTCATGCTTCCTCTCCATGAACTGAGGAAGGTCTAGTCAAAATCTATTATTTTTCCCTCATGTCTTAGGAGACAGTTTATTGTAATGCATAAATCACTGCAGTTGGGGTTTGGTCTTTCTCTACTATAACCTTGTTTCATCTATATATGATTCTACCCAACAATTTTATTGTTTCTACAAGCCCATCCTTGTTCAGATAGTGGCTACAATTTAGTATATATTTTGAAGGTGAAAATTTGTGGGTACAAATACATTGCAAAGTACTTGAAGAGCATAAAAGCCTCTGTGCAGGTATTTTTCCCCTCACACTTCATATCCCTCTTCATCCCTAAAAAAGCACATGTCCTCCTGCATGGCCTACCTGCTGTGGTATTCTCTGTAGTTTGGGTTTGTGTTTTTTTCCCTTTTTTTTCTTCTGTTGCAGGATGTGTCAGATTTCAAAGGTCTTTGCTTTCATGCTTCCTCAAGACCATGTTTCTCAGCAGTTGGTCCTGAGGCAAAAAGCAAAAAATGTTGTGCTCTTTTCTGAACCATGGAGATCTCTCAGGGATCAGAGGAAGATCCACTCTTTCAGGAGCTGAACAAAAAAAACCCAACCCTTTTGGTCCTAGGAAACTGTCCACTGAATTTCTAAATTACACAGGGCTTCGATGACCCAGCTCAGAAAGCAGCTTGGCAGAGAGATGCTCCATGGAGTTAATTGAGTAACAGGAGCTTCTGCTGCAGTGAAGAGCAAAGCCCTGAATGTGCCAAGAAAGAGCAAAGGGAAGAAGCATTGGGATGAGAAAACAAACCTAACCCCAAAACCCCAACAAACCACCAAAACAAACCCCAACAAATCTAACATCTTTGGCTTCATGTTTTGTGAAGCAGTAAAACAGGAGTGCAGGAAAGGCTGCAGTTTCTGCATAACTATCCCATCTGTAGCCGTTTCCAGCTCCATCATCAATCACTGGGTCTCTCCTCCGCAGGACTCATAACAAACCCCAGCCGCCAAATCCCAGCGTAAATCCCACGGTCGGCCTCGGAGTGTGAAACAGGCAGTTGACTTCAGGATTGTTCTTTATGTTCAGAAACATGAATAAATCACACACCATCAAGTTTATCATTTTTTCTCCTCAGAGAAATGTGAAATATTACAGATCATCTTCACTACATCAGTTTCTTCACAGTCCATTAGCAGGCAAGGTCTATTTTTCATATAATTTACCAAACCACTGGTCTAATTTCTCTTATTTCTTTTGGAGCAGGAAACATATACAGAATATGTTCTCCTGTTACACATCACCCACAACCAACCTTCCTGTCTTTCATTCCAGGGTTACAAAAGGTTGTTGGAGTCGGCTGCCAGCTCAAGGTGGTCCAGATCTGGGGTTTCTTTACATGGCTGCCATGAAAAAAAGCTGACTATCAGAAATAAAACCTATCATCAAACAACTTAGAGATGTCTCAAGCTGGATGCTCAGAAAAATACCTATCCCAAAGCACTAACCAGCTCTGAAGGGCTGGCAGGTTTTGTGGGGTGTATGTGTAAGAGAGGAACATTACCAGTGGTTTTCTGAAATGATGCTGTTCCCTCACGATCTTACTCCCCAGAGAAACAGATTCCCCACACTGACACCCTGCAAAGAACCCCACAAACCAAACAAAAAGCCACGACTACAAAAACCCACCAGTTTGGTACTTTCACCAAGAATATAGGATCAATTATTATAAGGACAAAAAAAACAAAAGTAGTGGAAGTTAAGGTGAAATTGGTGCAGTCTTTCCTTACAACAAAACTGTGTGCCAAAGTTGGATGTGATGTCCCTTGCTCAGAAGAGGACAGAGAGAAAGAGGTGAAACTGCAGCCAAAATAACAGGAATCAAGAGACACAGGCCTCACCTTTTCCCACTGCAGCTCTGTAAGGGAGGAAAATTACAAAAATCTGCCTTATGTCAACCTCCCTCCCCTTTTTTTTCACCCCCCAAATATTCAGCTTCCCTGGAGAAGCAAGGAGAGAAGCTGACAGGATTTCACACTGAACCACTGCAGTAATTGCCACAACTTCTTCCCTATCAGCTGAAGGGTGAATGGTGTGAGTGCAGACTTGGGCAAGGGGAAGGAGCTGACACTCACTTTTCCAGTATCTGCCTGTTGCCTGCAAGAAAGGCTGGGCTGGAGAATTGCTTTGAAACATCTGCAGATGTCATGACTGCAATAAGAAATGCTACTTGTGAAAAACAAATTCTTAAAGCAATTGCTGGGCTTGGATGCTGAAATAACAAATGTACATGTAAAATACAAAGCCCCAAATCTTAAGAATTTCTTCATAGAGTCAAACCACAACCCAGCTCCCAGTGTAGACAAAAAAAACCTATAATGGTAAATTAGGAAAGTTTTTTCTGCCTCACTTGCATGGGCCAAACAAATCAACTTGGCAGCTGCCCACTCCTGGAGGGACTGGTGTGCTCATATTGGTGAAGCCTTGCATCAGCTACAAAAGATGTTGCTTTTCTTCTCAAGGCTTTTACTGCTAATAAACTGCAAATGTCTGTTTCTTCCCTCCTCTGTTCACACTGATCTCCGAGGGCATTTTCACAGGTGGATCTTGGTGGCAGTCATGCATGCTCACAACACCAGAGAGAGCATTGGCTGCTTCCAACCTCTAAATGTGACCAGTCACGCTGGATCTGGGACCAAGGGGCCCTCCTGCTCCTCTGGGGTTTAATCCACTTCAATGGGATTTGCCAAAGCAGCAGAGCACCACAGTAAAATAAAATACAGGAGGGCAGTGCCCTGCATTAAAACTTCACCAGTCCAGTGACTGCTCAGGGTCAGGTGGGGTTGTAGGAACCTGAGTTATTTCTCAGGATTTTTTTGCTCATAATTTCTAATTCCCCTGAACTGGTGACTCTCAAAATCACTTAGTAGCACAAGTGTTTTGTTCCTTTTTTGCACAGGAGCAACCACAATATAACATAAAACATTTATTCCAGAGTCAAACACGTATTCAAAACATTAGCTCCAGCAAAAGAAACAATCAGACACAAGAGCTTTCTCTTCCATTCCCAACAGAACACTTAGTAAGAAGAGAATGACTTTATCAACAAGCAGTAAAAACCTTAGTTTCCCATGTCTGAAAGAGATTTCATTAAATGCTTCCCTTGACTAGGTGCAGATCATTATATTTCTCATAGACTGTAAGCAATGTGAGCCTGTGAGTGCACCACGAGGCCCAAGCCCTGATTGACAGCTCTAGGAATTACAATAAATACTGCAGGAACATAAGCAATGCTTTCACAAGAGCCCACTGCCAAACCAAGTGCTTCCTTACAGAAACAAAACAAAACACAACAAAAAAATAAACCTGGTAAAGCTCCATTTAATGCTGTTTGTCTGAGAAGGGTTGTAAGAAAAATACTCATCAGGCAAAGGCACTTCCCGTTTGCCCAACCCTGCAGCGTTCAGTGTCCGTCGCACACCCGCCTGACCCAAGGACACACTCTCCATCCTCTGGGGCTTCTCACCTTCCCAGCTCCTGCCCAGGACAGCTGGGATGCAACAACAGGAGCCCCCCTCCAACTGGGCCAAGTCTGGGAGCTGTGCTGCCCCTGCCAGCCCAGCGCAGCCACTCCTGTTTCACACACCTGCCAAGTCCCTCCTCGCGCTGGTGAGGGAAGCTGCCCTCCATGTCTCCAAGGCTTTGGCTGTATTATTCATGCACTGGCTCCCTGGCAGTGATAAAGGCCACAGTGATGGTGAAAAAAGCTAATTCACAGCCTGGGAAGGATTAATCTTGCTACTGCAAAGTGTCTTGGCTGCAGTGAGAGTCAGTCAGTCATGGGACGGACATAAGCCAGAATTAAACCAAGAACATACAGAAAATTATGCTTTTCTTGCAAAGACAGAGGAGGACAAATCACTTTGAGACAATTTGTTAAATTACATTATTTGCTACATTTTTTACTTAAAGATCAGTTATACCCTGAAAGGTGTGAGGGTGGTACTTTCCTCTTCCTGCTCCATCTCTTTCCACACTCCAAACTACTCAAGGCCATAACCACAGTTATTGCCTGATTCAGGGAAGGAAAACCCACCTCCAACTGCAGTGCTAATGAAACTTGTCTTAAACCAGAAGATTTAATCCTTTCCAAACCATTTGTATTTCTCACTGGCAGACAAATTAGTCAATAATAGGCATGACCACTCCCTGCTACACCTACAACATGAATGTCTCACAACAGCTCCCACCTGGACTCAAAAGCTGCCTGTGGATCAGGGAATATCATCCAGCATGGGGGCACAACTCAGACAGAATCTACCACTATTTCCAGCAGGAGGACCAAGTTGCAGGCATGCAGCACACAGGGGAACCTGAATGCTTAACCACTGGCACCCAGTCTGCAAAAAAACAACTTGCAAACTTCTCTTCAATTCCCAATTTCTTCACACTCCTGGTCCTTTGTAGCCAGTGTGTCCCTCAGAAAGGAATGTGGACATTAAAGGTATGAGGCAGGGAAGGACCAGCAGGACACCTGCATGAGCAGGATGAAGTCACCCCACGAAGTTTTCCAGGCCCCAGAATCAGATGAGCAAAAGGAAATGCAGTACAGCTGTAACGTTTTGTATTTTAGCTTCATTTTTTTCATTCCTTAAGGCATGTTTAAACAGTCTCTGAGTAAACACTAGTCAAAGTTGTATGTGTGCATGAAGGAAAAGCTCTATCCCTTTCTTTGATGCCAGTCAACACCATCAAAACACTCCACAGACACCCACATTTTAAGAGAAAAGAAAGCAAATGGAAAATAGTTCCATACTGAAATGCAGTCAGTGATCCACTCAGAGGCTCTTAATGCTGCAGCTCTGATTGCCCTTACACGCCAGCAGAGACAAAGGAATGCAATTTGATTGTGCATTCCTAAAAGGAAATTATATTCCCCTCTCTCTATCTTTCTTAAGCATTTGCAATTTTTCAGAAAATGCCATCAACAGTATAAATCACCTGGGCCTAATACAATGGACAAAGTCACAGTAATCAATTCTTATTTATTAATCAGCCTCTATCATGATGTTCCATAATCATTAGACTCCAGTTTGGACACAATAATAATGAAGCTAACAGAACTAATGCAATTTGTGGTAAGATGTTGGCAGGCAATGGCAATAACATTGCTTGATAATAATACAGTCAGGCAAACCAGTCTTGGCTGTAAGAAAAGATATTAAAATGGACAAAAATACACCAGGGAAAGGAGGTTTTAGAAGTACATATTTTCAAGTTGTTATTTAAAAAAAAAAAAAAAAGAAGATAATAATGTTAGAGCCCAATCTGCATCATCAGAAATGAAGGGCTTAGGGTTATATAAAATCATTTCTACTCTCCCTTACTACACAGTAACCACATTTGAACATCCTCACAGCATCTAAATACTGAGTGAGGTTACACGAGTCAGATGAAGGAAAAAATGAACATTTCTCTTGGAAGAAAATTCTTTTAATTACACGAAGTATTCTGCCTGAGATTGTACCATGGGAAGCCTGCAGATCCTGGCTGCTTGTACACACTAAGAACAAGAGCCACCCTCTAAACTCTTGGCTGCTCAGCTCACCTCGGATGTCTGAACAGAAGAGCTTAAAAATGGACAAGGGAGAAAACCACAAAGCAAGGAATGGTGCTCAGATCCTTGGGAGCAAAGTCCACTGCAAACACCACATCGCTGGGGGTGCTTTTAGCTCTCAAAAACATCCTTGTTCCAATGATCAGAGGAATTTCTGGGTGAGAGGGATCACTGCACCACAGAAGGCACAGTTCAAAGGGACAGCAAACCACACAGAATAATTCTGTGGCAATATGACCCCGTGAAATGCTCAGAGCAGCAGAGCCCTGCACCTTAAAAATCTCAACTACTAAAAAAGACAGGGTGGAAAAAAATGGAAAAGAAAGAAAAAAAACTTGTTTATAATAAAGACTACATTCTGTAGCAATTTCCTAGATTCCTGGGGTTAG
This sequence comes from Pachyramphus minor, assembly GCA_013397135.1. NCBI lineage: Eukaryota > Metazoa > Chordata > Aves > Passeriformes > Tyrannidae > Pachyramphus > Pachyramphus minor. The sequence continues at coordinate 708,813 of VYXB01006750.1, forward strand.
AAATCTAGATTGCCAATGGATAAGTGAGCCTTAAAATCACATCCCTGCTGACAAAAATTCATTTCTTATAACCGTCTCCATTTACCGGAATGTTGAATCTTTCCCATGGGGAAGGAACAAATGAAAATGTTATTTCTCTGCTCATGAACTCATACCTTTCTGTCTGCTTTTCACTGTTGGCAATTTCATTCTCTTCCAAATTTGACTAAAGCCCGTGACCTGGGGGAAATAATGTCTATATAATAATCTTCTGAAACTCTAATTCTGAGTCATGTTTTTTTGGATGTTGCCTCACACTTTATGAAAATTGCACTGAGCTATGAAATGTAAGTGATGTGATGTCTCTGCCTTAACATAATCATTTTGTCTGGTGACCATGTTGCAAATAATGATGATGATGATAATAATGATAATCATAATGATAATAATAATAATGGAGTCTCCTTTGAAAGCAGCAAAAAACCACCAAAGAAACACATAAAATTAGAAAGAAAAAAAAAATCCACGCTTAATGGCAAAAAAGATGTTGTGGTACACTATTCCATAGGTTTATTTTCACTGCCCCATGTAAAGAACTAGTCACAACTGGTAGCAAATTAATGGTGTGAGAGAGGCAAGAGAAACATCCTGACACTGTGGCTGAGCAGCTTAATAGCCCTAAAGCTGCCCTGAGTGTGTGCTTTGGGGGATCCCACTAAACCCTGGCACTCTGCTCCCAGGGCCTTGGCCTGGCTGGACCAACCCCACATCTGCACACAGGGAGAAATCAGAAGCACATTCATAAAACACCAAATGCCTGGAAAGTATAATTATTGGCTGGGGTCTCTGGAGCAGCTTGCTGAGCAAACTCAGCAGTGGGGATGTTTGCAGTTGATCAGCTCTTCCCCCAAAAGCAGAAATAACCACAGTGTCTGTTTGTTGGATCCACAGCCACACACTGGCTGCATCCCTGCCCGGCTCTACAAATCTACCCAAACTGAGCTGTACATTACCAGATGTTTATTTTATTTTTTTTAATCCACACTGACCCATAAAATCTACAATACAGTAGATCAAATGGTGGAAATCATTAAAAACTTGCTCTGAACAAAATTGATACTGCCATGTGTTTTGGGCCTTCCTCCATGTGAAGCTCCATTCAGCTCCACAGGTATAAATCTAGAATAACCCCATTTTGATCAACAGATATTTCACACATGCAGAGGTGCAGCACACAGGTGTTGGTATTTAGTCTCTGATGTTTCTGGGATGAATAACACCTCACATATATGTGTGTGTGTATATATATAATACAGCCAACTGAGAAATGCAAAACAAGTGAGGAATGTTTTATTGGTTGGAAAAGAAAAGCCTGGCAATGACAACCTGAGAAATTTTCACCTCATATACCTGAACATTAGATTTGCAGTGAACCAAAGCCCAGAGTGGGGCATGTTTTCTGCCAGGCAAGAATCCTGTAAAGTAAGATTTTTACAGTGCATCCTAAATCTGCAAATTGGTAGCCATAAAGTGCATCTTGAATTGTGAAGAACAGGTTAAGTGTCAGCCCAGACCTTTGACAGCAAACAACATATTCCAGTGTCACATGAAAATTCACTTTTTCCCTCTGACACCATCTGGAAAAAAACAATCTCTCAGAGGTGCATCCCCCATGAACTTGGACAGACCGTGATCTCAGGTGAGCACCATTCTGGGTCCCCACTGGCTCTCAGGTTTTACAAGCTGCCCCATCTTTCTGTGCTTAACTTGCAGTGAAATAAAACCCTTAATGCACTTTTGTGTGGGAGCCTTGGAGTCCTGCCATGGAGGGTTTGTAGTACAGATGAGTGCTGTGTCCAGGTATGAATGGGGGAAAGGACAAGCTCAGAGAGTGTCTCTTGGGACATAAAAAGAAGTGGAGGAAGATGATGCACTAATTACTGAAGGGGGACCCTCATCCATGGTCTCCTGCACTGGACTCAAGGGTAGGTCCTGACCTAAAAGACCAGGGCAGTGCATTCCTGCAGAGCTCCTCAGGGACATGAGTCCAACTCCTGCCAGACAAACCTTGAATTCCCTACAAATTTGGGACACTGCAGAGTGAGCACTGCTCTGGGGCTGCACAGGCAGGTGAATCCATTGCAGAGCCTCATTCCACAGCCCCTGAGGGGACACAGACAACCCCCTGACTGAGGCACAGCTGGGGACAGCACAGCTCAGCCAAAGCCAGCTGCACTAAGGAATGAGTTGCCATTGACTCCTGCAGTTTTCCATCAGGCCCAGCACTAGAAACAGCAGCTCAGTTTTAAACCAGTCATCTCCTCCATTAGCCTTCCACACACAAGAACTTTAATTCTGATCTTTTTCCTAAAGCACTTTTAGATCCTCAGACAAAATCTGTCTGAGAACTGCACACTCTTAATTTGTTGTTGTTGTTAATGGTGGTGCTGCAATGTATTTTTTCAAAAAAACTTTACAACTGCCTTACATGACAATGGTAAAAAGGTTCATTTTAAATAATCAAGAAAGAAATAATTTCCATTAGATAAAGCAGTCAATAGCATCAGAATGTGGCTGCAATTACTTGTTGCACTTTACAATGAAATCCTTGTAGTATAATAACCACAAGATGATGAAACACATTTTGTCTCCATTTCACATGACTGACCCCAATTTTGCCAAGGACATCTGAACACATTTAACATACTGAAATCTTCCATTAGGATAATGAAAATACACATTATTGAATTCTGTGTTTGCTTTATAGTGCTACAAATAGCAAATTCAATCTTTCTTACTTTTGGTGGCGACTACACCTGCATAATTGTTCACATTTCTCAGAGGCTGAAATAAGCTACAAAATGAAGAAAGAGGAAGATGTTGACCCCACAATCCATTATGCAGCACTTAGGTGATTTTATTTGCTGTTTGTGTTTAGTAAAAAGATTGTGTATAACCTAGCAACCCACCAAAGATATACAACCCCCCAGCTAAACTGTGATGAACAGTGAACAAAGGTGCTGGAGTGCTCCCTGGGAAGGCAGCCACTGCCAGAATTTATAGCCATGGGGTGAAATTCAACTTTGCTTCGAGGTACAAATATCCTGCTTTAAAATTACTATGTCATGCTCAGCCTGGAAACACACTGTCAGCCTTGTTGCTGCCCCTTTCAAGAGGGGAAATTTCAGTGACAGAAAACTCGTATCAAAGTTGGTCGCAGCTTTTACCTGTTCGGTGCTGATCACACCTACCTCGTATTTGGTCCCAGGTCTATCCCTGCTTGCATACAGCAGTTTGCTTTAGAGGGAGGTATTTTCCTCTCTTTTCTTATCCACAGATCTCAAATCCCTGAAATCGAGGCCCCACAGCTGAGATGCCCAAGGCAACACTGAGAATTGATTTATGTCAGAGAAAAAGTAAAATCCAGTCCTTTAGGCTTCTGGTTGAGTACAGTAAAGATGAGGCCTTCAGACTACGGGGTATGATAAATATTTCTGCCTCTTTTTATAAGCCAGTGGCTCGTTATTTTCTTTTCTTTAGCTTTAAATTTCACTGCAGTGTTAGAATTTTGAGTTATACTTGCAAAGTCCCTAATGTTTCATTTGGCTTCTACTTCTGTGGCTGGTACTCGGATCCCAGCAGAAATGGAGTAAAACAGCCAATCATCACCCCACCCCTCTCCAGGAGCACTGCTGCAGGTGAAGTCACTTCTTCTTATTCAAAAATAAGAATCCAATCATGGATCACAGTGTTCACCAGTTAAGTTTTGTTCAATATGATCTACTGAGACATTTACAGGTTACATATTCCACAGTCATCGCTCAAAGTAATGTAGTAATTCCAGATGTCAATGAAATTTGGATCATTAACATCAACTGCCCTCAACCAAAGTGTGTCCCAGTCCCTATGTCCCCCTAGCACAATTTTAGAACCTCAAGCAACAGTTCCCATTGCTCTTTGAATACGAGGAATCTAATCTCAGGTAATTTTGAAGTCTGTTTCATACACAGAAAGCTCCAGTGTTGAAAATTACAACAAAAGTCAACAGGGAAGACATTCAGCACTGACTGCAATCCCAGCATCCTTCTGCTGCACTTGGCTGACAGATGGGTATGAACCAACAATGCAATCCACAGAGCAAAGAGGAAGTCTGAGCTTCCAAAACTGCAGATAACCATGCTGGAAATTGTTACCCCAGGCCTGCTCCAGACACTGCAACATAACCAGGAAGGAGCAAAGTTAAAAGATGCTGCAGCCTCTGGACTCAAGGCACCTCCATTCCAGCCCAACTTCCCCTGGAGCAGCTGAGGGGTCAATCTGAGCAAATACCAATAACACACAAGGACCAATGAGCCCACAGGGATCATCGGGGTGCCCACAAGTGGCTCACAAGCCATGTCTCTCCTGTGGCAGCTGGGGGCACAGCATGCTGTATACCCTGATGATTCAGTGTACTCCTACAAGAGGTTCTAGATGCTGCTCTACTTCAGAGGCCCTTTTTCTGCACAGAGCAATTGAAAAGAGGACAACAATGTCCTACTGACGACTTAGAGCCTCTCCTAGAGATCACAGAGTTCACTGCTGCTTGTCTTTGACCTTGTGCAACCACATGGCACTGCACCAGCATCAGGCAGGCAGTGAAAAACAAGAACTTCCCCTCAGAATGTAATGTTTTAAAGTTATCTCAGGCAAATGTGTAATTGCAAACATCTAAGCACAAAGCATTGGAGACCTTGGAAAGCAATTTGCCTTCATTTGTGCTTCTGCGTGTGTCGAATCTCAGGATCTGATCTCTCACTGTTACTGTTGCAACAGTCTGGAAGATCTATTAAAACTCACAGTCTCTGGTTTTCTGGCTTTCATCAGAGTGCCAAATTTACCCCCATCCATTTCATCTGAAGGAAGCTGAGTTACAACAGTGATACATTTGGAGAAGATGCTCTCAAGGCAAAAACCTGTTCCATAAAACACAGAATCTGAGCTGTGACTGAAATTCTGGCTGGAGTTCTGAAACCATTCAAGTTAAATGCAATGGTTAAAGAATAATTGCCACTAAGGAAATCCAAGTTAGAACAGCTCTGTAGCAGTCACTTTGATGGACAAGGGGTGGATTCTCCATGCCATTACACTACTTTACTCCAGTGCAAATTCCATCTATTTCAGTGTTTACTAATTCCAGTTCAAGGGAGATGATCAAAATTAGAGTCAATTGAGTCTGATATAAGAAGATCTCAGATTTCTCCACTCCATTAACATCAATTTCTGCACTCCATTAACAGCAGCTTTATTCTGGTGTAACTGCATTGATTTCAAAAGAGTTACACCACCCCGATGTTGGTGCTGAAGGAACAGAAAATCAGACCCTATTTCTTTAACAGCTTTACTATTTTGGAAAATATTATTTCCCTAAGACCATTAGTACAAAAGTGCTATAGCAAGAAACACACAAATATTCTTGTATAATGTAATAGCTGACCAATCCAGCAGATAAGGATTGTATTTAGGTTCTGACACAAAGCCTACAGAAATCAGTGACTTTTACATCAGCCCCTTTGCTCTCTCTTTAACCAAAGCTAATACACCCAGCAACAAGGATGCTGCAAGTCTCCAGGAGCAGCCCTGCCCTGCAGTGCTCACTGGACTGACCAGTGAACTCTGCTTGCTGAAAATAACTGACCTGAGAAGGACACATCAGCTCTTCCCACTGCTGCCCATTTTACACTGAGCTGGCAGTTCCCACAGAAATGGGATCCAAAGCTGAGCAACTCCACTCTCTGCAAGGTTTTATGGAAGCATGTGACACACATCCGTGCAGACACATAAATATCAACTACATGTATCACAGAGGATGATCTGGTCTATTAACTTCAAGTCACTGAGAATTATATGTACTGAGATCAAACAATGAATGTGCTTTGACTTCAATACGCTTTAAATCAGGCCTAAAATAAAGAGATTGGTAGGACTGAAGTACAATAGCCTCTTAAATATTTCAAAAGCTACAGTTTAGCAGAAGGAAAATGTGCCATAGTAGTGCTGTTCCTAGAAAACACACCAGTCTATGCACATGGCTGTGAATAAACAGCTGACATTCTCTGCATTCATTCTGAAGCAATTGCTTAAATAAAAAAAATTGCCTGTGACATAAATAATCCAGTAGGGTAAATTCCCAGAAGTGTCAGCTTTTGTATTATTGATGCCTAATATTTTTAAATAAAATCAAGTATGATTAATCTTCTTGTATTACTATAACGAGTGGAAAGAAATCACTGGCAGAATGCATTAGTGGTTATCAAAAACAATCAACTGCATTTTCCACATTCAACAAAAATGGGTGCATGATACCAGTGGGAAGATTGAATGGAAAACTGATCAAAAGACATGGAAGCCTCTATTTTTAATGGAAATACATGTGAAAATATCATTACAACCATGTTGCTAAGTATGCAATACTGATGTTGCTGAACCAAAATACATTGGTATTGAAATGGCTGACAAAAAAAAAAAAAGAATAAGTTTGAAATGGGTTTGATGGTTCACTTTGAGCTCTAGTTGTACCAAATCTTTAACTGTCAGTAAAGAGCTGCAAATACTGTGATTCCACCCATTCCCATTGGGTCTAATGTGCTGTATGCTCTGTGTAGTCAGTGGCCCTCCAGTGTTAATTAGGGCATACGGGGCTCATGTAATGAAAATAATGCCTATCACAATCACCATGAGATAATTCTCAATCCAATATTGCCACAGAATGAAAACAGTTTCTGAGGTCACATGGTGTTTTTCAGAGAGCCTGACAATGCAAAGCTTTACTGACATCCCCAACACAACGTGTCCTCTGTGGTCCCACTGAAGAGAACAAACCTGCTCCCAGCCTTGTGAAGGGCTGATTTCCTACCCACTGGCTTTCTGTCAGTGTGGCTACGTGTTAAGCAGCTTCTCACAGGCCCATGACCCTCCAGAAGAGTGCAAAGAGCACTGAGAACAGAACCCAGTGGCTGCCCAACACTACCAGCCTGTAACTGGTGAGGGAAGGAAACAGGCTCATTTGGAGAAAAACCTTCAGGTGACTGTCAGTAAAGAGCTGCAAACCCACTTCAGTCCATTCAATGGGGTATTATGCCTTCAGATAGGTTGATCAGCTAAATTCACCACCAGACAGGAATGCAAGCTAGTTGAAGCACTACAGAACAACTATCCAGGCACAAAAGTTGCCAGATCTGTGTATGGAAGTGCAGGTCAGTCACTGGAAAAGAAAAAAAAAGTTTTAAATCAAAATAAGTGCTTACTTTACCTGGAAATGTAAAACCCACGGGATTAGATTCAGCAGTATTATATCAGGAATGCAAAAGTTGTGTTTCAGTATTGATTAATGCCAGCAAGGCTTGAATTTGCATGTCATTTACAATCACTTCCTTCAACAAATTACTTCATTCAGTATTATTATAAGTTGGGCACGACAAGATTATTGCAAATCACTCTCTCTCAGGAAGAATCAGTAAGAAACCCTCGGTTTATCTGGACATACTGCAGCAGACATGATTGGGTGAGGAGGTATAAACACAGTTTATACACAGAGTCCTGTACATTACTCAAGTGTGCTGGTGTCACTTGCAGATTAGGAAAATTATTAGTTCTGTTCAGATAGTGTTCCCAATACGCTGCTCCCAAGCACATGGAAGATGGATTCCCTGCTCTCAGGAGATCACAGTTGCTTCCCTGGTGGCTGGACCCCAGGGAGGTCAGGCAGCAGCACAGAGCCAGCCAGCTCTGCAAACACCAGTGAGCTCCACAAGCCAGGCTGCCAAGAGAGGGACTGAGAGCTCTGATTTGCATGCAGGGGTGGATTAAAATCAGATGGCCACATAGTCACCATCCCCTAGACCATCTCCTCCATCCCCCTGGTGGCAGTTGTCATCCTGCCACAGCACAGACAATGGAAAGGCTCATGGTGCTGCTTCTGGAGCGCTCCAGTTTTCAGCTTTGGGGTATTATGCCTCCAATTTGAGTTGAACTTAATATGCTTTAGAAGCCATTGGTTCATCTGCCTTGCAGAGGAGGTGATGTCCATCCCAGGGGCAGGACAGACAGCTCAAGGGCCATAACCTCCTCAGCTGGTTTTTGCCTTTAATTTGCCACAGCTTGCAAGTCAGGGAGCTCAGGCAGGACCTAAGTCACATGGCTGGATTTCAACAGAGCACTTTGGACCAGTGAAATCTGTGGAACAAGTGGTGATTAAAGTCAAGCAGGTGCCTAAATCCTTGGCTGGATTGAGATCACTTAACCTGGACCAAGATGCTGGATTTGCCTGTACAGCTGAGCTGACACAATTCATGCATTGGGTGAATACAGTGCTGCCTGCACCAGCCTGTGTGTTAATTATTAACATTTACTCAGGTAATTTTAGATTCTTATACAAGAGTGTTGTTTTGAATGAAAGGCTTTAACAACAAATATTGCAAAGACTGAACAGGCCAGGACTGTAAATGCAACACAAAGCAGAGGAAAACATAACAATTCTTCCAGCCTTTATCATTCACACTGAATTTGCAGACTGCAGATCATGGCAGACACTGAAACATTTTCTCATTTTGAAAGAAGTCCAGGCAAGTACCACATGCTGTGAAATATTATCTTATGGGAGTTGTTTTGATAAAAACAAATGGCCAATCCTAAAGATTAATGCTTCATATGATGTATTCAGGTTATTAATCCCACCTTCTTCTTTCCACTGGCCCCGGTAGTGAGTGTTTTCTGGAAAACTGCATGGAGCCAGATGGTTAACTATTGGAAATCTATACTAAAAAGATTAATGTTACCCCATGACAGGGATCAGTCATTTGTAGAGATTTCCTAATACAAACGGTGCCATTTGTTTATTCAGACTGGTTGGATGAGCCATACTCTGAGGAGAGCCTAATTAGTTCTCAAAAATTTTCAAAACATTGGGGCCCAGCTGCTGAGCTGCAGTTCAACATCTGAAAGAAAATTAAACAGGTATCCAAGTAACACCAGCATCAAGGCTGACAGGTAAGAGGGGCTGCTCTTCAGACTGCCTTGGAGCTGTTAATTCTAACATATGAGGAAAGGCTCTGGTGCTCTGGGCAAGGTAAGTGCTTACAAGTGGCCACTGGAAAGACTCCAGTGCCTGCTGCAGAGATTAAATATTGCAGCCCTGGGTGCCATTACCCTTTAGACAGCAGAACTGGGCACAGCATTAGTCTGAACACCCACCTACCCCCCTCAGTGTGAACACAGCCCACTCTAATGCACAGTAACAAAATTCCAACCCCCTTCACATCCTGCTTTTATGTGTAAACTAAATATACTGCAAGGGAGACGAGCATGAAAGAAACGCGCCCGTTTTACACAAAAATTTCAAAGTGTGAACAGTACTTACTAAATTTCACAGTAGCCCTTCTTCCAGATGGATAGAAGAACCAATATGTCCAAGGCCACTGCAATTTCCAAACCACTTAGATTAAACCTCCCTGCATTCAGGGAAGTGGTGAAGCACGTGCTTTAAAGTGAAGCACACACTTAAATGCCATTGACTTCAGTTATGCATGTGTGCTTACACACTCTCCTGAATAAAATAGATGTAAGCATGTGTTTAAACTTGAACCTCTGCTTTGTTGAGATGAGGCTGTGAAGAGGAGAGTGAAATTTAAACTGGTGTGAGAAATGGTGCTTTTATCTCCAAGCAACAAGGCCTTTCCATCAGCAGAGAATACAACCAGGTGTTNNAAAAAAAAAAGGGGTTTTTGGGGGGGGGGGGGAAATCTACACACAAGTGCTTTTCTTTTCCTTCAAAAGGACATAAGGAGTGGAAAAAAAAGCAAAAAAAAAAGCCATTAGAATGGAATGTTTTTACATAAACTGTACAAAAATTCATCCATATGAAAAGACTGACAGCCCTGAGGCTGAGGCCAGGACAGATGTTAACTTGCAAACAGCTGTTGCACTTGGAGCCACTGAACTCCCCACTGCTGTTACTGCTCCCCCCATGGAGTTCCCACATGTCCCCTGCAGCAGCAGGAGGGTCTGTGTGCCTGCACCTTCCTCCACCACAGGCAAAATCAGCCCCATCAGCTTCAAAAAAGGGCAAAATACTCGAGCTGTGGTTAAACCTGTTCAATGCTGGGTGGTGGAGGAGGTGCAGGAGCACTCCCAGGACTGCCTTGGGAAATTAGCCCCTGACAAATAGGACCTGCTCAAAAAATGGTGTGTCCCAAGGATCACAATTATTTGGATCGTTTCTTTGGTGTAAAGAAAGGTCAACTGTGATGGGCTAGGCTAAAAAACATGTTCAAGAGCACAAGAAAACAGCAGTTTTGCTGTGTACTCCTAGAGCAAAACAAGCAACAAACCCCAACAATAAAAAAGAAGCACTTTCCTGGAAAGTTACAGCGAAAAATATGATTTGTGAAGGATGTCACACATCTAGTGACTGTTTTATTACTCACCAAATAAGACCAACCAGGCCAACAGCTGCAGCAACCTGGCACAGCTGTGGTGCAGCCAGTGGAACTGGACTGGAAACTGGGACCTCTGGTACCAGACTTGTACAGTTTTTGTTTTGAGTCCTGGGCCCTTTCACACCCACAAATACACTAATGGCTACAGACAGAAATGGTAAACTGGCTTCTGATTTATTAGTCCACATAGTTATTTATATATAATATTTTTGCATTCTATCCTTTTCTCTCCAATGGTTTATGGGTTTTTTTTCATCTCAAACTTCACAGTTAACTTCAGTTATGAGCTTTTTGAGACAAGGATTGTTGATGCATATAGAAACTAATGAAAGGACCTGAGATTCTGCCATATTACCAAAATCAAAATCATTCTGCTGCTATACAGAAATTTAAACTGAGATGTTTTGCTCATAATCCCAAAATCACCTCCCTTTTAGTCCTGTATCAATTATTCCACATGTGCCATTCATGATGCAGGAAAGTATTTTCTCCCAATGTATATGCAAAAGCTTCACCAAAAAAAAAAGTAGGATTAACTAAAGTCACCTTAATTCAGAGAAGTGAGAGTTTTAAAAACAGGTATTTATTAAGAAAGTGAATTTCTGAGCAGTATCCTTCCTGGTGATATAAATATCTGGCATAGACATAATCAAGAGCACATCTTGGAGAAAATATTAAAGCAGTATATGATTTGATACCACTAAAAAAAAGCAATCAAAGCAGAGCATGGCAATAAATTAATAGAAAAAGTTATCTATCCAAACCAGACTAAAAGTAATTTTGTAAGTCAGCACTAAAAAGTTAAATAAACACTAATTTAATCTATTTTAGATGCAGCAGTCAATAGATGAAATACTTTACTGCTCTGTAGCTCTGTGAACACAGTCAGCTGACACAGTAATTGAAAAGAAGGGAAAACCACCTCCCTGGTGAGGCCCTGAGCACTGGGGAAGCAGGAGCACAGAAACATGGGACAGAAACACACCTCCTGAGTCAGGGAAGCTGCTTTTCCAGGGAAAACTGCAAAATGGGGGTCTGATGCAATGACCTCCAGATAATGGCTGGACCTATTTTACCTGTCCTGCCTTTCCAGGTGCTTTTAGGCAGCACAACCATCCTTTTCCAGGGCACAAGCATTTCCACTCCTCTGGGGTGTGCCCAGAAAGGAAACAATTAGTTCCTCCAAAGGGGTATCCTGTGTCAGAAGCAACAAATTCCCTGGGGCTGTGGAATGGGGAAGGTTGTTGGTGGAATTTCTAGGGATTGCCACTTCTCAAACACCCTGGGTTCCAGTTGTTCCCATACATATTCATTGCCAACATCAGGGAGAGGCCTCCATTCATGCCAGTCCCTAGAGAGGTCCTGGAGAAGTTTCAGGAAACAAGGCTACCAACAGCAAGAGGCTGATATGATTTATTTCATATCTGACATTACACATGCAACTGAGGGCATCCCACAGCTCTCTCATACACTTTCTGAAGTTCTCTGAATCTTCCCAAAAAAGCTGCTACAAACTTACCTTCAGGTGAACGTCCCAGGTGGTATTTCCAAGAAATAATAAAGAGGCTTTAGTTATTATCACTCCAGGCATTTGTACTGCAGATAGGCAAGAAAAAGGACTTTATAACTGAGCTGAGGAGTGAATGAAGAGCAAAGTCAGAGCAGTGTAATGACACTCAGACAATGATAGCAAAGCAGAGGAAAGGAGACAGAAATACTGGGAACTGAACTGCAAAGATGAAAGCAAGAAGCAATCAATGGGTAATGATGATAAAACCAACAAAATTAAACTTAGGCTTTGACTCTGAGCGGTACCTGAGCAAGTGAGTTCCTAAACCTAAAGCCAGGCACAAACTTGATAAAACTGTCAGCAGGTCAACTCAACAACAAGCCTTCTTCAAATCCTTCTTTTAAATAAATGAATGTAGACATTTGGATATGGTTTTCCAGTTAAATACAGCAAAATTTCTACTGATTCAATCAGAACAAAGTCCTTTGAACTGATGAAGTACTATGTAAGAAAGAATGTGGTGCTCAGAGGGCTGTCAAGTGGCCTCTTGCTATGAATTCATGATGATGCCAACCTTTTGTTTACTGTTTCTGTACCACAGGCAATTTAAGTAAGCAAGATGTACTTAGTAAACCAAAACCATACAAATATCTGCTGGGAGACACTGGGGAAAGGCAGGATGGAAGGGATGAAGGAGGAATGTTATTAGAGTGGGAATCACAAGGAAGTGTGTTCTTGTTCTCTCTCAGGCTCGAGGAGTGCTTCTACCACAGGAGAAAATGGAGTGTCACACCAGGTGCCATTGCATTAATACATCAGAGAGCCAAGGAGGACACTCTGCTCCCACTACCATTTGCAGGCCTTTTTTTCTTTCTTTTTTTTTTTTCTTTTAACAACATTAAATTTGCATTAGCTTGGATGGGAGAAAAGGCTGGCATATAATGGGAGAGGGGCTGAATTAATATTCATAAGCAACACACTGGAAGAATGCAGAAGGGGTGATTTGAGGGAGTTTGGAGAGACAGACATTAGTACTCAAGACCTCCTGCGTAACACACTCTGCTTTCAAGCAAGAATTGCAATGTCTCCTCCTCATCCACACTAAATATTGCCTGCTCTGAACAGCTTTTGGATTCCCCACTCCAGGGCACTCCGGGGAGGAAACTGTTTTGGCTGGAGTTCGGCAGGAGCAGGTGGCACTCACCAGCTGTAAGTAATTTTGCTCTTGTTGGCACCACAGCGGTTCTTGGACTTCTCACAGTTTGTGTTCAGCGGGGAAGGGGGGGGACGGGGAGGGAGCAAACAAGTCCTCAGTGGTGTTTAACAGCATCCCAGGCTTCAGGGCTGCCTCTTCCAAGCTGGCAGCTCCAAGCACACAGCAGAAGACACGGTGCTTGCAGAGGTGCCTGAATGGAGGTGCCAGCACAGGTTTGCTCACGCTCCCACTCTCTGCTGGGAGAGCACCTCACCCCCACACAGCTGCCAACCCAAGGTGGCAACAGTCCTGCAAAGCAGGAAGAGAGGAGCATGGCTCATCACCAGGTGTGAGGGATCTCTCTGCAGATGGACTATCCAGCACCAGGGCCTTTCAGAGAGCCCCAACACACATTCCTGTTCCAGCATCCGTGCTGCCAATTCTGCAGCCTCTGCGCGTGACTGTCTACAGAAACAGGGGCTTCAGCTGGAAAATTTCTGGGGCTACTGGTGCTGTGCAAAAGTACAGTAGACAAATACTTCAATTATTACATTTAATGCCATATTTCATCAAAGAAAAGAAAGAAGAACCTGGATGCCCATAAGTGTGGCAATGCCATTATGCTGTTGGTCTGAAGTTAGTGACTTTCATTTCAGAAGCCACCTGAGAAATCAGAAGTCAAGCATGGGAGCAGAAGAGGCAGCAGCTCTCTTCCCTTCTCCATTTCTTATCACAACAGAGGGAGTTTAGACTTGCATGACCATCTCTTCTGGAAGACTTTTTTTAAAGTGCTTTAAATATCTCAAATCCCCCTCTTTTCTTTCAGCTATGCACCATGAAACCCTTTACACCTGGAGTCAGAAATGATTCCTTGAAACTGCAACACATTTCCTCTTGCATTCACTGACACACCCAACAGTCCAACCTTCGTTTGGAAGGTTCCTTTCATTTCCAAATGGCACACAGGCAACTATATGCTGTAGTGGTGCCACTCCAAACATGAACTTCACTCTCTGAACCAGCCTGGCAAATGCACTCAAGAGTCATTTTTGGCCCCTCCAAGCTCACTTTTCATCACCATTCCCGACAGACACGTTCCTCCTTGGCAAAAATTAACACTTTGATACTGAAGCTACCTTGTGATCTTTTATTATAGCTGGTGTCTATTCTGCCATTTAACAACAACCTCTTTTATCTGCTGTGGTGGAGCAATTAGTCAATGCTATTAATATTATGAAGTTCTATTACAGTATTAGCTGGAAATCTATTTACCCAGTGCCCTCCACCAATGCACAGGTAAGCATCTGTCTCTGTGATGAAGAGTAACCTTATATAGGTCACTGGATAAAATGAACAGCTAAAACATTCCTAATAAATGCCCAAGAAATCACTTTCTCTTCATCTGCAGGCAACTGATTGTCACAGATTTCTCCCATAAATCCTTTTACAGTGATGCCACACAATATGGCCAAGCCCATTGATCCTATAAGCCAACCTTGAGTTTGCCCCAAAAGCACACTCAGGAAAGGAAAGAGATCTGCTGGAACATCCTCCATTGTGCAGCAAAGACAGCCAGGGAGCTCCTCAGCAATGCAAAGTGCCCAGATCTGATTGCAGAGTCAAAGGGCTGCTCATCACGGACACGACAGCCCCAAACCATCCTGTGGCATCCACAGCTCTCTGTGGGAGGGAGAGTTCAGCACATCAAGTGAGATGAGATTGCAGGAGGTGAATAAAGCTACTTCAGCTGAATGCACATTAACCCTCAGGTGGAGCAAGATCAAAATATTTGCCCTAATTTTTTTTTTTTTAAAAAACAGATCTACCATTTCTAAAGGAAAGGCCATCAAAACCCTTGACTTCCTAATGGTCTGAGAACAGCAATAACCTAATAATC
The DNA here is from genome assembly GCA_013397135.1 of Pachyramphus minor. Lineage (NCBI taxonomy): Eukaryota > Metazoa > Chordata > Aves > Passeriformes > Tyrannidae > Pachyramphus > Pachyramphus minor. The sequence continues at coordinate 723,869 of VYXB01006750.1, forward strand.
TTTTTCTTATGAACAAAGTACTCCCAAATATTTATAACGAACCATTACAGCCTGCATTGCAACTTTACAAGCCTTCATCTAATTACTTCCACTGAAACAAACACACAAATCTTCCAGCTCGGTGCTGCCACACGCACAGACTCTCTGAGCACCAAGCCCTCAGCAACCTTCCTCTGATGGACACTTTTTTTCCCAGGAAATGACACAGAGACATAGGTAAAAGGTGATTTAGATAGACTGCTGTGTCACAAATTGTCAGGATCTGATTTAAAGACCTTGCCTTTGTCAAGAAAGACAGTTGGGTGTCTGCTTTAAAGAAGTACTGGGAATATTTTCATCAAAGGTTTGAATTGAAAAACAGTGGGAGGTAAATATCTGAGATGTTGCCAAGAAAGACCGCTATATCCGTGCAATTACCATTAACAGGGGACAGCAGTGGTTCAATGAAGTAATTCAATCTGGTGTCCTACATTTTATCAGACAGCAATTTTGAGTTCTGACATAAAAGGCTGAGAAAGAGGATTGGACTCTTTTCTGTGAAATTCAGCCTTAATTCTTGCAATCAGGAGATGTGTTCTCTGCTCCAGGTACAAGCCTACTATCCCTCCAAGGGACTCAAAAGAAGAATAACCTAATATTCACCTTAACACTGCTCATTCACATAGGAACAAGTCACACTTTGGGCAAGTTTGGGAACTGAGTGCCTGCAGTATTACAGGAGTGTTTTCCTCCTGGCTTAGCTACCTCAGCATTTCCTCACCTGCAACTTTTGCCAGGAGAAAAAGACCTGTTGTTTAAAAAAATTAAACAACATGATGCACCCTAAAGTAGTAAATATATTCTTCCAAGAGGTAAGAGAGGGAGAGATGGTATTTCTCAGAAAATGGTTAAAAAAGCAAAGCTTATGGAAGCTCCCACCAGAATAATACCATCACACAGCTTCTCCTCATCACTCACCCCTCTGTAGTGCACACCTTTTTCAGGGAAATCACCACACTCTATCCTTTTAACTCCTTTCTTCCATAATCCCTTTTTGCCATGAGTGTGCTGGTCTACAAATTCTTGTGTTATGCCACACAGAGACCTTGCAAGGTTTCCCTGTTATTTTAACAGCACACAGGCGAAAATGTTAATTTTACATTTTTCTGAGTAAAACCTCACCACAAACAGTAACACCATCAGATAATTTGCATCAGAAACAGCCCAGTGTTGCTCTTTCCACTTGGCCCACAAACAAATTCCACCAAGTTCCAAACTTAACCAAAAAAAAAGAGCAAACTGGCTCCTGTGTTGTAGAGAACGTGGTCAGCCCCCTTTAAACATGAACAAAGCCAGGACTCATTGAAGCACCCCCTGAGGGACTGTGCATCCCTTTTCTTTTCATGACATGATAGAGAATCTCCTCTAGAGACCCAACACTATCTTTGCTCCCAGATATTAAACATACAATACAGGCAGTGCTGTTGAGCATTCTCTTTTAATGATATGAAACTGAGACCCTTGGAAGATGAAGGCTCTGTATGTGACAGCTTAACTGCCTGCAATCAAACTAATTTGCTGTACAATGACCTGAAATGAGTTTAAAAGCACCATAATGCATGTTTAGCAATCAGTGAAGCAATCCTTTATTATTCAGGTTCACATCTGCAATTCCTGTCACATGTTACCACAAAGAGGGGGAAACACAAAAAATAATTATTTTGCTTTGCAAAATGAGCAAAACATGAGCCACAAGTAACGTGGGCTGTTAGAGACCAAACTGAGAGTGGCAGCAAATCTTAAGTCTTTCTGCTACTTACAGAAATCTTATAATGTCCAGAAGATGAAATTATATAATTAAAAACTTGCTTATAAATGATAAAGTCTTGATTTTTCTAAATTGATTTTTGCTGAAAAAGTTATTAAGGAAGTTCACCTGAAATACCATAAAAAATACGAACTGAGTGTGTCTCCAGGGTTTTAAACCATAAATGAAGGTAACAATCACCTTCAGCATCTCCCTTTCTGCCAGTAACAAAAGCTGGAGACCCTTCTGACAAATAACACATTTAAAACATCTCATTTCCTTCCTTTCTCCCTTTCTTTTTTCATGCTGTCTCCATTCATCACACTTGTTATCCTTGGGAAAAGGATGACTCCAACAAGGTACATGGAGAACCACACAGGGAAGCAGAAGGAAAAGGGACCAACAAGCTGAAAACACTTGGTGAAAGAAAAAAAACCCAATGGAATGACACAGAAGGGCAAAACTGAGGCCAAGCTACTACAGACAGCACAGAACTGCTCAATTCTGAGAGCTACAGCAGGACTTAGCTTGGACAAGGAACAAGCACATTTTAGCTCAGCTTGGGGATATTGTCTCCTGAATCACCAAATGTATCTGGGAGCAGTCCCAAAGAAATTGAAGTTATTAAAGAAATTCCACTGTTGAGACAGAGGGTGAAAATCTGTGTTCCAGCAATGAGGGGACACAGTGGAAAGACCAGAAGTTCTGAAATCTGATGTCATTTCTGCTTCCTTGGGTAAGAAGCTGCTGTGGTGCCCTGCTCTCCTTCTTTAAGGTTGGAGAACATAGTTTCAAACAATTCAAAGAAGAAGTGTAGGGATTAATATTTTAAATTCAAAGCATGTTATTCAAAAATGCATCAGGGCAGGGTTCTTCAGTGTATGAGGAAACACCCTTCTGAAGGGCTGCCAAAATAACTGGGACCCTCATCATCCCTGTTCAAAATTCTCTGAGTAGAGACCTATCCTGACTAAATCCCAGCTCAGGACATTTACTCTGCTTGCCTAAACCTTCCTCAAATATTGAGTTAATAATATGTGAAATACTCAGTTTTCTTCTCCAAAACCAGTTGTTTTGCTCCAACTATTCTTATGGTGGCATAAGAGATACCCACACTCCTGCTCTTGGTCTTCTTCTTGCTTTGCTGGTCATGTTTGCAAACACTTCACTGAGTCTCAGTTCTCCCTAGGAACAGCACTGTAGTTTATAAATGCTCAAATTAATAGACCTGGGGTAGATGTTATTACATGCAATGTATTTAGTTCGCACTGATGATGCCTCCCTTACAGCAGCTGTTACAATAAACTGCATTTTCAATGTCTCCTGGAAAACAAAACACAACACCTAAAAGGTTTCAGATGAAGAAACACCAGGTTTCCTGGTCTCATTGCACCACACCAAATCTGCTCCAAGGAGGGCTGCAAACACTAATGAGTAATTACAGCCCACTGAGAGATATTTCTACTGGGGATCTTGTCCACTTTTCTTGAATCTGAATCTACCATCAGAAAATTCATAACCTCTGTTGTCAGCTTCACTTCTGCAAAGAATGGGCACATGGAGAATTTAAAGTGGAGCTAAAATAGATTTCAATATACCCTTCACAATAATAGTTGGTAAAACTAATTACAGTGAGAAAATTGGAGATCATTCATTACCCAACTAAGCAAATTAGGATTCGTTAACAGTGATTTATAGTGCCAAACACAGGATAACAAGGATTGTCTTTTCAGCTCTGGTTACAGGGGACATGACAGTTTATGGTGTGGTGCCATCCCACCAGTTTTTGTAGACCCCACAGTATTTCAGAGGGATACACACTTTGACATAAACAAAATACATTACAGGCACTAAAAATAACTGAGCAGCTTAAGTGACCTGCAAGAACAACAGTTCTTTGTTTATCAACACCACTGTGTACATGATGTGTGTACAGTACCACATCCCTTCTGCAGCATTAGCTGCTTGGATTTATTAAACCTCTTCCAGAGGATCCTTTTGATCTGACCTGTTTGTCTCCTGTGGAAGCTGATGGGTCCCTACTGGACTGTTCTAAAGTGGAATCTCTTAACACACTCTCACCTTGGAGAGGTAACAGCACCACAAATCTGACCACCCCAAGGAACAAAGCACAGGCTCCTCAGGATCACTGCCAGGGCACATGGACCAGGCAAGGAGGGAGAATCTACTCTTTGAATGTGCTGGTGTAACTAATTCCACATTTGTTCTGTAAGACAATGTCTTGGGTGAAACCCCCCCCATGGCACAGGGCAATAACTGGCTTTATCCAGGCCAAAGGCTGGTTTTCCATCATTTCCATACTAAACACCACTGGTGCTCCCCTTATTCTCCTTGGGACGAGTTTTTAGAGCTCTGAGTAATGTAATGCAACATTGCACAACCCAGTGTCCCAGTGGCCTGCTGTAACCACACAAACATCTGCTGAGCTGAACCCACCCAGGGCCAGGCTGCAGAGCACAACTGATTAGCGAGAGCCTCTGGGAATATGGGCACGATTTATGTTAGTCTGAGTCACCAGCCCATGTGCAAAGCACAGTTTCAGTTTTTCTTTCTTTTTCTTAAGGTGGAACAAAAGCATTGTTTGGAAAAGAAGGGCCACAGGAGTCTTATTCTGCCTTCCTGATATTGTTTCCATCCCCAGATTATTAACAAATTTTGTCTAGTTTTGAAAAAATCCACAAACTCTCTGCATTTGGAGGAGGGATAAAAAAAAAAAGGCAGCAACCTGCTAACCAAAACATAAGCATTAAGAGAAGGAACAGAAATTGCCACAAAGACTCAAGAAGCAGGAAATGGGGGTAAGTTGCCATAAACAGGGAAACTGCAATTGTCAAAGAACTTGAGAGTCTTCAGAATAGGGTTTGTTGTTTAGAAGGAAAACACTCAGTTATTTAGGTTTTGATTTCTTCTCTGTTTTGTGTTGCAAACCAATGAACCACTGTATCTTTTAATGTGAATTTGGCTTGGTGGAAGATGTTATAAATGAGCAAAAACCATTCTTCAAAGCCAGATAAGAGAAAAGGCTTTACTGTTATACAAATTCCAATCATATTCTAAAACATCTCAACCCCTGGAAATCTTAAGGCAGCTGGACAACATTACAAACTCACATAATTCCAATAGCTTTCCATTTAGAGTTAAAAAGATTGTGATTTTTTTCTAAAATTCTAATTTCCAATTGTCTGATCCGATTTCTTGATGAGATGTAATCTGTCTTAGAGTCTGTCTTTGATGACAGAGAATGACAATTTGCAATGCAAACAATATCAAAGACAACTGGGAGATTTCCCAGGAAATATTCAGTTATGATTTCTTAGGGTGCACCAATATTAATAGCATGTCTAGAATTTTTTTTTCATCTACACCAATCATAGACTGGACTGAACAGTAAAGTCAGGCCAGCTGGAGTCCTGTGACACAGGTGGCTTGGGAAGAGGAAACTCAGAACAGGGATGCTGAAATTGAGGCAAAACACTGCCTGGAGGCCTGACATGGGAGAATTAGAATGATTGTTACCTATGTCCCTTCTTGTCTGTCTATTGACATAATATATGCAAAAAGGGGAAAGTGTCTCCTCTGACAAGGAGCACCGAGACAGAGGAAACAGATTCCAACAACAACAAAAATGTCTATTCAACAAAATCTGCTGAACACACCAACACTTGTGAAGGAAGTAAAAGAGGGTGGTTCCTAACTGAAGACCAAACTTGTTGGGGTTTTTAGAACTCCCTGACAGCCCTGCAGCATTAACACTCCACCAGTGGTCACTCCCCCTGGCCCCTTTGCTGAAGGCATCTCATTACAAAGTCTGTTTAATTAGTGGCAGTTCCATCACCCCAGCTGGGGGTGGGTTAGGCTGAATCACCTGATGGAGACTCCCAACCCTCTCCATTGCCTTCCTGGGGAAGGTGGGGTGTCAAAGCAGGCTTTGGGAATGCCCTCCCCAGACCCACGTGCATTTTAACTTGATCATTGCTTTTCAAGGGGCCCTAAAGTAGAGCCAATAAGAACAGAATTCACTCTCCAGCTTTGCCATTCAGAAATTTACCTACTTGTTGTATATAATCAGGTAAGATTTCAGCCTTCCCCACTACTGAAAGTGCATAATGAATTCCTAGGATGGAGCTATCATAGAGGTATTAGAGAAATGATTTTGTGTTACTCGGAAGTGTCAGCTTTATAAATGTTTCCTAAAACACTCAGTGATCTCAGGAGACTCTCTACAGAATATCAGGATCCAAAAGTCATTTCAGCTTTGCTGTAGCATGCACAGCACCCACAAACATCACAGACACATGACCCATCAAACCTGAGTGCCTGGCAAAAGCATGGTTCTCAAAGGAGATGCCCAGTTGAACAGGTATTATCTCTGTGCTACGTAACATGGACAAAGAGTCCATTAACACTTGGATTTAAACAGCAAATTTAATCCATACCTCAGTGTTCCTTCATTTCTGAATAAAACCTGCTTCCATGTGCAGGAGATGTCCAGCAGTGCATCTTAACTTACCTGGTTTCCTTTGGTGGGCTGCAGTACATAATATTTCATAGTCCAATGTATATCACATATGGAATAATTTCCAAAAGCAAAAGCTTTGTTGTCATCTATTACAACTAGAAGTTATTTTTTCTTTCTTTGAGACCAGTGACCCCTGTTTTGATGTTCTGGGTTAACACTAAACACAAAAACTAAGAGTCTTTTCTAGTTAGAAGCTTTGGAAAAAAGAAGTCAATTCAAGTGCATATTCTTTTGCACTTTGATAATACAATAATTACATTTATCAGAAACACATGCTAATTGGATCATTCTGGAGCATTTTTCTCATTGTCTGGTACCACAAAACACATCTGGGTTTTATTTGCCCCATGTAAGTTAATAAGGGTACTGACTTCTTTAAAACAACAAGCAAGATAATCCTAAAAACAGTTTTCCAAAGGGAAAAGGGAGGAAAAAACCCCTCGATGTTGCATCCAAGACCGTGTAAGTGTAAAAACAGCTTTAGGATAGAAACTGAAGGACATTTTCTACCTTCTTGGCTATTAGTGAAGAAAGAATAAAAAAGTTAAAGAAATCTGTGACTAGAGACAAGAAACAGCACAGCTAAATGTATTAATGGCACCTAAGAAGGGATGTCTCCCCCACCAACACAGATCCAAATTAGAATGATTGGAAGTGCCAATACATTGGCCCTAGAAGATGTCAAGCTTCTTCTTGTTACTAAATCCCTCACTCAGGAGAACTGGAAACTTTCAAGCTCTCCGTTGGAGCATAGGGGATGTTGACACCTTCCAGATTTTCACTTTACTGGACCAACCCACAGACAGTATGGTGCAGGGAACAGCAGATGGCTTGTCTTCTGTTACCTCTGCTGCCTAAAGATGAAGCTGAGCACCGCTCTCAAACCATGCATATTCAGCTCTCGCTGCAAGGAGAACAAGGCTTATTTATATATACATATATATGTTTCAGCCCTCCAGCCCATATTATATTTGTCCCATTCCAGAGCATGTTCATATGATTTGAATTCTCCCAGACAAAGGAAAGCAATTCCCTCTGAACTATGGAAAGACACTCGAGTTTTAGTTTTAATGCAAAATAAACCTTGAGCCATTTGATATCATTTTTCCATTCACCCCCTCCCTCTTAAAAATACAAGTGGCACAAAGCAGGGCAAGTGCTGAAAAAAGGAAAGCAGTTTGTTTTTCTGTTTCACAACTTACCTTACCCTGATCTGGGCTTTGGCATAATTAGAACAACGACCACAAAGCTTTTTCAGTTGGTGATGCTCTTTTCACACCTCACCACCAGCAGTAGGAACGTTCCATGGGTGCAGAAGTCCAAGGTAAATCCAGCAGGACACAGCATTTCTCCAGGTATTAAGCAATTTTTGTGCTTGCATTTTACAGTTTACAGGTGAGGTGACACATACACAGTCTGATCACACAACTTTCTTACAGGATCATCGACCTCTATGACAAAGGACTAAATTCACCATGTACTAATAAAACAAAATTACTCTCTGGGAATCTGACAAGAGAGCAGCAAAGTTTTTCCCTCATGTAATTGAATACTATATAGTTTTATTTTCCCCAGAGTTTGATGAAATGATAGAAACAGGCTTTGATTAAGCTGTTAACCTCACAGAGCAATGCTGCAGGACAAGGCTCACCGTGTTTTACCCACCTGGTTTTGGACATACATAGTGCTCTGCTTCTCTTACAGTTTTATAAAGGCAGAAAAGAAGTGCTTTGAGAATACAGCATAAGTTACAAGTGAAAGGGGGTATAAGCAATTTAAATACAAATCTTGGAAGAAAATAAACAGTACATTGGGTTGACTGGAAAGCATTTTTTTACTGCCAGACTTATCTGTGCAAGTAAAAGGTATATTGATGACTGTGGGACTAAACAGATAGAAAGGTATATATAGATTGTTAAATCAATAGGGGCATGCAAATAAATCACAAAACAAAAAAAAACTGATCAATTTTCAAACCAGCTGGGGCCTGATCCGCTTTTCAGGACAAGAAATGTAAATGTGGCATAAATACAAGTACAGCTGCATATCCCAAGAGTGTCCATGAGACATGGGGCTTTTAAGCAACAGGTAGAAATCACTGTGTCACCTTCTCTGGACTGTGGTACACAGGAGATGAGGCAAGATTGGTGTAATGGGCTCTTTAAAATCCATGAATCAACAAGAATTGCTACAAGGGGCAATCAAGATCCTGCCATCTCAGATTAGAGAGCCGGTAAGACCACGGTTCATTTTATTTGCTCTAATTGTGTAAATTAAATACTGTTGGAACTTATGTAGTAATTAATTAGGTCAGGAAAACACTGGCCACCGTGTTGGAAATCTTACTTCCAATGCATTTGTGGAGGAAGAATAACAAAGGTACGTTAAGTTCTGGGCCAGAGTGGGGTGGTTGGTTAGTCCTGTTTCCACACACTGAGGCACTTTTGTGTGAGGAGGAAGCTATGCTGTTCAGAGGCACATGTGTGAAAGTTGAGATACACTTACAAAGTAGCCTGTTCCCAAGCTGGAAGGAGCTGAGCTCTGCAATAAAACACAAAGACAAAGTGGAAAGTCAGTGATGGTTTTTAACACGTTCCAATCCACACAGCTCATTACCAGCCCTTTCCAAGCTTTTCATCACTACATCACAGCACCAATGTGCTGCCCCTTGTCATCTGCTACTGAAACAAACACGCTGTTGCTTAATTTTTCCCTTTACATCTCTCAACGACTCTGAGATGGTAACGTGCTATTTACTGAATTCCAAGCTTCTGCGGTCGACGTAATTGCCAATTTATTTGACAGGCAGCTGGGTAATGAATTAATGATGGCATTTCGCCCTGCACTGAGACTAAACAGACACTCATCAACCAGCCTCCCTGACATGCTGACATTCAATGCCCTGGACTCCAGCTACTCAGCTTCATGGCCACAAAGGGGCAGGCGGGAGGGGGAGAAGGAAAAGAAAAAAAACGCGTAGACTGACTTCAAAACAAAAAGCCCGGTGGGTTTGGATGACTTTTTCAGTGTATGACCTGTTTGCCAATTTATTCCCGAAAGGCCCTGGTTAGTACACACATAGTGCTTTTCTAAAATGAGACATTTTGTAAACATAATTAGTAGTCTGAAATGTAAAGAACGCGTGGGCACAGAGAAGCCGCTCCAGTCAATGTGCCGTTTTCTGGAGGATGCAGGCACTACAATTTCCCATTTGGATGTCCACATTGTTTGACAAACCAAGGACTTAGAAGGAGAAGAAAAACACAGGCAGCAAAAATCTACCCTGTGAAATAGATTTCAAAACTCAAACTCTTAAAAATAAGTGAAACTAATATTATTACCATGGGAAATAATCAAATGGTTTAAATGCTTTAAATGAAAAACCATCATGAAATTCAGTTTAAGTGGGGCACGATCACAACCTTTACATTCACAGGAATTAAGGAGATAAAGGGTTTTGTTTCATTAGTTTTTCATCTAAGCAATGGGGATTACACAGCAGGTTCTCTTAGAGACAAGGGGAGAGACTGAAACATCTCAGTCCTAATCCAGGTCACTGCCTGTTCCACTGCAGGGTGGGTGAACAGTTCCCAGTGCTCCTGCCCAGACAGCTGATGGACAAGGAAGCAAAAAGCCGAGGCCCATTCTCTAGTGAGACAACCAGTCTGTAACTCCTGTAGCTCAATTCCTATTTTTGTCCCTCAGCACAAGCTCCCTTTCAGGAATGCCACAGCTCAGGGGTAACAAGGAACTGCAGAGGGGCCCAAGCAACCTGGACAAACCACTGGAACAACCGAGAATTTGCATCACTTCATCCCTGTTCTGAGACACTTCTGCAGGGGACCCCAACAGCAGATCTGCAGTGTGCAGGTCTGGTTATCAGCCTGCAAGGGGAGCTCCACAGAAACAAAGAAATTCCAAAGACCTCCTGTCCCCACTCTTGCTGTTCTGCAGCCTCAAGTTCTCCCTACCACCATCATCCACAGCAAGGCCCCCCTGGCCCAGGGACAGTGTCTCTGCTCAAGGATGGGCACTGCAGATCTGGGAACACGTGGTCATGGGGCCCCGGGGCTCAGCACAACTGCTCTGCTTTCCTCAATGTTGCTGTGACCATTCTCTGTGCTGGGAATAACCTGGTCACCACCACAGCCCCGTCACTGCCCAGCCTGGCTGCTGTTCCCAGCTGGGAAGTGCCCTCCATGGGCCACAGGCCCTGGATTTGGGAGCCTGTGGCCCCCAGGCTGCAGCTCTGCAGCCCTTGGCAGTGAGTGCAGTGCAGCACACTCCAGCATCAAACACATCCACGTTCCTGGCAAGGCACACCACAAATCCTGCCTTCCTCCTCACTCATCCTGCTTTCTGCTTCATGCCATTTACATTCTTTTAATTGAAGCTAGAGAGATCTGCCCACAAGTACAACACGTGCAATCATTATAACCACTTTTGTTTCAGCTATGTACAGATGCCAAGTGAGTCCCACTCTTTCACTCACAGTTTTTAAAACTTACTTTACTGGCTGAAAGCTCCAAAGTTTGCCTTCTGCATCTGTGTGTAATTTTTGTCTGCTTTCTATTCCAAGTTTTGGAAGGATCAAGTATCAAAACAAAACAATAAAATGGAAGAAAAAAAGAATAAGCAAACAAAATATTTCCCACTGAATATTTTCATTCCTTCAAAAGCAATGTTGCAATGGCTATGGGAGGACAGTCGAAACATAGCAGTCAAATGACTTTCACTGAGCAACTGTGCATTTTCAGGGAATTTGAGTTTGCTGGATGGAAATATAGCCCTTCACACATTGCATGCTGCATATGGAGAGTACAGTTTGCAAACTCTTTTTAATTGAGGTACAAAAGACTGTGCTGCACATGCATGGATGACTGGGTCAGCTGTGTGTGAACTGTGTGTTGACAGAGCACAAAGGCTGAAGCGAGGGCTATGCAAGAGACAACTTCTCACCTTTTGGGTAACTCCCAATAGCGAAAGGATCCCACTACCCAGTGCCCAGCCTGGGTACCAACTGCACAAGCATCTTTACAAGCCCATGCTGAGTCGTGATCCTGCACTGGATGGTTCTACATCTCTTATATAAAGTGTGCCTATAATAGAGGTAATGGTTTCACTCTCCGAAACCCTTTGCAAAATAGGACATTAGATATACTACTTGATATTCACACAACCACCAGCAGAAGCCTGCATTAGGTGCCCATCAGCAAAACACACTTGCTTAAAATTAACATGGCTTTGGTTTTGTTATTTTCCTTCTGGGATTTTTTGTTTTCTTTTTTTTTGTTTGTTTGGGGTTTTTTCCTTTTTTTTTTTCTTTTTTTTTGTTTCCTTCCTTTCTTAAAGAGAAGAACTTTGGCCCAGAAGCAAAAATGTAGTAACCCTCGTGTAAGCATTAGTTTATTGTGTACCAAAGAAAATTACATCCTTGAGGTCTTGGAAGGCACAGTTATACCCATTTTGCATATATATTGTGCATTACTTGGGGAGCTGGGTGGGGAGAAAGACTGTGTTGTACATATTTGTTCTGGCTATTGTTTATGCAGGTCTGACTGAATGAAGGAACAGTGGGTATCATTTCAATTTCTGATGTCAACATCAAATTACTTATTTAATTTCATGCCTGGTGAAGCATTGTATAGCTACACGCAGAATCATTTCACTTCATTTGTTATGCTGTGTTTTCTTGGCGATTGGCTTGCCTTCCAACTGACAGCTTTAATTACGACATGAATTTGATTGCACTGCCGAGGAATTAACATAATGCAACAAAGCATTTAAGCACCCAACCTTAGACACACAAACACACACATAACACACACACACAAAGCAGCAGCCTCTGCAGCTGATCAGCTCCTGGCACACGCACACAGACACACACAGAGCTTTGCTGGTGTGATTCCACCTCGGATACAGCCAAGATTGCTGGAGATGCTCTGGAGAAGGAACAGCGCTGGGGATTTCAGAGCACATGACCCAAAGGCTGTCCCTCAGTCTGTCTTTCTCTGGGCTCTGTACAGGTGGGAGGAATGGGAGACAAGAGAAGTGGAAATATCCTGTATTTGAGGATGAAACCATGAGCTGCCCACAGGATGCCTGCTGGGGGTGTAGACACATTTCTTCATGAAGGAAAGAGCAAGAGACCTGGTGGGCAGGGGACTTCAGGACTCTCACCCTCAGAGAGACCTCTCTGTGACCTACTCTCAAAGCCCATGAGGCAGTAGGAGCACACAAGGCACTGGGAAAAGAGAAACACTCATGAAGAGTGCATCAGCTTGGATGAGAGCCCAGGATGAGACCTTTCACGTAGGGGACAACTGGAAAGAGTCCTGTCCCACTCCCTGTTCAGGAATTGGAAAAACATTCCAGACAGAAAGGTGCCAACTGTTTCTTCTGGTTTGTGATTCCTTGTTCAGCAAAGCAAGCAGAGTCCAGGCACTCCAATTTTGTGCTGTGCAGCAAGAGTGGATGATGTGAGAGGCTTCTGCTACTCATCCTCTCACTGAAAGCCTGCAACCAACACCAGAAGCAGCAGGCAGAGGGAGATCAGACAGATCAAGAATTTAGGAACGTGCACCAAAGGAATCTGGTGTTTGGATTTTTGATCAGCAAAGAGGTGGCTGAACCCCTGAACAGTCAGTGCATTTGCCATCCAGGTTAGATGTAATTCTCATGTTTTCCTCAAGTAAATCTCCTGGCTGTTTTGTGACACATGACTAAAAAGTATTCCAAAGAGGGAAGACTCAATTAAAAATAAATACTTACAGAAAGATAAGGAAAACAAGTTGACTGAGCTCCAAGCTGAGCAAAAGAGAAAGCACTGCCATCTTGTCTCCAAGCAAGATCTCAACAAAATGAATTCTACTACTGGCAAGATTTTGATGAGATTAAACTGACTACAGCACCCTATATATACAGGAGGAGCAGCTCTCCAATTTCTCTTTTAGGCCCCTGGAGCTACCTCTGTCCATAAAGGAAAAAACAAGTTGTCATTCCAAAAAAAAAAAAATCCTATAAAGGGGAGAAAGGCAGAAAGCCATGGGTTTATGAAATTCAAACGGGGAGCTGGATCAGGGCACTGCCACATGCCTGCACTGGAGCATTGGAGCAATCATTATCCCTAATCTAGCAGAGGTCAAATTCTCTGCTAATTATGTTCTCTCACAGAGGGGTGTGTGGCTCTGCACACATGTGCAAGAGGAGGACAAAGGAAGGAGTTGATGGAAATCAGTCTCACTGCATTGCATCTGACAAGAACAGAGGATATTCCTCTTCCTACTGTCTGATGCTATCTCAAGCCTCATTAGGAGAAAAGTCTCCTGTTTAACATGGTCTTTTCACTGAATTATCTTCTTTTCATTTCTGCCCACCTCTCACAATCGCTGCAAATTACCGGCTTGGATCTCATTAGCCTGGAAAGGAGTCACTCTTTGTAAACACACTTTGCATCACTCTGCCTTATCCAAGGACTGCAGGTACAGTTACAATAGGCAGAGTTGAAAGATACCTGACAGGAGAGAGGATGAAGGCACTGATGTGTCAGTTTGCAACTGGATATTCATTATCCCATCTCTCTTATTCTGCATCTGTCACTAAACCATCATTTAGGCCCCACATTAAGGCCCATGAAGCTCCAACTCTGCTGTTTCACCAGCCTGCTTACAACTGGGGATCAGAAAATGATCATCTACCTGCAGTACATGCACTTCATTCATTATCCACATTTCCACACAGGAGCTTAATCTCACAATGCTGTCAGGTTACATTAGTGGAGATTCATTATATTTCATGGCCAAAATTTGCTTTCTGACCTCAGGCTTACTCTGCCTGCCATGTTTTATATTTTTGTTCTATCTTCTGCCGAGTGCACAACTTTTTGTGTATTTTTTTCTGAGAAAACAGTTGTGAAAACAGAAACAAATCTTCAGAGAAAGCTTACTCCATTGTCTGATACATTTCCTGGACAGTAGTTGGTGGGTATCATTAGACAACTGACTTCTCCAAAAGATATTACTTAAAATAACCTTATTGAGCTCTTGAAGCATCTTTGTGTTCAAGATGAAGTTCAGGGCAGGCTCCCCCACATGTGAAAGTGGAAGTACCACTGGCACTTTGTAAGGCCCTGTCATTTCAACACCTGGGGTGTTTGGCTTTGGGAGAGAATGGGATGAACTGCTCTGAACTGAAGGGGTCTGGGAAAGGCCACCACAAGCCCAGGTAAATGAAAACTATCTCAGGCATCTCTTTCAAATCTCATCTGAACTGGTAACACCAGAGCAGAGAGACATGCTTGTATTGCAATGAATTATCAAACTATAAAGGAACTTCCCTTATTAAGCAAAACATAAATTATGTGTAACATTTCCAAATGTACATCTTCACATATATTTACAAAACGTTCCTTTTGAGCAACCTGTGAATCCCTATGTCCTCTCTTGGATGCACTGGGGAAGTTGTATTTGCTCTCTACTTCCTTTCCATTTGCCACAGTGCCAAGACAAAGGAAAAGTATTGTAAAAACATCAGAGAAAAAGTGGATTTGATGGGTGGAGGGGGAACCAGGACTCTGCTCTCCCTGCCAGGTCTGGCACTGCAGTGCTGTGAGCTGCTGGGCAGCTCAACAAGCCTCAGAGCTCTCCACTCACAACATTGCAAGGGAACAACAAGGCTAAATTAAAACCATGTTTGTAAGGAGCTGTGAAATTTTTTTTTGCTGGAAGGTGCTGTGTAATTGTGGAGTTCATTGCAGTGACTTCTCAGCTGCCACAGGGCTCAGAGGCAAAGGATGGCAGTGCTGACAGGCTGCCATCCACTGCTACCTGTACAGAACATTTACTCACTATCTCCTCTGGTTTCAATCTGCTCTTCCAAGGAGCCCTGAGACTGACCTCACCTGCCAGCTATGAAGGGCAGGCTCTGAAGAGTTTAGCTGACTTAGTACCC
Source organism: Pachyramphus minor (assembly GCA_013397135.1). Classification (NCBI taxonomy): domain Eukaryota; kingdom Metazoa; phylum Chordata; class Aves; order Passeriformes; family Tyrannidae; genus Pachyramphus; species Pachyramphus minor. The sequence goes on from VYXB01006750.1 coordinate 739,144, forward strand.
ATAAAGGTTGGCTCTGGGGAAGAAACTGGCCTCTACAATAAGGTGACAAAGGGATATGGAAAGAGAGTGCTACAGATTTCACACTTTCACAGGGAAAAAAAAAAAAAATCAGGCATCTGTTCCAGTGATATGCACAATTCAGCAAAAATTGCTAGCTGTGTGCCTCGAGGCTTACATTTGCACAACGAAATGTATCCTTTACAAAGGTATTTCTTTTAATGCCTGCTCAGTTCAGTTTTATTGGATTGGCCTATAGAGGACACCATCTGGTATCTGTCATCCAAATCTACATGGACATGCTATGGATAAAATCCCCATTTCCAAACTGTGGGTTAGTTGAAAGTAGGGCCAGATTGCTGGCTGATACAAATTGGGCTGACTAATGTAGCCATCCATGCTTTTACCAGCCAAGGATCTGACCCACAAAATCCTCAATTTAGATACTCTTTGGGGACAGGGCTGTCTTTATATTCTGTGCTGTAAAGCATGTAGCACAGAGGACACAGAACCATGAATAAAACACTCAAGGATTGTGATGGTACACATAATAAATAATATTAATCTGATTGCAGCAACAGAGAGATTTCTGTAGTCATTCCTGTGTCGGAATAACTCGTGTGTGTCACCCTGTGAATGGGCAGCATTCTCCAGTGGAGAAAAACACTCTCCACAGAGCTGCCATCTCAGGCCCTTCCACAGCAGTTTAGGTAGAGCAGTAAAGGCAGAGCTTATGCTATTGTTGGCCATGTTATATCAATTCATTATATATAAGTTAGCTGAGTCTCTCTAGACACTCTAATACTTTTCATAAAGACAGTATTTAGCCCAAAGAAATACATTCTTTTCCTTCCCCACTTGGGGTAAAAAGAGGCCACCTCACTTCTCAACTATGCAGAACATTTTTACTTCATTAAATGGCCTTTGAATGTTTCAAAAGCAATGAGTATTTGCACACAGAAAGACATTGTATCAAACTTTACCAAGTTTTCTGAGCTGGGGCAGGAGATTAAGTTACCTCTTCCTCTCCAGAAACCCCAAAAGAAGGAGATTTTAACAACAAGCCATCCCACAGAAACTAAATGGTGTTATGACCCTCAGAAAACTCCAGCAGGGTTACCCAGGGCAGTGTTTAGCTGCAGGATCATACTCACGTCACTGAGTCTTTCCCGGGAGCTACTTCGATGGAACCCCTTGGACTCCCCGCTCGCGCTCTCACTGTCACTGTCTCGGCAGCTGTTCTGGCCTGGCTTGAGCTGCACGAGAGAGAAAACAAAGAGAGAAAGAGTTTAGCCTGGTCCAGGCAAGTCCCCTGGTCCACTGCTCTGCTTTAGCCCAGCCCCAGGGCCGCGCAAAGCAGCATTTCCATGGTGCTTTCAGCACTGCCACTGTCACCGTGGGACCTTGTGCCAGGGCAGGACCTCAGCGAGGCCATGAACCTGCACCACAGGGAGGGTGTTGCAGGCAGGAAGGGGCAACACCCATGTCCCAAGGAAATCACAGTTTAAGACCTTTTAGACTTCTCAAGGTGTTTCTGCCATAGAAGAAGTTGTTAAAGTTACCATCACATTGTGGCAGGCACAGAGTCAAACCCTCCCTCATTACAGCACAATGCAATGTGTATTCTGAGATCCATGGAAGCCTCCCCAGGGGAAGAAAAAGTCACCACTCCAGAGAAGCCTTTTTTGCTGGACTAGCCCTTAACCACATTGCCTGGTACTATAAACAATTCTTGACTAACCTCAATGTTCATAAAACAACATGATCTACATAATAGGTATCAAATTGCTTTTGCCTTTCAAGCCAGCTTTAATGAACTTTACTGGCATTGTAATAAATAAAAAGTACAAAAAAACCCCTACAAACTGTATTTGCATTACAGTTGAGAACACATCTGCTTTCTCTTATGCTGTGGACTGTGCAGGTCAACACATTACACAGCAGTGTACTGAGGAAAGCATTTACCACACACATCCATTACTTCTGTCCACGAGCACATACACACATATACAGCAAGTGTATATTTGTACACATATATATGACCCATGTCTACTTCAGTGCTGAAAATGCATGTATCTGTGTTAATGTATCTGTCCATATATTCTGCTTGAACATATTGAAATTTTCATCTAGCATTGTTGATGCTTTGTTTGAACTAACCTCCTGTGAAGATTGGTTACTCCAGAGGTCAATTCTGGCAAGAAGTCCCTTTCAGAAATTTAGATCTAAAATCACATACATAAATCCTGGCAGCAGAGATAAAAGCAGACAAAATACTTGGCAAGGTATCTAAAGAAGTATTTTATGAGACACCTACTGCACTCAGCAATATTCATAAAACACACCCCAAACAACTCCTCCTAAGATATTCTAATTATTGACATGATTATATTAAGTTCTATTCAGAGTGCACAGGAGTAGACATTCATTCATCTCCATTCCATGACTGGAGACCAAAGGTTCCTTCTCTGGGAACACCCTCCATCACTTTTTTCCTCCTCTTTCTTCTCTCTCTTCTATTTCCACACACAAAAATTCACACAGATGCTCTTTTAATGGTCCATGCAAGCAAAACACACTTGTGCTGAGGTACATTCCCACTGTGCACACCCACAGCCACCACTGCTCTGTCCCAGGTTCACTGAAGGGCCACACAAAGTATCCTCACCCTTTATCAATCATCATTTTCTCACTACCAGAGCAAACTGTATCTGCACACTTCCCCTCATCCCTTATCCCCCTCCCTCTGAGGCACCTTTGGGTGCTCTCTTATCAGTCAAATCAAAGAAATCACATAAAGTACATGAAACAAAAGGTTCCAACACACAGCCCAGCTCCAATGCATGAGCACAACTGCAAAAAATGGCACAGGCCTACTCTCAGCAAAAAGGAAATGTAACAGAAGGACTAGAGCTATTTGTCAGACACTTACAATTTAATAAATAAACTAAATATTCCACAGCTCAGCCGGAACATTTCCAGTGAAACTATTTTTATTTCAAATGGAATGGTTTATCAGTCAGATCTAATAGATCTCAGTAGCATTTTTTGGAGGCAGGGGGGAGGATAACGAATTCAAGAAGTCTTACACTTCATATATAACTCACTGATCTTATCTAGGACCTCTGTCCTGTAATTTTATGGTCCCACGTTTACAATTTACCCAACCAGAGGAAAATGGATCAAGTTTCTTTGACTTGGTCTTTTGTCAACATCTGCTCAATGATGGAAAAACTCTTATTGCAACTGGGGCATTAGAAACTTTTTTTCTAGTCTCAGATTTTACTTTTAGAACTCCAACTTATTTTGTACACAATTTTTACACATCAGTTACTTACTAACTAATCATAACAGCTCAGTTTTATACTTCTTCTACATCGTGAATTCCAGCTATTTACAAAGAAGAAAAACCCAGCAGGTGTCATTTTTCTAGACACGATTTACAAGGAGTAAGAGAATATGACCAAGATATTTGAGCCTTAAATTCTGCAGGAACAAAGTGAACTGCATAGACGAGACAGCAAACTTAGAAATAAGTCCAAGATTTATAAGCTTCCCATATTTTCCTTTCTTTTTTTCCAAGTTGAGTTTCCCCATGTGCCAAACTGTTGAGGGTTTAGATTTTATTCCAAAACCCATCAATCTGTGTTAAATTAAAAAAATAAAGCATGGAAATGTGCCCGTTGTGTTCTTTTGAGAACCTAAAGTTACACACAAGCACACATGAGAACACTTAACGTGGACAGGCAACGGGTCATTTCCATCTATTCACACAGATTCAACTGCATGAAACAATGTGGAAATAACAGTGCTGATAAAAAGGTCCACAGACAAAAGGCTGGATCTTCAGTTACACTGCATGAGTCTGGTGCATCACTGTGGGGTGCACAGGAGCCCTAAAATCTGGTTCCCCTCGAAAATGAAACTGTCCTTGGAAGAAATTTGAAGTGCAACATTGATAACTCTTGTTCCTGTGTCATTCCTGCCAGGGTACCCCAAGCAAAAAGCAAAGCCAGCATGGAATTCCCATGGTGTCTACTCAAGGAACCCAAGGAATGGCAACAGGACCCCAGGGAATGGCTGGAGCTGTGTCAGGGCAGGGGCAGGTTGGATCTCAGGGAAAGAAACCAAATCTCAGAGGATTTTGTTTCTGATTCTTCACCACACTCACCCCAAACAGTGAGAGGAACAACAGCTCTTCCCCACTCCCCAAAACCAGACTCTTTAGAGGTTTCCTATATCAGGGGCGTTTTCCCAGTTGGTGATGGTGGAGTCCCTCCCACACTGTGGGACTGGATGATCCCCTCACCACTCTGGGGACACTGCAGCAGCAAGGACGGCTTCTACTGGTGATGTGGCTCTGCTGCTAAGCTGAATTAAAGGAAAAAAAGCCCTAAAACCCCCCACACTCCCCTGGGTTTTCATTCCTGGGAGCTGGGAGGCAGAGGGTGGTGTTGCATGTTTAGTGGTCTTTCTAACTATCCAAATCTATTTTAATGGGTAATAAATTAAATTTCTTTTCCCCAAGTCAAGACTGTTTTGCACATAATGGTCATGGATGACCTCCCTGCCTTTACCTCACAAAGTTGTTCCTCTTCCCTCCCCTGCCCTGCTGAGCAGGGCAGTGTGAGAGGGGCTGGGGGTGGTTTGGCCTCAGCCACAGTAAACTCACCACACTGGGGTTTGGAGAAAAGTATTTGCTGCTCCTTGACTGAACCACAAAACTTCAGCCACAACACTGCTGCCCTGCAGAGTAACGTGGAATAGAAGCAGAGCTGCAGACTGGCAAGAGGGACCAGAGAGTGACAGGGACACTGAGAGAGCACAGAGAGGAGGATGTAAGATGTAGAACACTGAGAGTGACAATTTAATGAAGAAAGACAGATTAATTCAGGCCTAAAGATGACACAGAAACCATCCAGAAATTGCTACCATTATGAATAAACCAAAATAGATGCAAAAACATCAGTATGAAAGTGCTGTAATAGCAAGAACTAACAGTAACTTTGTTCAGGGCATACGGGGATTTTCTGGTGACTTGGAATCTAGTGGAATTATTTTTGAAGCAGGGAAACACTCAGCCTTATTTTGTGATAGTGAAAGTGCAAACAGAATATTCATCTGTGTCCAGGGAAAGCAGGTCTCTGCTCTGCTCCTTCTGCCATTCCACATGGAAGAGTAAAATAGACATAAACATTCAGGCTTAGGAGCAGAATAGATCTAGAGGAATAGCCATGGTTACCATGTTAGCCAGGCATTTCTGTGATGTGAAAGATGGGGACATAAGCCATAAAACACTCCTAAGGATAACCCATAACAACATGGCTCTCTGTTGCCTTTTGTCTCAGGAAGGAAAGGAAGGAAGGACAGAGACAATCAATCACGTTAAGAGGGGTAAGGGAGGATGAAAGGGCAGCTGAGCCCCATACCCCAGGGAGCATCATCCTCTGGGGACCACAGGTTGCTGTGCTGGATCCCTAAACCACTTCAGATAATTCCATAGTAGCAGTGCCTGGTTAGCATGGAACAAAAAGCAAAATGAATAAACCAGCCGAGAATTTAGCAAAAGCCTTTCTCACAGAGGTTATATATCATGTCAAAAACAGTCTAATGTGGCTCTCCTGAGCTTTTTTATCTTAAAATATGTTTTAATTTAAAAACCCCATACCATTTGGCAGCAGTAAATCTATGGTATAGTTTTGAGGCGCTTGAGTTTCCACGCCATATGGAATTAAAGGATTATTTCACTACATTATACTCTAAAGTTGTGAATACTAACACTTGTCCCTCTTCCAGCACAGCCAGCAATCTGAGCCTCTACCAGAGTCCTAGAGGAAGGGGACACCTGCTCCCCAAGAGGTGGCAGAACCCTGCTGTGGGGAGGAGAATTTTAGGGTTTCGTTTCTGCCTGTCATTCTTCATTTACACAGTTTTTGCAAGGGCAAGGCAGTCCCACGCTGATCCAGCTCCTACCTGGGGGAATATATTCCCAGGCTCTGTGGTGAACAGACTTGTTCATGTGCCATCAGCAAAGCTTCCTGACTCCTGATCACCTGAGCAGCTACAGCCCAGCCCCAAACCCATGACAGGAGTTTGTCCTGCCCAGGGCAACAGCCCTTCACAGTACAAAGGCCTTTGTCCCTGATCCTTAGGCCTTGCCTCCAGCTGCTCTCTGGGCTTTTCCCAGCAGCCCAGGCTCCAGCCAGGCTCTGAAGATCAGAACTTTTGTCACTCCTGGCAGTCACACATTTTTCCTCAGTGCTGCACACACAGATCTGGGCAGAAGCACCTGCAAATCAGGCACTTGTTTATGATTTCAGGCTGCTCCAAAGGCCAGGGAGCAATGGTCAGCTCTGCCTCTAACTGGCTGAACCCAGTGTGATCCCAGTTATCCCAGTATGGATCAGCTGGGCCTCACACAGACTCCAGGCACAGCAGTGACATCCACTGTGGCCAAACACAGCCCAGGAGGCCAGTCCCAGCCCTGCCCAAGCAAACACACAGCCCTGAAGTGTCTTCCACCAGTCAGAAAAGAGCAACAGCAGATTTCATGCAGAACTGAGTATTGGATTGCAAAGAAAACATATTTTATCAACGATCAGGAACAAATCTGGCTGTATGAAAACAAATAAAAGGAGAACTGCATAGCAAGGAAAAAACAACAACAGTGTAAATCAAGGCTTGTAACTTCTGATTTCAATCATGATTAACAGCTGTCATTTCAAAGCTTCTATTTATATCTCTCATGCTACTGACAGAAGTTAGACAAATACTACTTAGACAGCACTTCCATGTCAGCTAAAGCATTAAAGGTGGTTCAACACAGAGGCCATGGGTCTGGAGCAAGACCTCTCCACCTCTCCACCACCTTTCTAACAAAGCCACGTTCCCCAGCACACCACCTGCCTGACAGCTGAGCAGGAGAGCAGCACAAAGAAAGCAGAGCAGAGGTAAGATAATGAGGAGGAAGAATATTTACAATACACAAGTTTAGGCAGTAAATATGAAAAAAAGAAAATTCACACCGTGTGTGGACTCTGAACATTATTAATACAACGATGTTTTTCACCTCAGGGAAGAAAAATCTTGTTACCTGAGAGATACAATAAAACATTAGGAGAGGCTCTCGGTGTGTGTCTTGATATATATTCTTATGACAACCAATGCACACGCACCAAGAAATTGCCAGCTGCTGAGGATCCAGGCCTACCTGCCATCATCCTGGGATCCCACATCCCTACCAGAATATGAAGCTTTATTTCTCTTACCTGTATGGTAAAAGTGAGGCAAACCAAGAAAGAAAAGATCTTTGGTTTCCTTCCTACCTTTACTGAGGAGAAAATGTAATTTTCCTGTTCCAAAACAGGAAAATTTTTTTATGAAAAATCATGAGCAAACAGAATCACAGAGTCACAGAATGTGCTGAGTTTGAAGAGACCCCCATGGGTCATGGAGTCCAACCCTCAGCCCTGACCATCCCTGTTAGTCCCCCCCTGTGCCCCAGAGCATCATCCAAACACACATGTATGGTTTTTTTAATTTCCTGTTGACAAAAAAAAAAAAAAATCAATCTAAATCCAATAGAACTTGAACAAATAACTACAAACAATTTCCTAATCAGCTCAATGATACAGAACAAGGGTGTCTTTAACTTACTTATTCTAAAGCACTGCTGGTCATTTCTTGCTGCCTCTGAGCTGATCCTGAGTCTGCTGCTGCACTTGCAGGAGGAACTCATCCCTTACTGCCTTAAATGGGGCAGATCCTATGGAAAATAACAGAGATACCCCTCTCTGCTCCTGGGGAGAATTTGGCTATTTAGCATTGTTATTACAGAAACACCAAGTGATCGTGTTCTGCTCGCAGTAGCAAGAGCAGAAGCAACACAGGCTAAGAATAAATAGCATCCTTGCCAAGTGGGGGTGGGGGATAAGGAAACGGGCATTTATTTCCAGATCATCTTCTCCTTCATTATATGCTTGGGCACCCTCAGATATACAGCACACAGAAGGAGCTCTGAAGGAGCTGTGTAGCTCTATTTTATCTAAGTTTCACAGAGAATGCAGCCCATCATTTTTTTTTTCTGTGCTGTTTATACAGAAATCAAAGATAAATTTGGCATAAACTCATCACACCCCAGAATCATACATACATTATCCACCATAGAAAGTGTAACAGACTCGCTCTGTTCCCCAGCTCCTGATAAGAGTGGTATGAAACAGCAAGCTGTTGGCAATTGCAGCAAATGAAGCGTATTTCAGCACACTTCAGAAGCTGAATTGCAAAAAAATACAGGCTTCTTCTGACCCTTTGCATTTTGATGGCTGCACAGCGAGAAATACGGCCTTTAAAATTACACCTTGCAAAGCTCTCCATTGTACCAATCAATCTGCCCGAGCTGCCTCCACAGCACAGCTCTGCAGCAGAGCAGGATGAGGAGTGAGGGGCTGGCTGGAGCAGAGCAATCAGGGTGGGATCGATCTGTCCCTCCCAATATTTACTCAGTCCCACCGCTGAGCTTGTTTGTATCCCACCCTGGATTTCCAGGGCCCTCCCTAGGCCCTGTCTAAGGGAAACTTGTCTTCCTGCCATTGGAAAACACCTCTGAAACACAGCTGCTTAGGGGCACAGGTGTGCCACCCTTGTCTGCAGGGATACCCATCCATCCATCCATCCATCCATCCATCCATCCATCCATCCATCCATCCATCCGCCTTCTGATCCATACACGCTACAAGTTCTGTGTGTTATTCAGCCAAGTGATGCCCATTTACACCATCTACACTTGTTGCTTCTGCTTTGTGCTTCCTCAAACCAGATTTTCAGTTTTATGGACACAGTCATGATCTCTTACTACAGTGCCTGTCCCCCCACCCTGGGAATACCCAACCAGGAGCAGTGCACACACATTGGCTGCAACACTTTCCAGCAGGGACTGTGTTTTGGGGTCCCATTTGGTTTTGCTCATTTCAAAATGGAGAACCAATTTGGCAGTTTTACCCCAACATTCTGTGTAAGAACAGATTATTTCAGAGCACTCAGCAACAATGACTTTCCAGATCCTTGTTAGACCTTTACCAGCTCTGGTTTTGGTGGTGACAGGCACAGGGACCAGCCTCTAGCCTCAGGCACTCTGTCCCAATCTCAGCCCTGGACCTGCCAGGAGTTCTTGTTTCTGTCACACAGGGAAGGTCAGGAGAGGTAGGAAAGCAAAGGCAAATACCACTTTTAACCTGAATCTCTGGAAAGGGGAGAGAATAGAAATATTATCCCATTTAGCCCCAGAGTGTCTGATATCCAGCTCCCTGAGCATTTTGCTTGGCCTCTAGCTGACTTTGAAATGTATAACTTCCTGGAAGAATACTTAAGTAAGAAGATAAAATGAATCACATGATGGAACAAAAAGCAAAGTGGCCAGATTGGAAAACTCTGAGAGCGCTGCAGCTCTGCAAATCCAGCTGAAGAACTTCCATCTGCTTTAATGAGGAGAAACACGACCCCAGAGTATCTTCTGTAGGGTTCCACTGGCTTTATGTCCACAGGATGGCTGCTCCTCATGTGGAAGATGGGATAAGATCTCTTGGGAATATCTGAAGAGGTGAAGCAGCCTGAAGAAGACCGGGGTGACTGTACTTTGCTTGAATGAAGTCACGGTGCCCACCAGCCTTTTTTCCTCAATGCAGACCACGAACGTGACCCCCAGCTCACATTACAGAAGTAAATAAATGTCCTGAAGGAGGAAATATCAGTATTCATGGCTGGACCTCGAGATGCTTTCCACTGCTTACATAAAGGAGCCCTGTTACTTCAGCGTTCGATATAAGCCCAGAATAAATATTTAATAATTTGGTTGCATAAATAATGATTTGAAGGTTGAGCTATTGGCTTAAAACTATAATACTATTTTAAGCTGTTTAACTGCCCAGCCAGATAAATTATTCAAGACTTAAAAGTCATCCTGTGGTCTCTGTACAAGGAGAAAACTAGGAAGTTGTAACAATAATGACAAAAGCAGGGCAAGATCAATCAAACCACATGATCTCTAACACAAACAAGCAGCAATTAAGCAGCAATCAAGACCAATCTGACTGGGGCTGATGTCCTTTTATGCCAATACTCTCAGTCCAGAGAGCAAAACTTAATAATGTTTTGCAATCTATCAAGGGAACCATAAGTCTGCTCTCAGTGACTTGGCCAAGAGGCTGTTATGATAGTATTTCTCTATAATCTAATAAAGTGAAGGAAGGGGCGGGGGGGGAGCAGGAGTAAAAGCATTCTGACATATAACTCACGTCTATACATATTGTATTTTCCTCTTGCTTGAATGGTAGAAGCAAAAGTCATAACAATATACCTCAGTACCAATTTGTTTGCAGGAAAGGGGGGGCTGAAGGATCTGGCAAAGAAAATCTATTTGAAGCATCACAGAAGGGAAGGGAATGAAGCATCTGAATTCATTAGCAGCTGTCATTGATGTGGAGATGAGTTCAGTCATCACAAATAACTCAGGAGGAAAGCAAAAGGAGGAACTATTGTTTAAGGTGTTTAAATCTGGATTAGGAACTACCAGGAAAAGGAACGCTGAAAAATTACATCCTTAAACCACAGTTTGACTTCATGTCTTAGAGCTTGTTGAATTTTCCCCCTGAACTAATATAATATGAGCTGCAGCTAGCCTGATAAATTCAGAATGCCTTCAAACTCCCAACAATACCAGCTTGTTGTTGGGTTTTTGCTTTGCTCTACATTACTACTGGATTTTTTTTCTCTTTTTGCTTACCTCTGTTCCTCTCTCATCCTTAAGAAATAATGTAAAATACACTGCAGCACTGTGCTTTCACCTTGGACTACATTTTGCCAATTGAAATAACAAGTCCTCCTGCTTTCAAATGTCAAAAAAACCACCCTCCTGATAAATCCTGTAGTCTGTCCCTCATCAAGAGTGACCAAAGGTGATTTAATGTTTGTAGATCTGATGAGCAGGCTGCCTCAGACCAAGTCCAAAATCAGCAAATCATTCTGCCAGCCAGGGTTATTAGTCCCTGTGTGGGCAGCCTGAGCAAAGAGGGGGGATTTAGGGCGAGATCCATCACCCCCCAAAATCATGGGGGACAACTTCACGACTGCCACTGACTTCAGGGGATGCAGAAGCCATTTGAGGTCCACTGTGAAAACTTGACAAGACTATTTCTGTAACTTGTACTGACAAAAACCCCCCCAATTTAACTTCTCTTTCATATGCTTTAAAATTGTACTAAACTTACCCATCTTGAAAATATAGTCATACACCAGGTAAGTGGAGTTTTATTATTGTTTTAAGATAAGTGCAAAAAAATCTATACTACAGGACTACTATCAAATTACAGTTACTTGAATTAATCCTCGTTCTGGTATTTAATAATTTGTAAAGTGCTTATTCAGAAAAAGGTCAAAAATCACTTGGAAAAATATGTTAATGGCTCTCTAAGTAATATTTAGGCTCACTGAGTAAATTTTCACACTTAAGTCACGTATAACAAGCATCACAAAATGTATTATAAATTGTGCTTTCACACTGGAGAGCTGTGTGTACATACATGTTGCAGCCTCCCCACAAGACAGCACTTGAGCACTTAGTTAAATTCATCTCAGCTGAGGAAAAAAATAAGCATCTCTTTGCTGTTATGCCAGAAATATATTCAATCTGTGTTCTCATAAAGAGGAATATTTACCTGACTCAGGGCCTGGAGGAGCCCATTATTGTTCATCTCTGTGATTAAAAAACCCACCAGAAATGATAACCCAAGTAACTGTCAAAAACCCCAAATTCTCCAAAACTCAATCCTAAAAAAGTAATTAAAAAAGAAATATAGTTGTAAATAATTGGAAGTTAGGGAAGACAAAGCCCTGTGCTGATGGATCTACATGGAACCCCTTCTACGGTTTGAAATATTTGAGCTTTAAAATGACCCACAAGACTTAAAAATTAAGTATCAGCATGTGAAAATGTAGCATATTACAGTTTAAATCAACCATTATACAGGCTCAGCAAGCATCAGCACGCTCCTTCCATGCACTAAAAAAGTCAACTTCTCCTTGGTGAATAATAATTTGTGAAATAAAGCAGGCGTGCAAAATATGGGTGGCAGGCAGCAAACGCTGAGATTTGGGGCACCAAGGTGTTTTAAAATTGTTTTTCACTTTTGCATCCAGCATTCACTGAAATCTCAACAGATCAAAGTTTTGCAGACAAGGAGGAAAAAAAAGCCTACAAAATTAATAACTATTTAAGTATTCTGTTTCATCATGATAACAAACAGATGGTTTTAATATTCTAGAGGCTAATTTCTGAACAATTAAAAACACAGCAAGACATTAACATCTAATGAAACATTTTAACTACCAGTATATGCATCTGCCATTAATTTCCACACAGTAAGGTCTTGGTTCTCTTCAATCTGTTCTTTATTAAGGAAAGTTTTTCCACTCTGAATTTAGTGAAGTAGAGAATTAACAACTGTTTTCAATCAGCAATCAGCAGGATGTTTCGCCAGTCAGCATTGAAACCGTCCACACTATCAGCCATAAATTTACTCCTATGATGGCTTTGATCTGCACACTGAGTGGAGATGTTAGAAGGGAATTCATTTTCTAATTCCATTTTCATTTGGAACATATGAATTAACCCCTGACAGATCTCATGTCCCCTTTTATCTACTTTAGATAAAGGACACCTACTTAAAATGTTGTGGCTTGCACATTACTCACAGCCCAGCCAAAAACAAACTCATTTTTTTTGAAACCAACGAGAGCATTCTCATGCAAACCATATGGAAATTAAGCTCTTCAAAGGCAAGGAGAATCCTATATTTATGAGCTTCTAATTTATATTTCCTTTGCTCATCTGTGATAAGAACAGAGGGCAGTATTCATCAAAGTTCTACCCGTGCAAACACTAGTTGCTACAAAAAAAAATCTTTATACCACATTCACCAAGCTAATTCCTGTGTTCCCTCATCAGACATGCTGCTTAGAACTGCTGATGAATTTTTCTATGGGTTTTCACCAAATTGGCAGGTTATAATTCAAATTAAGCCCAGCCAAGTCCCTCTCTTGGCTCCCAGGGTACAGCAAAAGGCTGATGTTATTCACTGTTTGTAGACATTGCCTGGCTACTGTATGAATGAACCCAGCAAATAAATTCCTTGGGGAATAACTCTAAACACCTCCCTGGTGGGCTGGAACAGCACACTCCCTGTGCATTAAACACGTAGGCAGCTCAGTAAGTGTCCCTGGTTTTCAAAAGGGTTAAGTGAGCAAGGAACTGGGAATGATTTTAACAGAAACCACATTCTCTCCAGGTTCCTGTTTTGCTTTTAATCATATAATTTATGTAAACATGGAATTGCAAGGCTAAACTAATAAACATTGAAAAAAGCCCTGAGAAAACATAGATTTAGGGAAGGAGCCAGTTGCAGGCCTCTGCCTCCTGGATTCACTTTGTGGTGTTCAGGGGGGATTTCATGGTGCACCAAGAAATGTCTGTACTGCAGCTATGGAGAATAAGAGACCTGCATTCTATTTACTGCTTCAAGTCAGGAGAAACAGGGCCATGAACCTGGGGCTTCTACCTACCCACTGATGCCCTACTGATGAGGAATCAGCTGCTCTATCTCCCTCCTGCTAATTTATTCCAGAAATAACATGCTGGGCTCAACACTCTTCCAACAACAGCTACACATGTCCACAGAAATTTCTGTAACACACCACCTACAACACAAACACACCCCAGCCCTGTTGTGCCCTGTTCCTTGTGCTTGTACCCTCCTCAAAGGCTCAGCCTCAACTCTGCCTCAGCACCTGCTTTTTTCCCTCATTGAAATAGGTTAAGGGCCAGATCCAGAGAAGCTGAGAACACCCACAAACCTATTTGGAATCTGGGTTTCCAAAATGTGGAACCAGAACAGTAGCTAGGTAGGAAAGGACATGAAAGATCAATCACTCAACTTCAAGCACTGTCATCACAATGGATTTCAGGGATTCGGGCCGGGAGCTCCTGATGTGCCTCGTGGAGGAAGGGGTGTAACGTCACTGAAAGCCAGTGAGCTCTTGACTCATTTTATATCCACTTTTGGGGCAGGGAAATATGGCTGAAGTGGGGTCCCAGGAGATGCCAGATGGGATTTCAAGAGACCTTTCCAGCCAGTCATATCTGGTTCAGAGAAATGTGCACATTGAAATGACTGTACTGGGAGTTTGCCATGTAACCATTAGCTCTATAACCACCATTAATATACCTTGGAGGCTTTGCCTTATTTTTATATGTCAGACAGTTTCAGACTAGCACTGTATTTAGTGAGGAGAGCACAATATTAAAATGTGACTTTCATACTTTTTACGCTCCAAGTGCCTGGATCTACTCTTGGCACACTACAAAAATAATACTTTTATGATTCAGTTTTTCCATGAAATATTTATAATACAAGTACTGAGTGATGGAAGTGCCAGAATATTACGATTGCTGCACTTGAATTCCTGGAGATTGGAGGCTTTTGTTTGGTCTAGTGGCGTGAAGGAAAAGCATCCTGCTAAACATCTGTCTCTCACTGGGGAACCACATGGGAAATAAAGTCTTTGGGGCAGCACTGCCTGAAGTATTTGAATCCTCAGCTTTTACCCACTGCAGTCTGTGAGCACCAAGGAGCCTCAGCATTATAAAATCACAGAAGATCAGAGAAAGGTGCAGACCCAAGAGGTCCCACAGCCCAGCCCTTTGAGCATAAAGGACCTGCTGGACCTGTATCACTCCTGACATGCAGACAACCAGCTAATCCAGCCCAAACTTGCTACAGACACCCAGTGACCTCTGCAACTGCTGCAGGTGAATGGGTGCAGTGTTTCACTGCCCTTGCCTTGTAAAAACCACCTTCACACCTCCACTGCATCTCCAGCCACAAGGTGTCCTTGTCCCACCTATCATGGATATGCAGAACACATTTCTCCTTTCCTCCCTTCCTCCTGTGTTTGAAGACTCTTATCAGTATCTCCATTTCCTCTTTTCAAAACTAAATTGCCCCAGTTCTTTCGAGTCTCTCTTGCAGGCCGTGCTTTTAGACTTTCTCCACGTATTCCGTGTATTTCTCGCACCAATTATTTCCTATTTTGAAGGGAAGCACCTGCAATATCCATTAGGAAATACAGAATCATACAAATCAGATGGAGATGAAATGTGTATGAAATGAAATACATAAGGATGAAATGTGTACTGAAAGCTGTGGCCTGTGTTTAGCCAACTGACTGGTCAGGCAGTTTTTACTTCTGGGTACTGGTCTTGAGACACCCGAAAATATCTGAAGTGATCACCTGAAGTGTTCACAACACTTTTGAATTTATGCCATTTTTTCTCTTCTGGAAGTGCTTTTTGTATAAATGATACCAGATCTGTAAAAGATATTTCCTGAACAAAAGAAAAATAGGTACAAGTATATATACAGCTTAGAGAAGAACTGTTCAGGAGAGGCTTTGTTAACTGCAGCTTGATTTAGATCTCTCCTCATTCAAAACCTTACCTGGTCTTCTGCTAAATATTAAGAGCTTTCAATAAAAATTTTCTTTCTTAGCAGTTTTTTTCTGAGTTGGAGCTGCAGGGACAAAGTGCAAGTCCTCATGGTACTTCCACAGCTGGGATTCATCTGCTGTAAGAAGCTGTTGTTGAAGTGATCTGGAGAAACACTTCTCAAACTCACTTTTACAGCTTTCAAAGGTTGCTCAAAGGTACCCAACAGCCCTGTGTTCCTTGCCAGGCCCTTCTTCCTCACTACTGTCTTTAGTTACAGCAGGAACATTGGATTAAATGAAAACTTAATTTGCTGTTTAGCATCCTGGTTAAGCAATCCGGAACTGCAAAGGTTTTTCTGGCCTTCATAAACTTCTTTTACAACAACCCAGACAAGGCCTGATAAGAGGAGATGCTGACATTCCTGGGACAGGCTAAAGACTGGCTGGGAATGCTCTCCATGAAACCCAGAGGCAGGAGAGGCCCCGTTACTGCCTTCCCTTTAAGGCCCCACAAATGCCAGGCTGTCAACCTCTGGCATCCCCCAGCAAACCATGGCAACAGCTGCCTGGCTCTGCAGTAATAAACTGAACCAATTTAATGGCTTTTATTGTTCTGCTGCGATGTTTGAGCGCAACCACTTCTTTCCTCCCAGGACTCCTGAGCCCGCGAGGGCAGCGATGAGGGAAGATCTCATTTACCTAAAAGCGCTTATAAATTTTTAATTTGCTTTAACAAGTAAATTAACAAGTCCCTCATTCAGGCAAGTTTTATGGCCTCTTGCCACTTGGGGAGGGCCATAAAAGTTTTATAGATAATCCAGAGCTACCGAGATTGCTCATAATAAATTGTCTGTTTCCTGTTATTTTATCAAACCATTGGGCTTCTAATGACTTAAAGTCACAGTTTCTTTATATCTCTGCTTTTTATGAGCCCATATTTATAAACTGTAAAGAATATCTTAAATTATACAGGGCCCCTGCTAATCATTACAAAGCCATTTTTTTATTGGAGACAACCTCTTTGCTCACGCCCACCTAATAAATGTTAAGAGATTCCAGGAAAAAAAATCTTTTTGGAGACAGGCTGCTCACTGAACATCGTATTTTAAGATGTTGCTTTAGCCAAAATTTCATTAATGAATACTTTGAAGTGCCCAGAACTCCCTGCTCTGATGTTCTGTGGAAATTTGTTTTTTATCTTATTGACTGCACAGAGTGCAGATTCTTAGGAGAGAGGAACTCTCACTCTTTCAGTGAGATGAACTCCCCACCTTTCCCTTGATTTCTGACACTGGAATTACATGACAAAACTGTAGGGATAATCACTCCAGTCATGTTTGCTGATGTCACATATGTGAGGTGGAGGGGAAAAGAGAAGAGAAGGAATAAAGTTGCTGCAGATTCTGTCCTCCAGAGACCCAAATATCGTGGCTTGATTAAAACCTAGACCTGCTCTGAAGTTCAGGTTCATACAAAGCTACAACAAATGGGTACTGGGTTAATAATACAGCACAGGTGAAAATAATCAGTATTTTCTGTAAATACAGTGTTATGAAAGCCCAGAACACCTTCAACTAAACAGGGAACATGGAATTTGACCCAAAAATTCCCCCTTACATTCTTGTGAAATACAAGTTTGTGGAACTGGAAATTCCATTTACGCTGGAGGAGAAAAACAAGGTAAGAAGATCACCCTCAACACAGCAGAGCTTTCCTGCTAAATGGGAAATTCCAGTAGGATAGGCAAGTTGTAAAAGCTCAGGATGCTATTTTTGAGAGAGATGCAAGAGCTGGTGCTAAATCCTGTAATATGCCCATTATCTGAAGCACTGAAAGTGCTTGAAGTTTTATTTATTGATTTTTCAGTTTGAAAGTGCCATAGATTCATATCTCACAATATCAGCCCAGATTAAGATCCATTGTGTAATTACAACTGTGCTCATGTACTTTCATTCTTCGGTGTTATGGTTCCAGGCCAGTAAAAATAGGCTGTTAGAGTGGATGAACCTGTTCTTCAGACACTGTTGTACATCAAAGAACAACTTGTTCAACTGAATCTGGCATTAACTAGAAGTACAGTGGAAATAAAATAAGGAAAACAAGCCACAAACCCCTCACCAAATGACAATTATCTTGTGTTTCCTCACAAATCCACAGAGAGATAAGTACATGCACAGGCCATACACCAAATTCAGGTTCTGCTCCTTCAAGTTCAGAAATCCTTGAGATGGAATGAAAACAACTTCAGAGCACCCCAGGGATCACATTTTTCCAGTTTTCTGGAGTCCTTTAGGATGACTGAAAGTTATTTAAGAAGCAGAACTTTAACTGTGGATGCAGAAACTGCATTCAAACAAAGGCTCTTTTCTGCCTGCCACAGCAAATCCAAAGTCCCACCCACCTGTACCCACTAAAGATGCATCTCCCCATCACTCAGTAAAAAGAGCCTTAAGGAAACAAGGAGAGCCATACAAACATGATACAGAAATGATGTCCAAAGAATCTTGCATTATAAGAGGCCTCCAGCCCAAAATCTTGTTATCTGCACCCAAAGAGAAGAAATCCTATGTGTGACACCATGCAGAGAAAAAAATGGAAAATAAGTTCTGTAAGCAATGTAAAAGACTGGGAATGACTCCAGGGAGACCAACCCATCGTTCCCAGTGCCTCTGCCTGAGTTGCATTTACCCAGGTTGCAGCATTAGAAACCTGTCCCATGCTGTCACCCCCCGTGGCCACACAACTGTGACAGCGAGTGTGTGCACAGCCAGGATGGAACTCTGACAGGCTGCCATAAGCCTGACCCCACCAGTGTATTTGAATTTGCAGGTAAAGGTAAGATGTGAAATACAATTTCTGCTGACAAAAGCCACGTTTATTGTCGTCAACAATATTTGCTAAGAACGGAGAAAAGGAGCTCAGCTCAGAGAAAAGGGTTATTTTCTTTCCCCCACAGCTTTATCAACAATGTCAGTAAATGTTCTGCCCCATCTCTGAAATGTCCTCATGGATATAAATGCATGCAGAAGTGAGAAAGAAGAAATACAGCAGAAGCCCTTTTTTCCAGAAGTCTCTGAAAAAACACTGATCAGATATGATTTCTGTGACAACAGTTACAAGTCTTTCTGACTCTGAAGAGCATCCAAACAGTCAGAAACTTAACTTGAGGGAACTGCTGTGCTTTCAAGATTCACCTACTCGAGCCCTGGCTGTGGCTCTTATTTCTCTATAAACACACACACATTACTTTCCCAACCAAATCCTTGCAAAAACACTTTCCCGCCTTTGCTACAAGACAGAAGATATTTCCATTAAAGTAAGCAAACTCATCTCTGGTGCACCTAAGGCCTGCAGAGCTCCCAAGTTTCAGTTCGCATTTCAGGTTAATCTTTTCCTTTCCTAAAGAACAGAACATCCTTTTCCTGATCTCCCTGAGGGCTCAGTATTTGCAACATCAAACAGAACATACAAACCATCGCGCCCCCTCCGAAAGCCCATTATACTGTCAACCAGCTTCCTAACTGCAACCAGGGGAGAAAGCTTATATACTGACTCCAGAGCTCTTTTACTGCTGGAAAGTGTCCATGATTTCTTCAAGCTACTGCTGCATTTCATTTCTCTAAAGAACTCATAATAAGATGGGCAAAGTTCCAAGAAAGAAAAAAGAAACCCAACCAACTCAGAGAAGAAACCGTGTGCTGCCCCCGCCGCTGCTCTCAGGCACTGGCAAAGGCCAAAGCCACAAAACTCTCCTGCAATACTGTCAGTGACCCTCCTTAATAAATCAGATATTAAAATACAGCCACTTGAATTAGGCTGCAAAGAGAGAGCAGGGCAAATGTCTGCTCCTGAAGATAATGGTGTATCTGGTGGTGGGTATAACACTCACCAAGCATGAAAACAAACCAGACAGTAGGAGGAAAGCCCTTATGGAGGCCACACTACAAGGTACTCGAGTTCAAAAGGAATTCACTGTGTATTCATTAATTTTGTGATGAGAGACCAAGGTGTTATTCCAGGAGGAAGGCCTGAGTGATGGCTGGGACTGGGCTGGGATCTGGGTCTCAATAAATGAACATTCACAAGGCACAACGTGAACCTCAGTGGGAAGCTGTTGCTGGAGAGTAACACACTATTACTCTAATTCAGAAATTCAAAAAAAAGGCAATAAGAGAATATAAATCAAAACCGAGGGCGTCTGTGCAGCTCTGCTGCATTGGGGAAAAAATTTTGATCTTAGCAGGTTTTATCAGCTATTTCCTTGTTTTCTTTCATTCTGTTCGAAGAGTTCATATCTGTTTTGGCAGAGTATTCACTGGCTCCAAGCCTGGGTTAACAGAAGAGGGGGCTCCTCTTGCTGGAGGAGCTCATCTTCAGGGACACATTCCCAGGGAGGCACAGCCTTCTTTCCCCATGGCCCATCCTCTCCTGCCATGGAGCTGCTCTCCAAGTCCTGGACAGAGGCTGCAGAGCCCCTCCAGTGACTCCCCCAAAGCTCCCTGCAGCTCTCACCCAGAGCTCACAGGGGCACTAAATACAACTCTCAGGCAGCCAGTCCCACCCACAGCTCTCACCACTAATTTCTCAGTTAATGACTCATGGTAAACCATAGCTGACAGTGGCCACAGGTCTGGCAGGTGATATTTACAGCTGAAGCTCTATAAAGTCAGGAGGTTATGTCAAGCTGGAGCATCCAAGGGATGGTAAATGGAGCCCTGGACCGTGAGGAAATGGCTGGAGATTGGTTACAGCCAGGAGTAATTGATCTGTCTGAAAATACGGCCCAGGAATCGTAGGATTATTGTTCAAATTCCAGCTGTGTTGCATTGTTCCCTTCCCTCCAGCTCTCCAACAACAAAGACATGCCTTCTCCTCTGGAGACCAGAAAAGCTTTATTAAAATCTTCATACAACTGCTGCAGTGGAGGCCCTGTTAAAAGCATCATAGGAAAAAAATGCAGGATTCATAAAGAAACCATCCAACAATTTCCTTTCGATCTGGCATTGATTTCAAAGGGGTTACCTTAGCCAAGTCGCTTTGGCCTCCCTCCCTGGGCAGGGGTGAGGAGCAGAGCCTGGCTGGCTGTGGGAGCAGGCACTGCATGTGCAGCCCGGCCGTGCACACAGAGCGAGGGAGAGAGTGGGCACGGCAAATAACAAAATGGGAACACTTCCAAACCTGCAGCTGTGCTGGCCCATTAAAAAGCTGAAACTCATTCTACTGTTCGACCTCATGCTTATCACCACATAACTATTCATCAAAGAAATTTCGGTGCAATTAATTAAATTATTCCCCAGCCTGTGCCACAGAGTTGTTATTCCAATATCAGCTTTCACTCGCACTCTCTTAAGCTCGTGTCTCTGTGCCAAGTGACATCTCCAGGGCTGTCCAGCCTCAATAAAGCTCTGCTCCTCACCACTCACAGAGCCCATCATTTCTCTCGTTTATTGCCATTTATTTTCCACTAGGATTTTGCTGCCAGTATATTGGCAGGACTTCCAGTATATGGATGTAATGAAATCTACCACAGACACTTAACATCGGGTCAGGCTTCAGCTCGGCTCATGTGCAGCAGTAATATGATAAACAAATGCTTCCAGGAGGGGGATTTTATCTGCTCCAAACCAGAACATGGACTCCTTTGGTACCCAGACAAGAACTAGGAGAGAGTCATTTGAAAATCCATAAGATAATTAGCTTTATAGCTAAAATGTGCTCAACATGAGAAAACTGAGTTATGACACAGGCTCCTCTGGATCTGTTGGGATCAACTTCTTTATAAAAAAAACACAGGCACAATTTGCATATTCCTCCCTTTCTGTGTGTGTGTGGTTTTTGTCTGCTGGTGTCTTGTTTTGTTCCATTTTTAACAGCAGTGTTAATATAACTCCACTGGCTCAGTGGAGTGGAGGATTTGGTGGCCTTTAGGGGCCTGAGCTGACCTACCAACAACATGTAAATGTAAATGTCTTGATGTCAAATCTTTTGGAAATGATGCAGGACCTGATGGCTCTGAGCATGGTCTGTCTGTGTTTACTGCCACAATAATTCATGGGATGGCACCAAAGCATCCCAAGTATCTGTGCATCTCTCCCAGTCCAGGTCAGGACTGCTGCCAATGGGATTAGAATCTGGGAATTACACAGGATGGTGGTAGTCATGTCCCAGGCACCTCTGAGGGACTTGTGGCTGGACTTGAGAGATGAAAGAAAAAAAGAAGGAAAATAAAATGTTACTTTTGGAAAGGGATGGAAAAAAAAATCAAACCTGGAAGGATGTAAATCAGTGATGGAGACATTCTATCAGAGAGGCTTCATTTCCAATGTGAGTTAAAGGACATAAATCTCCTCCAAGCAATCAGATTGCATGATCAAAGGGGTGGCATTTTTAGCCTGGTTTGTTTTTCTGTCTAAAATAAACTTCTCCCAGGAGAAATGGAATTTTGCTGTTCTTCTATGGAGACAGAAAACTTTGATTCTGCATCAACAACTGCCATGATGCCTTATTGGCTTTCCAGCTAATGCATCACTTACAGGAATTTGTAGCATCTGTGTAAAGGCAGCAGAACCCAAGTGTTGCAAGATAATTGGGGGGAAGCAGAACTATCCTGGTGAAGGAGGCAGAACTTTGCCTGAAGAGTGCCTAAATCTGTTTGCAAAGTCTGATTTATATACACACTGAAATGTAGATGCTTTCTCTACTTGCCTTGAATGAAGGCAAACAAAACCTGGCTCAAAATGGGTGTCTTAGTTTAACAAGATTACAACTTAGAAAGTAAGAAAGTTCTGGTAGAAGCGTGGAAAAGGAAAAGAAACAGCTTTTTATGAACAAAATCTGAATAAACAACAAATGGTGCAATCAAAAACTTTCAGAAGAAACAAAAATAAAGTCCCAAATCCCTGGGGGGGATGAGGGGAGAAACCTGCAGCAACCTGGGGAAGGGTGGGGGGGAAAGGCAGGACTGTCCCAGACCCCCATGAGCAGCTCTGCTCCCACCCCCTCCCCAGAACAAACAGATGGGGGATGGGGACAGGGATGGGACTCTAGGGAAGGAAAAAAAATACAATTCCAACATCCCTTCTCAAGCCTATGACACCAGGTTTGAACCAAACCTTGCACATCCTCCACCTCATCCTTCCACTATCCAATAGTCCAGGTTATCTCCAAACACGCTGCCACTTATTTTGTGGGATTTTTCTGTAATTAAATAGAGGCACAGGAACATTACTTGGCAACATATCCATTTCCAAGTGAATTTTCCAGTTGTTTGGTTCCCACTCAGAAGACTACACCGGGCATTTTGTCACATGAGGTCTGGGTTTGCCCCCCAGGCACACGTTGATACTTCCCAAATGAATATAACCTACTCCTTGGATCTGTCATTTCCTTGGATCCTCCATTACAACATTTCCAGTCTTTCTTAAAAATAAGGAAATGCTTCTCCTGTGACACTGTGGGGCATTACTCCACAACTGGGGACATCAGTAAAACAGGCTGGTCTACCAGGAGACAGTGAAAAATCCCACGTGAACAGCACTGTGAAGCTTCCTGCCTCATCTTGTATCAATAATTTAGCTGTAAATATATATTAACTATTGTCTTCAAAAAAAAGAAAAAAAAATGATTCAAGTTTCCAGTGTCACAGATATGAAAGGAAGTTTGCATGGCACTTCACAGACATCACAAAGGATATGCTTTATTACGGTTGCTTTTAATTTTTTTGAAATTTTTAATCCCTTTCCAAAAGCTATTACAACATTTTCTTACATCTTGAATCCTCCATTTTCATGTTCATTATCTACCCTAATTTGAATATGGCAAATAGACCATATTGATTTAGCCCAGAACAATCCAGTGCAGGACTAACCTGTGCCCTTTAATACCAAGCAACATGTTTTCAAGTATTTTAATAAAAGAAGGAGCCACATTACAGATCTAACTGCAGATAATTCTCACCTTCTGTGTTACAAGTGAATGTATCTGAGTGCAGGTAATTTTATATTTTTTAATTTTATTTTACTTTTTAATAGGAAAAGAGTAAAACTAATATCTCATGTCAGCAAATGCACGGAACGATTCCTTTACCCCTCGTGCACACTCCAGCTGGACAGTGCATCACACCAAGCTCCTCTGGGCAGGAATTGGGCCAGATCTGGCAGATTTGGGGAATGATACCTTCAGGAAGGCACCATTGGTGGCAGCACAGGGCAGTTCACGTTTTCATGTCCACATGAACTTCCAGTTGTTTCTCACTGGTGTGAAGAGCACTGTGCCCACCTGACCCAAGGCACTGCAAACACACCAACTCCCAAGAGCACCTGCAAAACGCTGTTTTGTCTGAAATAGAGGTGATGGTGACAGGTGCCAATGGTTTTTCATCTTTCCTTCAGTGCCAGGCAGACACAGGGCAGGAACTGCCCCTGGCCAGGCTGCAAAACAGGGGCTGGGTGGGGAGAAAGGCAATACAAGGCCCAGCCAGGCACATCAACTCTTCACCAGCCAAAAGGAACTGCAGCACCTGGATTATCCAAGGGATAGAAACCATCTCCAGACCTCTGACATAACAGGTTTTGCACCTTATCACAAAAAGCAACTCTGGTCTAACAGCCTACATAAGATACCAGCAGAGCAAATGTCCATCCCTGGGCTAAGCTCAGTGTGAAAAGCCCATAACACGTTTGGTTGACTTTCCCAGAAGTTGCTCGTGTCAACAAAATTAATGTGACATTTACAACTATTTTGAGGATAAAGTGAAGTTGCTTAAATTATTCTGCAGAAGCAGCATGAGACAGAATTATTCAGTTGACAAAATCTAATTAGGTGTAAATTATTGCAGGTTATATGAATTATAAAACCTTTCACAGAGAACTCAAACTCAAGACTCAATGTGATACAGCAAATTAACATGCTGGGCATCTGTTTGCCAGAGTTGGGTTTCAATCTGGGACAAAGTCACACAGGTAATTGATTTCTTCTTCTCACCAGCCACTGTGCTCAGGCAGGCAGAGGAAGCCATGCCCTATACAATATACATTTTACTGCAGCTGAAAGGCTCTTCTCCCCCCAGAAAATCAGAATAATTTCAGAGCTGATCAGTGATGCGAAAAGCAGGCTCTTACTCTACACCCTGAGACAGGGCTGAAGCTCCTGATGCCTGGGGATAGCAAGAAGGGAATATTTTGGCAGCAAGCCTGGTGTCCAGCTTCATCCCTCCTCCAGAAAGTTTCTGAGGGGTGACACTGAGAAATATTTCAGCACATGGTGAAGTTTAATAACCAACCTCTCTTTTAAGCCTGTACTTTGATGCCTTGCTCAGGCAGGATTAGCACGTCCAGAAACCTGCCTAATTACCACAGCATTTATATCTCCTGCTAAGTCTAATTTTTGCTGTTTAGATGCAAAAATGTCCTCATTAGCTTCTACAAAGCCAAGCAGGGCATCTCTGAACTCAAACTATCAGTGTTTTTAATGGCTGCAAAGCAGGATCCCGAGAAGTTCCAGGGATGACATGGTGTCTCCTGCTGCACCTATGGAGGAGGCTGGAATGATGAGCAGCTGTGTTACTGGATATTTTGGGTGGCAGGAGACAAGTGCTTTATGAGCTGAGCATCAGCTTTGCCCACTCATTGTCAAGCTGCTGTGGTGGGAGGGTTTGGACCTTGTGGGAAAGAAGCCATTCCAGTTCCCACAGGAGGTTTAGAAATACACCCCAGGATTTGACATGGTCCTGATTCTCCATTGAAACACCCCCCAATTCAACATGGACTGATAGATCTCATAGGAGCTCCAACCACCTTCTCACACTTCTTGCCAACTCCTTGAACAACCTGTCACAAGGAGATGCAGGTTATTTCCCATGGCTCACATTCCCTCCGTAAGGATCAGAGGAAATTCCTGGAAGTGAAACAGAACATTTGGTCACAAAGCCTAGAGAGGAGACACGTGAAAACCCCACAGCCCTAATTCTCTTCCTCTATGAAAAAGTTCAGCTGTTCTGCTAAGCTCCAGCTGGGGCCTTTCTCAATGGATTGACACTGCAGCTTACTTAAAAGTGATATGCAACACTATCAGCTGCTCTCTTGTCCCATTTCTCCACAGAATGCATTTCTTACACACTACTGACCACATGTCCTTGGCAAGGCTGGTGAAAATTACACATTTTAAATGCCACCTTTTCTGCTACCTCAAACAACAGACAGCAGCAAGTGAATTGGGAAAAAAAAACACAGTTAGAAACAAGTAAAAAAATAAACATGGGGAGAACATGTGTACACCAAACATTTAACCCGTGTACATTAAACATTTCACAATTATTTGAACACACTGACTCCCATCATAAGCCCTTCACTTAGATTTCATAAATAAAGCTTGACTCTTTGCTGTCTCATGAGTTGGACTTGATGATCCTTGTGGGTCTCTTCCAACTCAGAATATTCTACAGCCAAAGGAGCTCATGCTGCCATTCCCAGGCAGCCAGGGAGACACAAGCTTTTGGGACCAAGGTGTGACACAGCCTCCATGTCAGGAAACCCAGCTGGCTTTCACAGCTTCTCTGAGGGCCCCACATTGCCAATTTTCTAACTTAAGGCTTAACTGCAAAGAGCTTGGAAACCCCAAGAATGGACTCAGATCCATTCTGTAGTGTCAGGACCCCTACATGAGTGGCTCACCTGCATTTTCCACACTAGAATAGAATAGAGAGAATCTTTCATTTTGAAGGGGCATACAAAGGTCATCTTGGTCCCACTGCCATGGGCCTTCTCCTCCTCCTTCCCCCAGTATATACATGTATGTGTGTACATATATATATATCCATGTATGTGTGTGTGTATATATATAATGATCAGTCCTACACTGAGATGACAGGGAAGATAAAGTCAAGGCAAGATAAATCCACCACTCTATGTTTCTATCTTTGTAACAACAGCTAGTGGCAGTGGCAGAGATCTGAGGATAAACAAAAATCTGCTATGGTTCACCAACCTTCACTCTGCTGTGATTGATAACTGTATTTTTAAGTGGCTGCAGGTATCAGGCTCAGCTCTGGGCTCTGTATCTCTTTCTCCATCCTGTTTGTAAGAACATGCTGCAATATACTATAGGAGTGAGGGACCAGACGGTTTCTCCAAGCTGTGTTCATGCCAGGACTGGATGGCCACCCAATTTCCCTGCCTCAGCAAAAGCAGAGTGGCTGACGAGGACAGGAGGGCTAAAAGTAAAGGAAATTAAACCCAAACCAAAGCACAGAGCAGGAAAGGGCATTTGTAACTACAAAATGATTCCCTCCCTTTTGTCGACGCTCACTCCCAATGCTGTAAGAGTTAAGGCTGCCAAGTAATAGCACTGTGGAGTTTTCCCCTGGGCAGCAGCCAAGGCCACTCACCCCACTATTAGAGGCCTGACAAGCTTTGTCAATGCAATCTACTGAACGCCGTGAGTGACAAGCGATCAATATTCCCCACTCTCCTGGGTCATCACAGGTGACAGAGGTCTAAGTAATAAAACAGCCCTGGCTGCCTCCTCTAACTTAAATGCTTCCCCAGCCACAATATTTCTTTTTTGTCTAAGTGCCTCTAGCTAAATTCCTCACAGATCGAACCATCTGATGGGGTGGAGGTTCTGAGGGATTGCAGCGTGTCAGGATTGATGCTGGCCCAGGAAAGCTCAGAAAACTGCAGACACAGGTTCAAATAAATCGAAAATGAGGAGCTACAGTGTTGTAACCTGCCAGCACCAGGCCCCATGGCAGCCTGGTGACATGAGGGAGGCACAGGGACAGTGGCACTGAGCCCCTGCCAGCCCCAATCAGCTCCCTGGCTCTGCTGCTCTGCAAACATCACCACAACATCCCTCTTTTCTCTTCTTTGTGAGCTGTTCTGAGAATTACTGTGAGAGACTACATAAAATGGCATTATGGTGTCAGCAGAAGACAAAGATGCTCTGCTGTAAATCTGAGGGAAATGTTGGTGGGACTGAAGTTCATGGGGCTGTTGAAGCAGTTGGAAACACTGACCAGGCTGTTCTTAACAGCATGAGAAAACCCTCCTCCCTTCTAAACATGATGCATTGGAAATGAGAGTGTAGATTTTAAGGGAATCCACTGCTCCATTCCAATTGCCCATCCTTACCCCTGCCAGGGCCCAGAATCACAGAATGTGCTGAGCTGGAAGGGACCCCCAAGGCTCATGGAGTCCAACCCTCAGCCCTGCACAGGCCCAGCCCCAAGAGTCACCCCCTGTGCCCCAGAGGAGCAGCCAAACCCTCCTGGAGCTCTGGCAGCCTTGGGGCTGTGCCCACTGCCCTGGGGAGCCTGGGCAGTGCCAACCACCCTCTGGGGGAAGAACCTTTCCCTGAGATCCAACCTGACCCTGCCCTGACACAGCTCCAGCCCTTCCCTGGCTGCTGTCCCTGGTCCCCCCAGAGCAGAGCTCAGTCCTGCCCCTCCTCTGCCCCTCATAAAGAAGTTGTAGACTGAGACCCTGTGGGACAAGCAGGGTGAGCTGGCCTGGATTTGTTTCTGTACAGCTCTGCCACAGCAAACAACCACAGACAATCTTCTTTTTTCTAAACCCACACACTAGCTCACCATTAAATAACTTGCTCATACAGCTGTATGCTAGGGAAAAGCTTAAGCTTAAAAAAAAAAAAAGCCATTTACAGCTCAGAACCCAAATTTAAGCCAGATGAGGAAAACAAACCCCATGTTTCAGCCATTATGAATCCTGCCCCAAATTCCTGCTGTCAGTAACCATTATGGACACAAGCCATCGATGTCCATCTGGGATCTGAATGTTGTCCAGTTTCTTCAGATGTTTAGAACCAGTTTTTATTGGGAATAATCTCTTTAACCAAACAGCTTTTGCAAACACTGTGTTTCACTACATTCCTGGGAGACAGTCAAGTGATACACACCAATTTATAGGGAATAAAGGGAGATGCAAAGGAGAGCCAGAGGCACAACTGGACACAAAACCCAGCGGGTAGATAATTTCACACTTTAAACTCTGAACAACAAATATGTCCTGGAAGAGATTCTCTTCTAGGGGATGACTGTCAGTTGTAAAATTCTGTTTAAACAGGTGGTAGGATGATGCTGTGCTGTTCGGAAATAATTGGTGCAGTGTTTACACACCACTCTCAGTGATCTAAGCTAGGATAAAAATAGACTATAATGCTCAAAATCTGTATTTTCACACATCTTCATCCTCTTTTATTAAAAAAAAAAGCAAACCAAACAGTCAATTCTATTCAAAACATGTGTTTGTTCTGCCAGTTATTTATAACAATTACAGAACGCCTCCAAATTCAAAAAAAGTAACCCAGTTCACTTGTGCCAGTGTGGGTCCCCAGGTAAGTCACTGAGAGCTGAAATGCTGTATCAGCAGCTTTTTTTATCTATGCATGGGGCACTTGACCTGGAATGGCCTGAAACAGAAAAACTAACCCAGTATATGGGATTATGTCAGAACCCTTTAAAAGTTACAAAAGAAATCATCTTCTGTCCAAGAGAAGCTGAAATCTTTTTAAGGCAAAAGATAATAAATGGAGATGGGAACTCTATGGCAGCATCTTCTGGTTACACAAAAACAGATGAGGAAGCACATTTCCTAAAGGAAAACTGCCCTAACTCTTGGGATAAAATTAGATGTCTAATAAAGAAAAGGTCAATATTCTAACGTAGGATTTGGTTCTCTAACACACTTGACTACTGGCCAACTCAACCAGTTGGACAAGCACTGGAGAAGAGCATGTGGGAAGGATCTATTTCAGACCAAATAATCTTTTTAGTCACTAAATACAGCTGATTTTCTAAGTGATTAGATGAAGGCTTGGCTGTTCCCGCATCGATGCTGAGGAAAGGCTGCAGGACAGCAGTTGTATTAAGATGTGAACTAGCAGACAAACACACAACCAGCCTGGAGACAGCCCCTGGCGTTCCCAGGACGGTGTGATGGAGTGGTGGCTGTGAAGGGGATGTCAGATTAAGAACAGAACAACAAACCCAGCACTTTCTGGCAAGCACTGAAGCCCAGTGAGTTCTGCCTGGAGAGCAGGTCAGCTGTAAGTGGATTTTACCAGCAGGTTATAGAAGGAGAGCCCTGTTTCCCTACACACCTGCCCTCCTGCTCCTGCTGTTCCTAAAATACCAATTTTATACTGCACTGTATGAGCTCCACGCTGCACATTCTCTCCATTTTTCAGGAATACATTCCTCTTCATACTGGAGATACAACACACAAAAATTGGTGAGAGAGAAATAAAAAGTGTGAAGCTTTATTTCTTCTCTCCAGAAGTTTACTGCTATTCTCTCTCAGTCAGCCATCCAGCTTTTTTTTCCCCTCTGGCCTCTGAGGCTTTTGACTTTCTCTAGATATGACTCTAGAGTCATTTAAAAATAGAGAATGAAAGCAGTATGGCTACAATGATCTGATAGCATCACATACAGCTCTTAACCAAATTTATTACTGATGATGTAGTCATTAATGTACTCTGAACATGCACTATACACTCCTCTTTAATGAAAAAGTAGCTGGGGAAGCTCATCCAACTTGCCTCAGAAAGTTGGGTCCCAAGAGACTCAAATGTCATCTACCCTTAGATTTATCCAAGACTGAAGGAGATATTTTAAAACATATCTTCTTGTTATTCTTTTAAAAGATAGTTCCCTCGATGCTGAGCCTTGAAAGTTTAGCAGATCTTATTACTGAGAGTGAACTAAACTGAAGCAATTGGTGTAATGGTTGTTACGCTGTGGGTACAACTCGCTTGCCATGTTCTGTTCTCATCCACTTTCATCTCAAAGTGTTTATATGAGCAGGAAAAGTTACTGAGATTTTTCTTCTCATCAGCGAGAAGAGAAAAAAAAATCTGGCAAAACTGGGGAAAGCACGGGGAAAGAAACTATGGAAGTAAAAGTCATTGGGACACATTCATATGGCACTCTGGGAAGATAAGAGACAGAAAGGCAACACACCCTCTATCCAAACTCCCAGCAAGGATGGTCTGTAATTGGCATAGCACTGCCTAACACGGGAAAGGAACCTTTGAAAAGCCATCACGCTTCTCTCCTCATGCCCCCACTGATCTGCTGGGGCCTCTGGCTACAGAAACTTCCAGCACATGCCAGGTCTGCAGGCTCAGTGTGCAGTCATGGCACTGGGATGATCCCATCATTTAGAAATCCCACAGAAAGCTCAGGGTTCAGCAAACCCTATAGGCCCCAACACTGCAACAGAAACAACTGCACAAGGCTTCCTGGGGCATGAGGTAGAGGACACCTGAGAAACAGAAATAACTAAAACCCCCAACAAAACCAAAAAGGCAAGAGAAATACAAACTTCCCATCCCAGAACCTGTGGTGTCTCAGCAGTGAGAAGGCACATATTTCTTCTGGAGAAAGACCAACCCCAAGCAAAAGCAAATGAACAATAGGTGAAATTAATAGGTATGTGAGCCTGGAAAGTGCTCAGTGGGAAGTGCTGTTTTCACATATCAGGTCTATAAATCATCCCTCTCCTGTCCTGCAGGCACACTAACAACACCTGTGGCAGAATCACAGCTCAACACTCCCTGCAAAGGAAAGAGTAATACGGATTATCTGGATATGATGTTCCCTTCTGCATGCTCATTATGGTGCTAAAAGGCCAGCAGAAATATTTAAGATGAAGGAAGTCAACACCTCTTCACTCCTGTCTGGTGAGCAGCTCTTCCTATTTACCATGCTTTATCAAGTGTGGATCATATCTGCCCAGGAAGGTTAACTGCAGTGGAATTCTGTCAGCATTTCCACTCCTGTCTCTTTCTAAAGGATTTAAATACTCAAATCTAAACATACAACTCAAAGACAGTTTTAACCTGCAGGATCTTGGGCTGGGGGCAACTTTTTTCCTTCTGTGGACAGACAGCAAATTCTTACTATTAATTTAGTCTAGTAGATCATTTCTTTCTGTCAAGGTGTCATTTACAAGGAGAAAAGAAAAAGCTCAAGTTGTTTTGAGTGCAGGATAACCACAGACCCAGATTCCACCTGTCTCGAGGCTGATTTGCCTTTGTGAAACCCTTTGCTGACTGTTACTGTGGGAGCTCCAGGCTTGAGGGCAGCTCATCACTCCTGCTGGACTCCTCTCTGGGTACACACAAGGACCATTAAATGTGCTGTGTTAGTGTTCACTTCCAATGTCTTTAAGACCCATGTTTACCTAAGACAGTGTTATTTGAACACATATATTTGTGATCCAACTCACCTGGAGCCCCGCTCAACCCTACAGGAATCCAACAAGGACATCCCATATGGTGGCAAGGTAGAAAATCTCCTCCAGTGCAAACCACCTCTGACCCCCACGTTAATAAATTCTTCTGTGAATGCTGGGCAGAGTCCCGGAGCCTGTGTGCAGGGAAGATAAACAGCCCTCTTTGTCCTCGGGGCCAGAAGTGGCCATTGTGTGGAGCTTGCCCAAAGGATTAGCACTGCCATGATTATTTGTGTTATATGAGCTATTTCAGGAGCTAATTGACCTCGGCACAAAAGCCGGGTGAGAAAGGCTTTTGTAGCTAATAGAATGAGCAATACAGAAAAGGGTAAGGCTCTTTGAGCAATTGGGCCACAGTATACAGACACTGACTCAGTTTTAGCTGACAGCATCAAGCAGGGCAATCTAATCTCCCCAGTTAGCACTAAATCAGCCTTGTATAAATGAGCCCATGACAGAACACGGAGAAATGGGACTTGCTAAAAGGATAACTGAGGATAACTGCCTTGTGAAGCATAAATATTGAAGATGTTGGGAATCTTTCATTGCTCGAGCGAAGCATGGCTGGCAAGAGCTGTACAGGAAAAGCCTTTGGATACTCAAATCTCTGTTTGCTTTTTGAGGGTATGGTGGTAAATGTCAGTAGGTACATAAGGTAGTTTGAAATTATAGATATGTATTCCTTCCTTCCCTCCCTCTCTTGAGTGCTTAACGACTCTGACAGGACACAACCACTAAATGATAAAACAACAACAAAAAAGCAAAGCCATTTTCTCCAGGTTGAGTGACATCAGAAGGACGATGGACTAAGGCTGTAGTATAAGATCATCTCAAAGTAAACTACTCATCTCAAAGTAAACTACTCATCTCCAAAGTCACTTGTGAAGAATCCTTACGGTTGGAAAAGATCTCTAAGATACTTGTGAAGAATGATGTATTTAAGGGGGAAAAGTGAAGCTGAATTTAGAACTGAACATATTTTTCTTGGCATGTAGTCACCACTCAGCAAAGTCAGTTTTATCTCAAATTCAGAGCAAAACAGACCTAAACGATACAGCGAAAAAATTAACTCACCCTGACCTTTCTGAAGCCACTGGAAAAGCTGCTGCAACATAATTAATTACAAATCCTGCACTAAATACAGTGCACAAAAGAACACACCCTTGTGAATATGCAAACAGAGGAGAAATAATCATATCCATCATTTATTTATTGAACCTATGTGGACCCCTCACTGCACTGTCCAAGGCCACCACAAGCATAAAGGAATTAAACAGGACAAAATCCCAGTCAGGAAAAGCAGCAGAATTTATAGGTGCTTCACAAATGGGTAATGAGGCAGAGAAAAGAGAAGGTCTCTGTGGACAGACTGAGCCTAAACCAGAGACAAAGTCAAGTCTGTGTCTCGTGAGCCAATACACTTTCAGTGTAGGATTACTATTCCCTCCATGTGCTTCATCAGTTTTAGTGCCCAGGCCATGGAGGAGCTCCCTGCCCAAACATGTGCCAGCCTTTCCATGAAGCAAAAGGCTTTTCAGACCTTTCTGCAAGTCTTACACCATCATTCTGTGGGTCAGCACAAGGAGAGTCGGGGCAGCCCCAGCCGCTCCCACAGCACAGCACATTGTGATCTCCAGGATGCTTCCCACCATACTCCAACAGACCTTTTGCCCAAGACACCACACCAGGGGTGTTCCAGGGGTGTTCACCTGGGAGACAGGTTCATCTCCAAGGTCTGCAACCACAGCTCAGAGCCAGCAGTTGGATGCTTTGACTACACCCAGCACTACCACACACCTAAGGGGCACAGGCACCTCTGAGCTGTGAATCCACAAAGCTGGGAAGTGCCTGGAACACAATCCCACCCCATCCTCCACCAGACAGCTCAGCATGAGGTCACAGCAACCAGCACACCAACACACCCTAAATGCTGTAGGTTTTATTTTTAATCACCTTGCACAGAACAGTGGGTTCTGAATGAAAGCCCACGTGGGTGGTGATCACACCTGCCCTGGCACACACAGGATCCTCTGACCTGAACACCCTGTTCCCTGAGACAACGGGAACCACAGATGGGAAGGGTTAAAGGCATATCCTGTTCCTGGGTCTCTTCAAACAATGCAAACCTACTTAGCAGAGGTAATTTTTTAAGCACACTTATTTCCATGAAGCAAATCCAGTGTGTAATTCCAGGATTAGCCCGGAAACTAAGAAGCTTTCTGTTTTCAGCAAAGTTAGTTTCCATTTCAAAGTTTAGTTAGGCCAACTGAAGTTAATCAAAACACTGAATTTCACAGTTTCACATACAAGGGTGCAGTTATATGCAGAGACATCACCAAAATAAAATACAAACAATTGTAATGCTGAGAGAGGATTCCTTACCATTTCCTTTTATCCAAATGGATGAGAAAAAGGAAGAGGAAAGGAGGAGCAAGTACTAACATGCAGTCCCTGCCAGCCTCACCACTGATACTGCAATCCTGTGGGAGAGGTTTTACATGCCATGAGATTTGTAAAGATCAAAAAAGACCTATTTCTAATACCTCTATAAGCATTAATGCCTCTAAAGACATTAGATGATAATGACAAAATCTGATGGGGCTCCTACAGAGCACTGACTCACACTTTCAGGAAGGAGAAGAGGAAGAGCCAAAACTGGATTTATCTGAATTTGGATATGAAGCCAGAAATACCACAGTTGGTTAAAACAAAAATGTCTTGGATTCAGTGTCAAAGTTGGCACATTCATAAAAATTAAGGCTCTGCTTTTTTTTTTGCATATCCTTCTATAACCAAAACCTCAACTTTTAAAAGAATAACACAGATATGAGCACGTGCCTTCTATTCCCTTAAACTTTTCCCAGTTCTAGTAGAAAGCACTAGGATACTCTGTCTAGACTTTTAGAAAAAGTACTGATATATTTTTCTACACACCCAAACCAACTGAAACACTACTCATAATCCTATTTTAAACCAAGAAATAAATAACCCTCAAGACCAGTTTTTCTTCCTAATAATAATATTAGCATAAACTTTAAGCAACTAAGGAGTTCATAATGAAAATATTTGGCAACCCTAACTCTCCCAATACCCCAGCTGAAGCCACATCTATAAAATAAACTACAGCCCCTTTCCTGCCTGACATCTGGTCCCTCAGTGGGAGCAGCAGAGGCAGCAGGAATGTGTAACCCTGGGATTCTCCATGCCCATCTTTGCAGCATGAGGCAGCTGCAAAATGCCTCATGAAGAACCCCTTGAAGGTGCCTCCTCAAACACCCACATGGCCCAGGGACCTGCTGGGAGGTCCCAGCAAGGCAGGACCATCAGTACTGGGGGCTGAGGGCTCTGTGCTCAAGAGGTGGAGGTTTGTAAAATGTTATTGCAGCAGACACAAAGGGGAGTGTGGCAATATAAATATTACAGGTGGCATTTTCACCAGGATGGATGCTTCTTGTAGTTCTGCATTGCTCACATACTTTGAAACATCTCATCCTCAAGAGTGGTAAAATAATCACTGAATAGAGTGAAGCAATTAAAAACAAACTCATGGAAGAAAAAAAGCATCTACCCTTGAGTCACTTACTGATGTCCTACAGATCATATCTTTGGTGGAATCCACAGTCTAGACAACAAAACAGCTTTGAAATAAAACTTCTCAGAAAATCTACTGGGCTAAAACTCCCATCTGTCAGTGGAAGGAGCCAACTGCTACTGCTCCCTCTGCACTAACCAGGGAGCTCAGCCATGCTCCACCACTGCAATCAATGTTCTTTTGCATCAAAGGCCTCCCTGGAAGATGCAAAGGACTTTGCTCATTTTAGGTTGCAAACACTGTCAGAATTTTGGGAAAGGCCCTGTTGTGGTCTGCAGGCTGCACATCCCCTCCACACTGAATTTTTCTCTGCACTGAGGTGGCCAGGTGTCTGGGAAGCTCAAGGCCTTGATGGCAGGTTACACAAGTTACTTTGGGATTTTTCACCCTCCTTCCAGCTGTCTCAAGTCCACAGGATAAAGCTCCCTTGGCCCAAAGCAAGGCCTGTTCATACCAACTTTTAGTCGTGGTCTGTCCAACATGCTGTGTTACCAGCTGCTCACTGTGTGCCTCAAAATCCAAGGTATAAATGCACACCCCATGGAATGGCTTACATTAGTGCCATTAATTCCTACTTTCAGCATAATCCTTCATCTGGGAGTTATTCCAAAACATAGGAGTTAATGACACTAATATAAACCATCCCAATGTAGCATGTGTTTCTTTAGCTTTTATTCCCATGACTAAATGTCTTTTTAATGCACTTTTATTTACCGTGATGGAAATAGTTTTTCCTGCTTTACTCCATCAGAAGTCTGGGTCTGTCACATTAACCCTTTTCTGGGCAAAGCTCTGTGAACATATTACCCATTATGAGTCCCAAATTAAAACCTTCTGCTGACATTCCAGGAGTGAACTACAGCCCTTTCAAGTGCTGAAAGACCTAATGGGAACCCTGCAAAGAGGGGTGTTAATTGCCCCAGCAGGTGACAGAATCTCCTGGTGACACCCTGCCCAGTGCTCAGCCAGTTTGGGAATGGGAATCCTGGGACTGAAGTGCTCTGGGATCAAGGAACAGGGCTGCAGAGGGGCTCTGACCTCCTGGGGCAGAACAGCTTTTGGTTCTATCCCCTGACGACACTTTTAACCAACCTGAGGAGAAGCAGGGAATGAAGTGCCCTAGGATTTTCCCAGAGGTGTGAAATATGGGCAGAGGGGGGAAGGGGATTAGAGGGATGGAGAAAAATAACTGCTATTCCCCAAAGAAGGTGTGGAGAAATTCCTGATGAAAAAATATTCTTTTATTGGAGGAAGCGGCCGAGGAGGGAAAAAGCAGATAAAAGGAGTAATGAAAAGAAAGCAAAGTACATTATTTTTACTCCAGTCTACTTTTTCTCCAGTCCCCCCCAAGCAGAGCCCATCCTGGGCCTTCTGAGCTGGACTAACTTTTAACCTGCTCTGCTCACCCTCCCAGGCTGTAACTCCCTCACAGTTTGGCCCTTACAAGAATGAGATACTTGCACACAGTGAAGGAGATTCACCTGTCTGTAGGAGCCTCTGGCTCTGCTTTAGCCAAACCCCACACTTCCCTCCTCACCCCCTGGAGGAGAAGCAACTTGAGCCCCTTTGCCTTGGAAGAAGAGACTCCCAACATGTGCCCTCCTGAGCTCTGTGCTGCCAGCAGGTCTCCAGCACACTCTGCACCTCCTCCAGCTGAGTCAGCAGCTTCATTCACTCTTCTCCTGCACCCAGAAGATAAAGCAAGATGTTCAGGAAGGTAGCTCTGGGCACAGGACTTGAATCCTCAGTTCAGGGCCACACAGAGCACAGCCAGGCCCTGGGTGAAGGGCCACCTCCACTTCTGCATTCTTGAGTTACTCAACAAGCAGGTAGAGCCAGTAACAAGCACCAAATGACTTGGTTCACAACATTTTCTTTTTCTTTTTTCAAAATCCCCCTGCTAACTTTTCTAACCCTGTTATATTCCCGTGTCCTCCTTCCCTGCTGCTGAGCACAGGGCAGGTGAGAAAAAACAGGCAGGAGAGGAAGGACTGGAAAAAGGCTGAAAAGTAAAACAAAAGCAATTTGCCTCCAAGCACTACAATAAGGAACAAAGTTTAAACATTCTGAAGCGTTCAGGTCTCCCTTCCAGTTTACCTAATGCTGCTCAGTATGTAATCTCCTTTTTAAAGCCTTTAAAAGGAAATACATCCTTAAACTGTCCTCGCTGCTTTTCTAGAATGCATCCATGAGGGAAACACCTTCATGCAGTGACACTACACTGCATTAACCCAGCAATTCATGGACAGTACTTCCACAGAGTTACACACTATATAAATACATGGCATATGAGCAGCATAGACATAGGACAGTTGACAAAACATAATTTTGTTCCATAAATCTGAGATTTTTCAGAGAGTCATAAATACAGGTGTACATACAGCTGCCCCCAGAAGTCAACAGACTCCAACCTAATAGATGGATTTCAATAAATTCAGGATAAATCCTTACCACAGAAGATGTCTATTGATACCTTCTGCTAAGACTTCAAAAAGCACAGAAGTGTTTTGAGGTTCTCCCTTTTTATGATCAGCAAGATCCATTTCAAAAAATTTCTCTATTAAGTCAATTCCTCCATCTGATTAGTTTCTTACAGTAAAGATCATTTACTCTTTGGGTTTAAACTTGGAACATAAGAGGTCGAGCCTGAGATTTTTGTGGGGAACAGGGAGATTAAGAAGAAGTACGTTTTTAATTTAAATAGAAAATGTTTTGAATATTAACTGGTTGATCTGAAGGTTCAACAACGAGCGCCGTAGGCAAAGAGCTTGTTCTTTGGCATAGACACCCCTAAGGGGAGGGGAAACTCAGAGGGAGGGCAGGAATGCAAACCTCTAAACATCACAGATCTGTCATCACAACCACCAAAAAATCAGTTAGCATTGGTATGATTTTAATTTTGGCAGTGAGATAATAAAGCCACAGTGAATGAATAATGAAAGGGTGAATAAAGTGAATTCTGACAGAAAACGAGAGGGGGGAAAGAATAAAGAACAAGATGTGAAAGTAAATCTAATTCTTCTAGAAAACTAATCTTAGCTACAGAAGTTAATGATAAAAACATGCATTTCTACTTAAGCGGTTTTCTCTTACCCATTAGAAGTTAAAATGGAAAGTACTCAAAAGAAACAGAGCTTGTTAAGAACATCCCATCATGAACATTCACATGCATTTTGCTTCAGGAAAGCCCCCCTGGTTTACAGGGGGCTCTGGAGCCCCAAGGTCTATTCCTTGTTCAAGGTAAGCCTGGCTCAGGTGGAAAGCAGCGATTCCTCAGCTGCAGGGCCCGGCCTTCACTGGCAGCTCTGTGTACCAGGAGCAGCACAAGTGAAAAGAGCCATAATTAAAAAAGGTTTGAATTATTCCAGCACGAGATATTATCTCTCCTCGCTGTGTCCAGGGACCACTGCAGCTCAACAACACAACCACTGGAGTTGTGTGTGGGGCACTCGGCTGAGGAGCCTCTACCTTCAACGGGCAAAGATAAAAACAACTGATGACCAGAAAGAGCTGCCAGCACAGAGGGCAGTTTGCAAATATACAGGCTATATTTGCAATGATTATTAATTTTTTTGATACTATGAAACGAGGATGAAGGATTTAAAACCACCACAAAGCAATGGTTTATTTAACCTTGGGCAGTGCAGCAATGCCTGAGACACCCGAGCTCCAGGTGGGCCAGCAGAGTCAGCTCCCTTTTTGTGTGTGCAAAATCACTTTGTGACTCCTTTTGACCAAGAGTCCAGTTGTTCCAAATCTCCTTCTGTTGCTGTTTGAGAGTTTGCAGTGCTTCCTTTCCAAGAATTCTTTGGGAGCAATAAAAATGGTGACGTTCTTCGAAAGGGAAGATGAAAACTCTAAGGTAAGGTCTCATTAACTTCCAGTGGGGACACATGCTCATGAGCCTCTGTGGGACACTGGAAACTTCTCCCTTAAAAATTCCCAAAGAACTTTATGATGTTGTAGAATGAATTACTCTTCTTGAATCTCAAGACCACAGTTCCAGACTTCTCAGAAAGAAAACCCTTCAGAAGGATAAACAAAAAGGCTCAATCCTAACTCATGCAAGCACTCCTGGTTTTCTTTCAGGGGCCAAACTCTAGAATCAAGACTGTATGTGTCTGCAAAGAAGCAGACTGAGAGCTTGCTGGAACACCATGGGCATGGATTAGAAATACTGTCTGGGTTTCCCCACAACTCAGTATTTTCTCTGGAGAACACACTTTGGGCAGTGCCATTCAGCTTTTACACTGCAGTTCATGTGAGTACCCAAGTGTTACACCTGGTAAATATGGATCACTAAAGCAAGGAGAAAATGGAGATTTAGGAGAGCCTGCTACTACTTCAAATAATACATCCAGCCCTTGATCAAGCAGTACAGACTCATGGTGGAAGAACAAGCAATCTTGGATCTATTTGCTTCCCAGGTACAACTCCACCCAGGGAACTGTTACCTCCATAGCTGCGTGTCTTTAAATCCCCATCATTACCTGTCCCTCTCCTCATATCTTCTTCAAAGTGCCACCTGACTTGGCAGGAGAGTACAATCCATGGGTATGGTACAGTATATAAACTGATCCCTTTTTTGGGGTTGTTTTGTTTCTATTGTCTCCTTGCAGCAGCACTCCCAACACGATGTCTCGATTCCAGACAGGCAGGGAAGCACAGCACACTTTCAAGGCCCTCAGAATCAGAAGACAGACAGGTGTCCAGGTTAAAAAAAAAAAAAAAGGAAAAAAATTAAAAGAGAGAAAAAATTGTGGTAGAACAGAAAGTGGTTGTTGTCTTCTCCTTTTGGTTACTAACACCTCTTTAGAGACAAAACAAAAAGCAGCTGGGAAAAGCCATACCATTCATTTTTCTTGGTGCTGTGATCACAAGAAACCTGTTGGGGTTTCTGTTGGGTTTTTTTCTCCTAAAAAGATATACCAGTAACCTTTAAAAAAAAAAAAAAAAACAAAAACCAAAAAAAGAGATGGAATTGCTTTAGGCTCCTCAAGGATTTCCTGCAGGAAGCACACTGGAAAACGATGGATACAACAACATGTGCTTTTCAAAACATAACATCTCCATGGACATTGATATTTTACACACCACACTCATATTCTAAAAATAGATGACTAAAAAAACTAAAGTTTTTCTTAAAATAAGAAAGAAATTGGACCAAAAATTCCTGCAGTGTTTTCTCCAGCAAGCAGTAAGTGCACAGTCCATCTTTCTTAAGTGCAATACACTCCACTATCAATTTGTGCACTGGACCATTTTTCCTGAAAGCAATATCCCCAAACATAATACAGTGTTTATTTAGCTCTACAATTGCATTACCACTGTTTCAGAGTTTAAAACAAAATGAAGACAAATCAAGAGACCTTGGTAAAAGAGGGAAAAAAGCATCTTATATCACGTTCAGGAAAGCCATGAGAGCTACAGGAAGCACAAGGAACCAGGATTTGTATCCAAAGAGGTGAAACACATGGAAGGACCAAGGAAAAAGCCAAGCAGGATGTGCAGGCACAGTCTGAGGCATCTATTACTGTGAGAACACACGGACTTCTTGTTCTCCATATGGCAACTCTGCTTTCCTAAGAACTCTACCTGTTTGCAGATGAGAGATCCTGCTGTTTGCATCTGAGGCAGAAGGAGAATGGAGCTGCATCCTTTGGCTCAGGAGCACAGGAATGGTTTGATGCAGAGCAGGGGAAAGGCTATGGAACTCGTACAGGTGTTGGCTTGATCAAAGCTTCACTCACCAAAAAGAGATCTCTACTTTACACATGGGAAAAACTGAGACTCATAAAGCAAATTAGAATCAGGTTTAGAGTTTTGAGCCGAGCCCCCAGGACTTGTTGTTTTATGGATAAGTTCTGCAGCCATCCAGTGCTTTGGTTTGATTGTCTACAGGGCTACAAATATCTTAGTTTGAATTTCACCACTGGTCAGCAAAATTTATGCCTCCTGTGAAAAGGGAGCTGAAATGCCACAAACAATTCTTTTTAAATGAAATATGAACAGCACAGCTAATTGCTTTCTTACACCACCAAACTGAGCCCCCCCAAAAATACTTCAAGAGAAACTACCAATAAGGCTAATAATAATGCAGGCATTCTGTCCCTAAGCAGTCCAGAGCCCTAAATAACCTACAGGCAGGGGGAAAGCATCAAGTTACAGCAAGTTTATTGTTTTTGCATTGCCTTGTCTTACAAGGCAATTTCGCTTGTTAAATATGCTAAATTCCAGTTTTAATTTATGTATGACCGAACATCCCTTATGAGGTTTGAAGAATGGCTTCTTCTAATTATGGCTCCTATCTCCAGCTCACTTTACATACGAAAAAGAAGTCCTTAACAAAGTTTGCTTATAGGTCTGTACAGGTTTAAATCCATTAATATTGCAAGGATTACGTTCACCTGGAGGGCAGATTTGCTTTTCCACAAAGCAAACCTGCATGTAATTAAAAACCAGCTACTTCACTCCTGCTGCACCAGGCATCAGATACACAAGTGTTAGTACACACCAGGAATTGATGGAGCTTGTGAAAAACAAGAAGTAGAAGACTGCAGCCCCACAATGCAATTAGACTTATTAATGATATTACCCACAAGGATACCAACCATGCTGATGTTCTCTGTCACTGGAGCACCCTTGTCCTCATGTGACACACATCCTTCCACAAAAGCAATTGACAGCTCTGTGACAACACGGAAAGTTACTTTCCAGGCTTTGAGCCTGCATTTCTATTTATCAACACCACCATTTGTACTTGAAACAGAAGCCCCTTCTATTTGCTAACACCCCTGTTGTAATCTGGCTATTCCTTTCTCCCTGCTGTACCACTGTTGATTGAACCTTTTCAAATAGATCATGATGCTCAGGAAACATCCAGCATCCCAGCTCAGAACACTGGCCAGTTGATTCTACATAGAATCACAGGATGTTTTGGGTTGGAAGGGACCTCAAAGACCATCTGCCTCCACCACCCTGCCACGGGCAGGGCCACCTTCCACTAGACCAGGTTGTTCAAAGCCCCATCCCAAGAGATGTCCTCCTGTTTATCCCTCCCCCTGATCTGCTGAGATTGTCAAAGATCACGAGATAAAAGTCCATTTCAACACCGAGAGGAACCACCAGCACTGCTGAACCACCAGTACTGCTGCACTTCCCTGCTGCACCAGATCCTGCATCTCCCGTATCATCCCAGGAAAGTGCTGGCTGCCCAAAGCCAGGCTGTATCTCTGCAGGTCTCTTGGAAATGTATCCAGTGATGTAAACGCCTGAACGTGCTTGGCACCGGGTCCCAGCCCTCGGGAGCCCCAGGGGTGCCCGCACTGCGGTCCAGCTGGCAGCTGCTCCGGGTGTGCCCTGCCCAGAACGCGGCTGCCAGCGGCACAACAAAGGGCAGCGCTGGGCACAGGCACAGAAATGAGCTGCACGGTGTGTGCTCAGCCAGGCCTCCCGCGGGCAGGGAACGGGGGAGAGGGGCAGGGAATGCGGGAGAGGGGCAGGGAATGCGGGAGAGGGGCAGGGAATGCGGGAGAGGGGCAGGGAAAGCGGGAGAGGGGCAGGGAAAGCGGGAGCGGGCAGCCCAGCCCAGCCCAGCCCAGCCCAGCGATTCCTGCCCGTGCTGACACCGTGCAAGTGAGCACCAGCAGGTCTTGCTTGGAGCAAATCTCATCCAAATGGCAGTGTGGAAGCCTGGAAGCCTATCTGGCAATTTTATGTGGAGTTATTAGGCGCGATGAGAGCACGGTGGAGGGAGAGCGCGAGAGAAAACACGCCAGATTTTGCAAGTGTGGACATGGCCCTTAAATTTGTACTGGCTGGGAAAAAACAAACTGTCACCCTTCTAATCAGCCCTGCTCAAAGCACATCCTTTTGGAAAACGAGCTGGCCAGACATTTATCCCAG
Organism: Pachyramphus minor; assembly: GCA_013397135.1. Classification (NCBI taxonomy): domain Eukaryota; kingdom Metazoa; phylum Chordata; class Aves; order Passeriformes; family Tyrannidae; genus Pachyramphus; species Pachyramphus minor. The sequence continues at coordinate 782,425 of VYXB01006750.1, forward strand.
CCAGGGCAGAGATGACTTTATTTTTGATGGAAGTTGGCAGGGAGGAAGCCAAGGAGGCTGAGCTGCTACGTGTTTGCAATGACAGAAGTGGTTCCCAATGTCCATCTTACACCCTCTTCCATTGTTCATCTGCACATCAGGACAAAGACACACTGTCCAATGCTCAAGGCCTATAGATCATTTTTAGCTGAAAATTGTTTGCCAGAGTCTGGAAGATCTCAGAACTTTGGAGCAATTAAAATTCCCTCCATTTCCTTCACCTGCTCTGTTGTGTTGTCCAAAAACGTCTGTGCACAGTTTATTCAGTGTGGCTTACTTGCCTTAAACACAGAGAGAAGCTGTACAAACAAATCCTTCTAAGGAAATCTATGGGCTTTAAAATACTGGACTACATTAACCTCTGCAAGAGAACAGTGATATCTGTAAACTCTTACACTTAGAAAGTAATTAAGAGTGAGTAAATGAAAAATGCTCCAAGATCTCAGTACTTCCAGCAGCCAGGCCTTCTTTTTGGCTTGAATTCTCCCTTTTTTCAGTGAATACTTCACTGGGAGGAAGTGAGGGACTGGGTGGGTTACAGAGGAGGTGGGGGATGCTGTCAGAACATCGGTGCTGATCAGGAACCCTCCATAAGAGAAGTCCATGCTGGAGACACGGGCGGCCACGCTGCCCGACCCACCTCCCTCCCCACCATGTGCCCATCAATCTGCTCCCCCCTCCACTGTGGTTCTGTGGATTGACTGATTATATTTATCACACTTGTAGTTCACAGGGCAATGGTTTAAATTTCATTCAATACACTCCATCTGGGAGCGCTTTTAAAACACACCCACCAGCACATTTCTCCCTCTCACCCCGCACCCCCGCAGCGATCAGCCATCTGTACTCTGGAAACAAATCCTAAAAAATTATTCTAAATTAAAAACTCATTTTAAAAGAAAAGTAGTATTAAACTGTTTTATAAACATAATAAACCACAGTAAGCCTTGGTTGCAATAAATATCCAACTCTTGCCTACAGCTATTAGAATCCACAAGCGTATTTTTAAGTTTGCTAGCAAACAGTATATTTATTCTGACCATGATTTGTCTTCTGTGGTTTAATGCTCTCTCATGTTTCTTTCATATGTTTACAGAGGTGGGGGTAGAGAAGAGAGAGAGAGAAAGCAGGCTGTCCTGAAATCTGTTTCAGATTCCTGTAAGCCCTGGTGGCCCTCTGAAGCAAGGCCACTTCTGCACAGGGGCTGGCTCGCCCGGGGACAGTGACATCACACAGACAGGGACTGTCCCCTCCCCTGCCTCAGTCACCTTTGATTAAATGTGGTCGAATTAGTCACGGAAAAAAACTGAAAAGGAGAACAAAAGCAAGTTGTAGCCCACAGCACAGAGAGGCACCACGGTGGGAATTTGCTGCCTCTAGCAGAGGTGCCTACGTACAAACTAAGGGTATTTTGTGTCTCCATAAGGATGGAGGATGGTAAGAGAAAGGAGAGGCACATTGGGGCAGTGGTTAGAGACAGAGGCAGACATGGTATGAAAATTAACATTAAAAAATGGGGTCATATGGGGGGTAGAGGTGCTTTAGCCACGTAGCCCTGAGATAACACCCACGGTCCTGCTCTGTAACCTTAAAGAAATCAGGATGCTAATTATTTCTGTTGTATGGGAAAAAATATCCTATTGACACATCTCAAAGGATTTATAATGCAGCAGACCTGTTGGTTCACCAGCAAATTTTGAGCACTGTTGAGAAAGGGAAAAAAATAACATTTCCCCAGGCTGATGTGAAGTGGGCAGAACGTGAGGTCCTGTGATGTGTGGCCAAGGGGCAGCACTGGAGCTCCCCCAGCTCAGCCCCTTCACAGGAGCCTCAGCAGCCATCCAGCAATCAAAGGATGTGGAACCATCCAAGCCAGTGTGTTCCCAAGGCACTGGCAGGAGGGGAGATGCTGCATCCTCCCCCAACCCCTGACGTAGCCATTCCCCCCACAGCTCTGGAGATTTATGTCAGAACACTCTGCATGTGGCCATGCAGTGATTTCAGAAGAGAAGTACAGTTGATTTTTATCAGATGTTGGAGGCTATGGTTTTATAAACTGATGGAACACGCATCAGTGAAAGCCCCTAAGCAAGTCCTGCTGCCTTCAGATGTTACTGGTACATGTATTGCTTTCAGGAGACTTTGTGTGGAAAACCTGTGCTCCACTGCCCACTTCCCTTGTGCTTTGTGCCTCCTGAAATCATCAGATTTTTATTTTATCCAATTATTACCACTTATCTCACCTAGATGTGATCTGACCAAGACAAAGCTGGTCCACTCAAAGGAGGACGCCTTCCACACAAGAACTGCACCAGGGTTTGGTGGATTAGATACTTCCAAAATGTGCATTAAAAGAAAGTCAATGCATTAAGATTAACTAAAAAGCTATTCCTTCCCATTTGCAAGAGAATTGTAGCTCATGACAAATGAGTAACTAATACATGTTAGGTTTTAATAACTGGAATTTATAATGCTACCAAGTGTTACCTGAAAAAGAGGAAAAGGAAAGTGATGGAGGGCAAAGAAGTTCTAAACAAAGCCCATACAAAGGAATTTATAAGCAAGAAGAACAAACATCCTCTTTGGGAATTACTCTAGGCAACACAGCAAAGAATTATAGCACATAAACTAAGGTTACATAAACAGTCTAATAAAATCCTGGCACTGATTTATGGAGCAGAGACATCTTGTAGTGTCCTTCCATGGGCAGCAGTTTCTGCTCAGAAGAGCAACCATGTTGTAATTAGTAAAAACCAACAGAGCATCCCACCTAAGAGGGAACAAAATCAAAGCCAAACATATAAATAAATAGCCCAAAACAACAAAATCAGTCTCTTCTTCCTATAGGCAGATACATACAGTAATGGGTGGAAAACTTTGATCTTCACTGAAATAACCTCTCTAAATGTATGCAAACACAGATTTATCTAATTTTGAATGTAAAATCTTGGTTCCCTGGACAAAATATGCAGAGTGATGCCTGGGGTGCCAGAGCTCAGCCTGTCACAGGGGACAGAGTACAGCATTTCCCAGTCCTGGGGGTGACACCTGCCTTCCATACAACGTTTTATTCAGGTTTGTGACAAAGCTACTTTTGGTACAAAGGCCAGAGACAACATCTCAGTGCATAAAGCCAACAGAACACCACCAGTGGCTGTGCCCCAGCAGCCAGGTCAGCCCAGCCCAGCCTTCCCAGCCCTGGGTGCCACCCCCTCCCACCGCTGCACTCGGCAGCACTTCAGCCAAGTACTCACTGTCACCCCTCACTGTCCCCTCGTCCTGCCCAGCCCAGTCACCTGCACGGCCACAGCAGCGAGTCCTCTGTGCAATCTGCCCTACAATTATGGTCAACAGCACCTCAGGGAGAGAGGGTGGGAGGACACCACATGCACAGAGTGTTCCCGTGGTTTGCATGACGGGATTCACAGAAATCGTGGCTCTTATGCCGTGAATCTGTTATAAAGATATAAGCCTTATCCATGCAGACAAAGTACAACCAATGCCCCAGACTTTTATGATGGCTCATGTAGGTTGTAGCCACTATTTTTCTCCCTTCCATGACACAGAAAGGCTGTGAAGGTGGGAGTGGCGTTTGTTGTTGTCATCACTTTTTAATTCTCTCAGGTATCTCACTGAAACACTGCAATGGGTCTGATACACAAAGTGGGATGGGACTGACAAAATAAAAGTGGGCCAAGAACCTCGTCCCCTCGTCCACTGTGGGTTAAAGAAACCTGAAATGTGCTGGAGGAGGACCTTGCAGGACCCGTGTGCCACTGCCAGCTCCCTCCAGACTCAATGGCCTTTACAAGCTTTCATGAAGCCTCATGGAAAATAGGGCTGGGAAAGCAGTGAGGCTCCTTTAAAACAGATTCTCCCAGAGAAACTTCCAGAAGGAGAGGGCTTGAAACAGAACTAAAGAGTGCCATCTGCTGCAGAGAGCTGGAGCAACCTCAGGCCCTGCGAGCGAGCCGCCGGGACAGCGGCAGCGCTGGATGTGGCACCGAGCTTGGGCAGGGAAAGGCTCGCAGGGCTGCCCATGGAGAAAGGGCCAAGGGTTAATGGGAGGGTTACCTGCTCCTCTCGTGCTGTCTCCAGTGTTTGCACTCACGTTCCCTGCATGGCCGTGGGGTTTGGGAGCTGCTGTGGCCCTGCCTGAGGGTGCTGTGGAGTCGGGAGCCCCAAGCTGGAGCAAGGCCCGGGACCCACGGCCCTGATGTGCCTGGAGCTGCCTCAGCCTCACCAGAGCAAAGTGAGGATGGAGAAAACAGTACAACTTCATCTCCTGACTGGAATATGCTCGTGTTCTTTTACTCCAGCTCACGACCTGATACCTCAGAGGACCCTTGCTGAAGAGTGACTGGAAGAGCAAGGTTTGAACTTCAGAGGGTTTCTACAGCTCACAGCGAAAAAAGCCTCGAGTAAAGCAGAGCTCACAGCAAACCCAGCTATTGGGGACAGCAAAGGGATGTGCTGGCTCAGGGCAGAGGGTCAGGCTTAGTGACAAGTTCCAGGCACAGTCCTGAGCTCCATCTCCAGGCAGCAGCCCTGGCACAGCAGCGCATCACCACGTGCCCACCCGGGCCCTGGGCAGAGCCACCAGCCCTGTGGGCCTCCCCCTTCCCCGGGCACAGCACCTCTGTGGGATGTGAAAGCACCCACCAGAAATGCTCAACAACCAACGCTTGCACTGGCACAGCTCTTCCCGATCTTCCCTTTCTTCCAGGTGCCTTCTGTCCCTGATTTTCCCTGCGAGTGCCGGAGTCCGGCGCACAGCGAGCGGCGCCCGCCCTGGTTTGCAGCCTGCAGATGGTGCTACCGACCAGCTTTTCCCTGCTCCAAAATCGTTTCTAAGGAAAAATCACCCGTGTACAGGCGGCACAACACCCACCGAAAGGCTCGCTCCCATTCCAGCTTTTCTCAACCCTTCTGCCACTGTAGCCCCTCCCTGCAGCATCCCCGTGCCCGGGATGTGGCAGACACGGCCCAGAGCAACTAAGCGAGTTTTGGAAAAGCCACTCCAGGACGGCAGGATCGCAGCTGCCTCGGGGGAGCAGCAGACTAAACGATCCTGGTGCTTGCAGGCATTGTCCTCAAGCAGCAGAAATTCACCCCATGCAAGGGCTCAGAGTCCTGTCCTGCACTGACCCTCTGGCTGCTGCCGCCCTTCTCTACCCTTCATCTCCATTCTTCATCCCGGGAAGCTCGGCTGCTACAAGCACAAGTGCTCAAAGCTAAACCAGAGCTCTGCAGATTGTGCCCATCCCTATTAGCCTTCCCTAGTAATCCTATTAAGTCCATGGTGCTTTTTTAACTCTAAGATACAACAACGCTACAGCTACTTCCTCATCATCAGCACAACTTCCTATTTTTAATTAATTGAACTCATAACCCAAAACGTATTATAGGCAAAACAGGTGCCAAAAAGCCTCACAAACAACAAAATGCCCCTCTTGAGTTACAAAGTTCAAAGCCATCACCAGATCACAAACTCTGATGTTCACAAATAAAAACATGATTCTATGCTGAGGGAAGTGAATTTCCAGCACATAGACAGTGTATGTATGTGAAAATCCTCCATTTTATTTAAAGTAACTTTCCCTGAAGTACATAACAAAATGTAGGTTCCCCAAGTGCAGCTGGAATACCTCCAGAGCAGCAGCAGTGGATTCCCCAGAAGCAAAGAAAATCACTATATTCCAAAATCCTCTTAGAGCCAACGACAGCCGAAGAAGTTGAGCTGCCTTAATAGATTGGGCTGCTTTTATGGTTTTATCCTGCGAGATGCCAAGTATTCCTGCTCCAGTTTAGCAGAATCCTTCAGGACAAGCTTAACTTTAAATACAGAGAGAGTTTTGTTGAAGTTAATGGTGCTGCCCAGGGGCTTAAGATTAAGCACATGCTTAAGTACTTTGCTAGGCCCGACCCATACTTACAAAGATCAAGCTCTGAAATTGTAGAGCCTGACTGTATGTTTAACTGTTTATGTTGAGACTGTCAAACTTCTGGTGTCTGATTATTCCTGCAGGAGAAATATTACATGAGACATAAACCCCTGAATAATTACTGGTTTGCAAAACCTAAAGACAGGGTGACTGGAAGCAGAGACCTGTTTAGAGTAAATAGAAAGTTAATAAAAAGACTTCTAAAAATATTCTTTGCTAATATCCAATCTAAACCTTCCCTAGCTCAACTTCAGACCATTTCCTCTCATCCTGTCCCTTGTTACCTGGGAACTTGGGGTCTTTCCTCCTCTCATCTCATCCTTCCATTCTCCTCCTCCTCTCTCTGCACCAAGATTGCTTTTTTGCTTTTCTCTCACAACCTGTTTTAAAAGCTTTATGGAAGCAACAGTCTTCTAAAAGAAGTTTATGCAATACTTCACATAATAGAGCTAAAAATGTAAGAGGAGCTCTTAGGAAATGCTGAAGAAGAAAAACCATTAAATTGCTGTAAAGCAACATGGACCAAGTGATATACTACCAGTAATTAAACTGTCACTGGTTTCCTTGCCTCCTTTTAAAGCACTTTTTTTCCCTTAAATTCTCCTAGTCTCTAATTTATTTATTTTTTTTCCAATGTACTGAAAAAAAAAATAGGAAAATGCTATCTGTTTCTTAATCTTTTCTTTCAGGGACCTGCGTTAATGTTCATTTATAAACAACAAAACCTGTAAGTACATTCTGAACTGTAAACAGACAAGGCTTATCTCATCTGAATAACCAAAGTATTCTGGAGCTGGGGTTGATATTCTCAGCATCTTTTCAGATTGAACAGATAGAATAACAAAATGTCCCAGAAAACAATTTAAGTGTATGGGGTTATAGGTTTGTCAAAAATTATTCTTCATAAATTGGGCATCAGAGTTGCAGGCAGGACAAAGGCTGGCACCCTGAGCCTGCTCAGCTGTTGATGGACAGAAGATCACAATCAATTACATATAAATTATTTACCTTGAACAAAACCTGCTACACCAGAGGCACAAATCCTCTCCCTGTTGGATGTGACAAATGTAAACCAGGTCTGGCACTCTCCAATCTCTTTTCCTCTCAGCCCCTGCTCCCCAAAGCCAGGCCTGAGCACACAGTTGGGCAGCAGAGAGGGAGGGCAGCTAACACAGCTTTTCTCACAGATTTCCCAGAATATTCTGAGTTGGAAGGGGCCTCAAGGATCATCGAGTCCAACTCTCAAAATTTTTGTGTGCAGCTGAACCAACCTGGGGCATTTCCTCAGTCACTGAGTCGCCGCATTCCCGCGCTTTTCCCAACTCCAGCAAGGGCCAAACGAGCACATGGACTTTGGAAAGTGCCTTTTGTGCCTCAAACCACTCGAGTTTTCACACACACACACACACAAGAGACTGGTTTGCTGAGAACCAGCTCCTGAGTCAGCCCAGCTATCCTGAGGCTGAGCTTACCAGGGCTGTATTGGAAAACAAGCAAAACAACCCTAATCTCTGCAAAAGGCTAAGCCAAGGACATCCCTGGAAGCCTGTAATTCCACTCCCATGCCTTTGTCTCACAGGAGAAGGTCTGTAATTATACAAGCATGTAGAAACACTTTAAATGCAACTGTCCTGAGGCTTCAGTCTCAGTAAGCTGGGTAAGATGAACTCGACTAACTTTAAAAAATAAGGGGGAGGGGATGGAGGGGTGGGAGCAAGAAAGAGAATGAAAGGTATGTGAGAAAATGTTTCTCAGGCTCTTTATGGCTGATTGAGCTAATTTACTGTGGAATGGGCAGCAGCCTATCTTTAGATAAATGCTAATGAGGACGTTAATGCTTTCTTCAGTCTGGCTGCTACTATTATGCTGAAAGAGAAGGTCAACAGCTAATAAACCCAGTTAACAAGCCATTCTGAACTTCACTTCAGCTTAACACTCTTCAAAGTTGCAGTCATTAAATCCATAGGCTATTAGGAGCTGCCCTCCTGTTTTCACTGGGAGCAAAGGCAAACTTTCAATGTAGTCATTAATTGAATTAACAGACTCTAATCCAATTTGATGTAGTGTAAATTGAAATGCACATAAGAGTGAAGATGCCTGTAAAGGAGTTTCCCCTTTTCAGGCTGCTTTGTGTCAAACTACTTGTGTTATCATTGCCACATGCCTCCCATGAAGGGTGCTCTCATGTACATAACCCTTAACATCAGCTACTCTTTGATATGAATATAGTTTGCTGTAAGAAGACAGAGGCTGGCAATACAAAAACATGTTGTACAGCTTGTTAAAGTCCTTAGCTCAGTGAGATAAACTGGTAAGCAAGGATCTTAACATGTATTGCCACCATTACATTGTGTTACACTGCTTTGAAGTAGGAAAACATCACACAGGCCTGGCAGACCGGGAACCTGGGGGAGGGAGATGTTAAGTGGAGGAGGTTTCAACGCTGAAGCCTTCACTTGCCCACAAGGGTGGATAAAGCACCACTACTGCAAGTTTAACAGGGAATTCAATCCTAGAGGACAAGAATTTCTCCAGTCTCTTACAGGAAAAAAAACCTGTATTACAGGGACTTGAAAATATCTAGGTTACGCATTAATCCAAATAAAACACAAAGGCAAGGCAGCTAAGACAGTTATCCACACACAAAGTACTGGCAAGAGTGAGATAAAGCTATTCTAAGCCTGCAGAGACCATTTATAATATTTTTTTAATATTGACCTGCATAATTGGCCTCCTCACACACTACCAGAGCAGAAATCCAAGCCTCCATTATTGGAGATATGAAGATATAAAACCACATTCAAGAGGCAATAGGACATCTGGAGAGGAAAATGCAAGCATATCCAAATCATTGTGTTCTTTCAGACACAGAAAAATACAATGGAGCTTTAGAAATAACTAAATATAGTAATTTGAGTTCAACTGTAATTAAGGGAGAAAAAAGCCTGACTTCCCCCCGTCCTTTTAAGAGTCATTGTTCAACGTCACAGCGATATTCAATTATTCCATATAAAGAGCATTTACTTTCTTTTCTGCATTATTATTATATTATCCACTATTTGTATGACTACAGAATGAGTAGTAATACAGGCCCCCAGCTGAGACTGACAGCCCCCCTCTGCTCTCCACTGTGAAGACATATGGCACAAAAGCATCCCTGAACAGCTTTGTATTAGCACAGATAAGAGAGCCTGGAAGAAAGGGAAGGTTGGTATTTTTATTTCATGGGTGGGGAAATGAAGGCAAACTGAGGGAAAAAAAGACCCAAGAACTTGACAATAAATGATTTCACACAAGATTGGCTCTGTCTATTGTCTGAAGGCAGGTCTTTGTGGTTTTCATGGATGCATTTTCAAGGCTTAAGAGGGAGTTTAAAGCACACCCAAAGAAGATTTTGGCCACAGAGCCCCAACCTTTCACCTGGAGACAGTGAAAAGAAATTCCATCCCCTCCACCCCAAGCCTGTGTAGGCACTGGGTGCTCAGCACCAGCCTTCTGACTCTGCTCCCATAGATGACATGGACTATGAACCCAAAGGGAACTGCTGGCTGCCAGCTCAGGGCCTGGCAGGAGGTGCTGCAAATCCCCCTCTTGCCAGTGAAACAAATGAAATATCAACAAGCAAACAGTAAAACCCCAAGCCTTCGTATCAACTGGGCCACACAACTGTATTTTCTGACTGCAGCAATGATTCACCTGCCAAGAGAAGTCCAATTCAAAATGTGAATATTCTGTCATGTCTTACAATTCCTCTTTTCGACAGATGCTTCTACCAGGAAGATTGCAACTAGAAAAAGTACTTTAAAAGACTAAAGTGACAATGGTGGCAGGAGCTGACACTGAGAAAACATGTTTGTCTCAAAATCCAATGAAAACATGCAGGAAAAAAACATCTCTGCAGCCTTTTCCCAGTTCCAACAGACGTGGACAGTGAGTCAAACAGGGGCTGAGATGTCCATTTTACTGACCAGCTACACCTGCTGACCAGCAGGAGCCTCCAGAGCCAGCATTGCCATCTGATGCCCAGCAGCTTTCCAGCTCACCAGGGCAAACCCCTCCAGCCTTCCTGGTGTCTCTGCACAGGGGGAAAAGCCAAAGCCTGGCTGGACCTACACTGGCAAAGACCTGGCTGAAAGGAGAGCAGCCAAAATAGCCTTTTACCAGCAATCCCTCAGCTGACACCTGGAAATGATACCAGGAGTTTAGTGTCTGCTTTGGGGTTCTACTGACACACTGCCTTCACCACAGAACCCCAAATGGGTCAGGCTGGAAGGGCCCCCAGTGGGTCACTGGTCCCACCTCCCTGCTCAGGCAGGGCCAGCCCAGAGCACAGGGCACAGGATTGTGTCCAGAGGGGTCTGGAATATCCCCAGGGAGGAGACTCCAGCCCCTCCCTGGGCAGCCTGTTCAGAGCTGGGGCACTGCACAGGGAAGAAGTTCTTCCTCCTGTGCAGCTGGAGCTTCCTGCGCATCGGTTCCTGCCCGTTGCTCTGGTGCCATTGCTGGGCCCCCCCGAGCAGAGCTGCTCCATCCTCTGCCCCCTCCCTGCAGCCCCTGACACACCCTGGGCAGGGCCCCTCTCAGGCTCTGCTCTGGAGGCTGCACAGCCCCAGCTCCCTCAGCCTTTCCTGCTCAGGGAGATGCTCCAGTCCCTTTATCAGCCCTGTAGTTTATGGGGGGTCCATAGAGCAAATAAGAAGTAGGAAGAAAGCAAGGAACAAATGCTTTCAAGTCCACCTGCCAACATCCTTCTGGATAATTTGAGGTCATGAGGAATAAGGAATCCACACATCACCCATGTCTATAAAGCACAACACAGACCTCTGCTAAGGTTGACACTTTTTTAACACAGATTGAGTAAGCTTGATGAAAATGCATTTTTTAATACATTTTGGGTAGGGAACCTTGGTTTGTCCTCTTATATAAAGTGCAGTTTCAGTGCAGGTTTGTTAGCACAGGAGTCTGTAATTGCCAGCCCCCAAACAACATCCTGATGCAGGAGACCCTAAAATGCCCTGTGACAACCATCACTTCCTCCCTCCTCAAACACCATCTGTGCTGCTGCACAAGGTGCACCTGCCAAACTTGTGCAGGACACTTTCCAAGGAAGAAGGTAAAACCATGGAGTGACATGGGAGCTCCTTTTGGTGGTGCCTGAAAACCTCACTGGGGGATGAAGCTGTGACTGACCCAGTCACAAGGACAAACACTCAACCCTCAGCTACCAGCGAGGGAGTTTTCATTTCCCCCCAGAGTTGTTGGGGGTCTACCCTATGAAAACAGTGTCAATATTAATAGAATTAATTAATAGAATAAAAGGATGAGGGGAGCCCTGCTGAGTGTATGCTGCTGAGAGGTGCAGAAGCTCACACTGGGAAAACAGGGATAATTAACAGATCTTTTTTGAATTTTGTGTATTGTAGCAATTTTCACCCAAGAATCTTAGAACACATTTCAAATGTAGTCCAACCTCAGGCAAAAAAACCCAAACAAAACCAAAAACATACTGCTGCAGCATTGTTTTATCTATATGGAAGGGAAAAGAAATGTGGAAGTGAAGGAAAACAAGAAACAATATCCAAACAGGGGGATCTCTTGGTTTAGAGAGAAGGACTTGATAAAATCCAGAGGCTGCAAACAGAAGTAAGAAAAAAAGTCAGGCTATAAATAGGATGCTAATTTTTAACTGTGAGGGTAATTAGCCACTAGAACAACTTCCCAAGGACTGCAGTGGTTTCTCAATTACTGGCAATTTAAAGTGCAGACTAGATTTATTTATTTTAAAGATATACTCCAACAGGAATTAATTACATCAACTCCTGCTGCCCAAGTTGTACAGAAGCCCAAAACGATCCAAGGGATCTCCTTTGGCATTCTGCTCTTGGATCAGACTGGACAGGAATCCAGAACAAATGGGGACACTTACAAGGAAATACAATTTACAAAACAATTACAATTGCACTGCTGCTGACATGGAGACACCATCCCTGCTCTCAAAAGGGTCAACATCCAAATTCAGCATCAACACAGTGAAAGTACTCCTTGGATAATAAATTTATCCACTTAGGGTGTAGTATTCAAATTTACAGTAACAGAGAACAGACATTAGATGGGGTAGGACCAACTTAAAATTTATTTCCTTTGTAAAAAATATAGTGATAAAATACCTTTTAGCATACAGGACAGGGATGGGCTCTCCACTATTTCAGAGGTGGGTTTTTTTGGGGGGGTTGTTCGATTTCCTATTCCCACACGTAGCTGTTACTCTTCTCCCACATCTCAGCATGTTTTGGACTCATAGACCCAAGTCCACCTCGAGACAGTGGAACACAGGGAATTATCAAAGAAGTTGCATCTTTGGGGAAAAGGAATAACTGGGTAAAACACAGAGCTCAGCAAATGCCCAAATTATGGTTGTGAGCCCCTGCTGGAAATACCAGCTCTTTGCTCTCCCATCCCTCGGTGGCAGCAGCGGTCACCTGGCTCTCCACAGTGATGGAGTGGGCACAGTAGCTGGGTCTGGGTGATTTTACTCAATTATAACAACTGCTTTATTATCAGTGCTCAAACAGCAGCAGGACAGACAGCAGCATTGCCCAGCTGGCCAGGGCTGACACACCAGCAGGCAAACTGCACTCTACAAATGCAGTAGAAACCCAAAGCATCTGAAACTTCCAATTCCAAACAATTCTCTCCAGCTCATCTGCTGCTTTTAGAGGCTCTGTAACAGCCCAGGGAGTGATGCCTGTGCAGCACCTCCCTGCCAAGCCAGGCAGCAGCTGAAGAGCTGCACAACATGCCAAGGCATTCTGTTTGCATTTCCATTGTCACTTGATGTAATAAGTGTTGATCTCAATTCACTAAACATTTGTGTCAATTTGCCACCCGGTTTGGTTTAGTTTTGAAGGCATTTCTGTTGCATTAAAAAAATGGCATTAGACTACAAATTAATTAGTTGGTTTACAAGCTTAAGGTACATGATTATCCTTCCAGCCCTCTTCTGAACTGTATCTTCACATTTTTTCAGTGATCTGCAAGGAACAATTTTTACCATTAAAATCTAACTCTCAAGAGCTCTCCCAGAAAAGTCCATCAGAGCCAGCAGGTGCTGGAGCATTCCAAAGTGCCTTATGGAGTGTATTTATAGGAGCTGTCTAGCCATTTAATGGGTTCTTGAATGATTTGCTTAGGTGTTTACTTTTCCTAAAAGCAGTTTATAACCTCTGCTCTTGTCTCTGAAGTTCCTCCTAAATCATCCTGAAAATATACCACAGGGCAACGAGAGGGAAGGACAGGAGTTTTCCACCCTGGGCTCAGTGTTCTGTTTACCCTGCAGGATCTGCAGCTCTGTTGTCAGAACTAGGCCATGTCTGACCTCAATATGGTGCAGGGTAATTCCCAGACGGATTCAGCTCGGCGCCCGTAATCCCCAAGGGAGACACTTTCACTGTGTTCATTATTTCCTGGGGCCTCTGACAAGGAAACCCCTCCTGGAACCTGATGGTGTGGTAGGATGACAATGCCCAGCACAGCTCAGCTCCCACAGAAGTCCCACAGCCACATCCTGCACCCAACACACACATGTGATGTGCCTCCTGCACCCCTGGGTTTCACAGCTTTGGACTGTACAGAAAATCATTAAGCAAAGTCAATTATTGGCTATTTGCTCCCAGCCTTCAAGAGATGCTTTTCTAACATCTTCTGGATGTGGCACCTTCCCTTCTGGTATCAGCAAGAAGAGTTGGGGGCTGCTCCTCTTCCCACTTCCATCCATTAAGAGTGAGAATCTGGCAGTGGTGCTGCTGCCTCTGTAATCTATCACCTCGAGGCCCTTTCATATATCAATGTTTGACTGCTTTCTATGTAAAACAGGTCATTAAGTTAATCAGAAATTGACTACTACTACAAACACCTTTTGAATAAGGTCAAATTAAGATAAAAGTCCTTGCTCTTTTCGTCTCTCAGCAACAAAGACTATAACCAGGCTGCTAAACCCACCATTAATGTCAGTGTGCAGATTAAATGTCATTAAAGGCAATTTGTCACTTACATACACACTTATCTCAATCTAATAATTAGCAAAAGGTCAGGCAGATAAACCTGTGTATTTCAATCCACAATAAATTTCAGCTGCAGGAGATGCCAAAATACAAGTTGAACCATATATACATGTATTTGTGTTTGAAATATATGGGTATCATTAAATCCAGGGGAAAAAAGAATAATCTGTGTTAAAGACATAACTGGTCTCAAGCCTTATTCTGGCACTTTGCTTAAGCTGTGAGGAAGCCAATTGCATGGTCATGGATAACAGTGACACCCCAGAGGAGGGAGCACTGACGCCCTTGGTCTCAGCCATGATATGAAACACAGATAAATAAACCATGGGGGCCGAATTAGCTTCTGACCTCCCAGGAGACTCCTTCACTTGAGGTGTCCAGCACCCTGACTTTGTGTCAGGACACAGGCAGGAACAACATTCAAGTGAGGAAGCAGCTGGGGATAAAACAAACCCTTTAATTCCTTGGGCTGCCACGTCCACACCTCCCACAAGGCTCACCTGTGCCCCAGGAGATGCCTAACTCAGCTCTGCATGGGCAAGGAGGAGACCAGGATGCCCCATGTTTGTGTCTCTTTTCCCCCCTCAGCTCACCAGGAAAGGTTTTGCAAACCAAAATTCCCTGATAAAATTCAAACTCTATACAAACTGCAGAAAATGGAATTGTCACACCTTGATTCTGGAAATCATGGCAAATCTCCTCTAAATGGTGCTATGGCAATGTGGTTGGCAGGTTTGCTCTTATGAGAAGCAGGAGAGCAGGGCTGAGATGGGGAGGGAATTCTGCACCATCAGTCCCACTGGGGGTAACAGAGAACCTGCTCCCTGCAGCACTGACCCCTCTGCTCCTGCACAGACCCTCTTGTGTGGCAGTGGGACATGGAATTATGGCTCCTCTTTGGTGGAAAAGTATAAGCTTCAAATCTCTCAAGGCTCAACAGCCAAAAAGAAAACCAGCTTCCAAAATAACACACCCCCAAACTGATAACCTCACCAGTACCTGAGTCCTCACTGCCTCTGGATCCTTTTCAGCTTTTCCCACCCAGATGAACACATTCCTAAATTCAATCCCTATTCACAGGCCACTCTCCCATTGACTTTCCTGACTCTAATGACCATTAACAGCACATTTTCAGTCCCCTCCTGTGAGGATACAGCTGTGATGTGGATATTAATAACTATATAACATACGGAGATTTAGAGCAATATTTCATTTCAATTACTCTGGTCACATTTTGTTTGCTTTATTTCACATTGGCAGCACTTAACCCACCTTCAACGTCTAAACAGGTCCTTCCTATGGCAGTGCAGTGGTAAATTGTCAGCATTCAGCCTCTACCTCTGTTCCTCACACAGCAGGGACACTCAGTTAACTGAGTGATGATGTGTTGTTTTAATCGTTCACAGCAAAGAAAGATGGTTTCAAGGAATTCACCCAGCTTCTTGTCACAAAGGTACTTCATGATTAATGGAGAGTAGATGTGTGAAACAATGTATTGCAGCAAGTCAGGATTTTTATGTCTCTTAGCTGAGGAAATTTTTGGACACCTTATTTTAAATAAATAAATAAATAAATAAATAAATAAATCACAGCAAGCATCAGCTTTAAAAGCAATGCCAAATTCTTCTCAGCTCAGGTTTTTAAAGCTTCACTGGGGATTCTTTTTTGGTAACAGGTTTACTTAGGGATGGGACATAACCTGAAAAAAATAACCTACTGTTTACAGAGAGCTATTGCTGTTACTGTCTGATGGTCATCAATCAAAACCCAAAGCCTTGCTGGGTTGAAAACTCTGCTTATACATCATTCATGTGCTGCACCACACATTCCCAAAAGATAAACAATTAAAATAGAGAATACAAAGGATGGTAGGGGACAGGAACAATGTCATCCTCAGATTACAAGACAGGAACCTGCAGGAGAAAGACTTAGGAGAAGAGTAAGGAGATGAGTGGAAGAGCTGAGAACAGACCCAAGTCTGCCTGCTGGCTAAGGAGAGCAGGGAAGAGATCCAAAAACAAACCACATCCACAGGTGGGCTCTCATCTCAAGTCTTCTTCACATCAGCTATACAGACGGACTATTTCAGCAAAATAACCCCAAATATTTCTAAAGTAGAAGCAAAATGCTATTTTAAAAGAATCAACTACAAAACACAGCTGCCTGAGCACTGTCTGGTCCATTTAACTTGAAGCTTTGTCCATGCTGTGGAAAGCAAACCCATCTGTCACCGCTCTCACCGAGTGACACAGAGGCCTCTTTTGGCACCCCAAGAGCTGGCTGGACAGCTGCAAGCTGCAGGAAAGGCTCCTGGGTTTCAAGACAAGCCAGGGATTTTGGACTTCTCAGGGTTTGGTACATTTTATCAGAGGATTGACCTCAGCATCAAAGCAACGCCAACACCTGGAGGAGGCTGTACTCCCAGTCCCCAACAGGTTTTCAAAATTGATGTTGGAAGCATGTTTAAAATCTCTCTTCCTGCTTTTTTCATTATGCAAGTGCATGAGCTTTCACCACGTGTGCACACTGATCTGCAGGAGACTGATTTGAGGAAACAAGAGTCATTTTTTTTCTGGTGTTTGGTTTTCAAGATCATCCATGGATTGCATATTCTACCACTGGGATTTCAGTGTCTTGATGGGGAATATATCCAAGTATCAGTGTCTCCTCTGTGCCCAAACACGTTTCTTCCAAGGATTCTCACATTCTCTGCTAATATAAGTAAAAAAAGGAAGAATGCAGCCTACAGGATTACGTGGAGATCAATCCTTCAGCCTGAGGTCTAAATCATGCACTCCAAGGCTCGTGAAGAGCTCTTCCACTGCTGTGAGTGGAGGTGGATCCAGAGTCATTTCACAATCCTTCACCACGAGCTGTTCCACCCCAGCACAGATCTGAGGCAGCAGTGTCCTCACTGACACTGACATTACAGTTTGCAGCCCACAGGTTTATATCCACCAAGTATGCGTTTTTTCCCCTCTTCTAAGCAGTGGAAGAACGTGAAGGTCAGACTGAAGCAGCTTTGACTCACTGCTCCCCTCACACACCTCTGCCTGAGAGTCCCAGAGCCTCTGGAAGGTCAGAAGTCTGAGAGAACAATGTGCTCCCCTGCAGCTGTGGTCAGCACTGCTATGTTTAAAGGTTACACTGATTAAGCACTGTGATTAATTTAGTCTCAGCAGAATCAATTCCACTCAACTACTAATCTAATTTACATACTGGAGAGGACTCTGCTCTTCCCCGGCCGGCATGGGTTTGAATTTAGATTCATTTTTCCCTAAGAAGTGTGTTTTGAGGGACTGCACTCCAATTAGCAAATGTTTTGACAAAGCTAATGGGAGAGTTCTATCTGTGTGTCACTGCTTCCTGTCATCTGCCCTTTCATAAACCATATCCACTTCCCAAACCTCTTAAGTGTGAATCTACATTAAAGGATCACCTACAGAGGAACATGTTGGAGTAGAAACCCCACTGCAACCACACCAGGGCAGGGAAAGCAATGCCCATAATTTCTTTCAAAATATCTTGAACAGCATGGGAGCAGCTCAAGGGAAGGGATTCTCCCCCTCTATCCTGCACCTGTGAGATCCCACAGCTCTGGGGTCCTCAGCATAAGTAGGACATGGACCTGCTGGAGCAAGTACAGAGGAGACCACAAAGATGCTCCGAGGGCTGGAGCCCCTGTGCTATAGAGGGAAGGCTGAGAGAGCTGATGCTGTTCAGCCTGGAAATGAGAAGGCTCTGGGGAGACCTCAGAGCCCCGTCCAGCCCTGAAGGGGCTCCAAGAGAGGTGGAGAGGGACTTGGGACAAGGGCCTGAAGTCTTGGGGCAGGGGGAAGGGAAATGGCTTCCCACTGCCAGAGGGCAGGGTTAGATGGGATATTGGGAAGGAAATCTTCCCTGTGAGTGTGGGGAGGCCCTGGCACAGGGTGCCCAGAGAAACTGTGGCTGCCCCATCCCTGGAAGTGTCCAAGGCCAAGTTGGACAGGGCTTGGAGCAACCTGGGCTGGTGGAGGGGGTGGAACAGGATGAGCTTTAAGGTCACTCCCAACCCAAACCATTCAAGGATTTTTCTCCAATTGAACAGGTTCCCTCTAAAGGAATCTATTCCTAAAAAAACAGAAAGGTCTGTCAGACTCAAAAAAGTAATGGAGATTACACAGGGGGTGTACAAGCAGCAAATGCAGCAGAAGTGCAGGCAGATGGGTCTACTAAAGCAGGATTCTGGTAGCCACAGAGAGGAAGAAGGGGTACATAGTGAATTCCCATTGAAACAAGCCACGGCACTCTACATGTCAGTACGTATTGAGTAATAGGAAAATTATATTAAAATCATTATCTATTCTGAAAAATCACAGCCTGTGTTAGAGATGAGTGCAAGACAAATCTCAATGCCACTCAAGCAAACGCTTAAGTAGAAAGATCTATAGCTCTCAGGATTGGCAGGGACACATGGTCTTGAGAGAAACCCCATGCAAGAGAAAGCACAAAAAAATCACTTGAACAGTTATATTTTGGTCAGTGTATGACTGGAAGTCACTGGAACACATATACCTGCTAATTTCTAGTTTTCTTTCTGGATAGTCATTTCCAAAATTTATCAAGAACTCGGTTTCTTCAGGGAAGCACAGAAATGTCTGAAAATCACATGAACGGACCAGGGGAAGAAAGCAATTTCTCCCTAAGCCTAAAATGGCTTTGCTCCACAGGAATTGATATAACATCAAGATACCTGCAGCCAGTGTAACCTGAACCCTCACAAAACACCCCTGCTGAGCCATCTTTACTGCTCCCTCCTTCACCTTACTGTAGAAATACCTTGAATTATAGATACATCACAGAAACCTGATCTGCAGCACCCCCGGCACATCCTGATCCCTCTCACATCCATCTCCCCTTCCAGCCCGAGCCCTCCTGTGCTCTGTCAATACCAGCCTAGCACAGCTTCAAATATTTAGCTTAACCTGATCTCCTGAAGGGCAGGAGAGAAAAGCCAGAGCCTCCCAACACCATTTGCTGAACAAACAGTTGATCCCAGCAGAGGACGGTGCCCGTGCCCCGCGGCTGGAGCTGTGACAGATGCCGGCAGTGACAGTGACAGCTCTGCCCGGCCACGGCCGTCACTTGGCAGGCGGGATGACAGCTCCTCTGATTCCTTCATCAACCGATGTGACTGAGTGACCTTTTCCAGTCTCAGCAGCTGCCTCCCTTCTTTATTCAATCATGGCAGGAAAGAAGTCCCTCTGGGGGAACCCTGCCCTTTCCCGTAATTTTAAGTGACCGCAATTGTCATTAGGTTTGCTCGCTAAAGACGCTCCTGAGTGGTGGCAGAGCTTCGGCAGGGGCGGGGGGCACGTGGCTTGTGTGCATCCCTGTGGGAGAGCTGGGCTCTCCTTCGGAACACTTGGAAGTGCTCAAGAATTCCCTGTCAATATTACTGCCTGCCTATCCTCAAGGGGTCAGGGAATGTACCTGCTGACCTCCGGAGGAAGAAACTGTGGCAACATGAAAAATCGAATGTATTTGTGCAGCTCACAGAATCCCAGAATGTGCTGAGCTGGGAGGGACCCCCAAGGATCACAGAGTCCAACCCTCAGCCCTGCACAGGCCCAGCCCCAAGAGTCACCCCCTGTGCCCCAGAGGAGAAGCCAAACCCTCCTGGAGCTCTGGCAGCCTTGGGGCTGTGCCCACTGCCCTGGGGAGCCTGGGCAGTGCCAACCACCCTCTGGGGGAAGAACCTTTCCCTGAGATCCACCCTGCCCCTGCCCTGACACAGCTCCAGGCCCTGGTCACACAGAGCAGAGCTCAGTCCTGCCCCTCACGAGGACAGTGGGAAAAGGGAAATGCCCTTAATTAATAACAGTGACAGAGTAAGAGGGTTTCAAGGAGTGTTTTGCCATGAGCCTGCTTTGCATCCCTGCTCATTTACTGGGCTTTCTGTGGCTGCAGACACAGGAGACTGCAACTTCCATCATTGCTCCCCAACACTTAGAGAAGGCAAGGAAAATAAAAATAATAATAACCCAAAAGTTCCATGCAATGAGCAATCTGGTTGGAATTGCAGTAACTCTGGCTCAGCACCCGTCTGCTTCACGCCTGCTTTCCGCATACATTTGAGGAATTGAGCACTAATGTTCGAGAAAAGTGAATTTCAAAGTTGCTCCCAGTATTAACAGAATCATTATTTAAATCCTCACAGAATTACATTTGCTGAGAAATCACATCTCCACAGCTAATGGCAACACAGATTTATTTTTGGCACAAGGACTGCCTGTCTTTAGGCATTACACCGGTTTCCACTGTGGCACTTCGTGAGCCCCTTCCACCTAAAATAAATTGCAAAAAGCTTCCTCGGGGCTGTCTCCTATGCTGTGCTTGTCTAATGCCTGCACAATCACAGAGCTGTCTCTCAGAGCTCCTACATGACAACACACACCTAGCACGACAAGTGAAATTTTAACATTTGTGATAAATCCACAGATTAAAAGAAAGTTATTTATAAGACAAAGTTCAAGCAACAAACAGGAAAATACAATCTCTTTGTATATACTCAGGCTAACGGGAAGAAAAATTAGCTAAAATTATTCAGTATGTTCTTCCTGCAAATCATTTACTGCACTCTGGCAGAGAAAACTCTGTTTAGGTAATGTGAGAGCAGGGTGGAGAACTGCAGGGCCACAGGAATGAGATGGAAGATCATGATGGTGGCAGAGAGACAAGAGCCAGAGTAATGTGCAGTGCCCAGGCTCTGCTCTGGCCAAAGTGGACTCAGTCTTTACTCTAAATATCAGATTTTCAGGTGCCTCAAAGAATTCAATCTGCTTTCTGCTGAAGGCTGGTTTCCAAAAGCATGATCTATATCCATCTCCTGTAAACAATAAATGCATTTCCTTCTGTGCATTAGACATGATCCTGGCAAGTGGTCCCCAGTGCCCACCCAGGGTGAAGACATAGGCTGGGCTGGGTTTGAGCTTCTTCAGTGTCACTTCTGCCTCAACTACAGGATCCTACAAACCATCAGGTTGCTTCACAGGATAACAGATTGAAGCTTCAGTGGCCCAAATTAGGGGGGGAGATGAGAGATGAACCGTGGTGGCACTCAGGCAGAAAAGCAGCTGAGAATTTCCCAGCACAAAGTGCTCTGTGACCCCCGGAACCTCGGCTGCACCTTGCCATTATTGAGGGATTACAGGACCTTCTGTACAACTGCTGAGCCTGCCAAGTCCCACGAATGCTAACCAAAATCCCACACAAGCTGCTAAAATCTTCAGGGGGTTTTACAAGACAAATTTCAATAATCCCTTTAAGTGCTTTTTTAGAATCAAGCATGAATTCGCCAAATCCAGGGTAGCTTATTCTTCTTAAATTCATAACACAACTAACTAGTGATACGTGCCTTACAAGAAACTCTGAGTGCTCACTTGAATAAAGGCTGCAGAGTTTTAATATTCCCAAACTACTTGATGTAAGAAACTGGGCTGTAAATCTTGGGATCGAAGCCAGCATGAATGGTACTGTATTTCCTGACTTTGATCAAAACAGAAAAAACCAAGGATATTGATGAACAGGGATTACACTCAGTGTTCCCACCTCTTCATGGAAACCATTAGCACTGATTAACTTTGCAGACCAGAAAAGTCTAGAATTACCAGCAGTTATTCGTGAGGTGAATATTTTTTTCTCTAATTCTATCCTAAATTAATAAATGCAAGAGTAGGGGCAGAAGGAAAATGCTTTTTTCAGCAGGCACCTGGAGGAATGCTGAAGAGATGAGAGCAAGCAGAGACCTGGAAAAATAAGGTGGAACAAAAGGGAGGCAGGGAAATAAAAAGAAAGGCAAAATTAGTTGATGCAAAAGGAATTAAATTTTTTAAGCTGAAAGTTAAAAGAAAGTAGTTGAAAGAAAATAGCTGCAAAAAAGAGACAGGAAGGACAGACCAACAAAAGTATTAAGTGAATATCAACAAAAGCAGAGAATGGAAACAGCAGAATGTGAAGAAGTCAGCAGGTCATTCCTGATGATCAAAGGCTGGTCTGCTTTGGCTTCCACCTCCCAAAGTGAAAAACCTGCCCCATCCACCCCTGAAGAACAAACAGTGCTTAAACACAGCGACTGATAAAACCTTGAGGCCTGGAAATCCATTCTCTAGTACCAAAGACATCCAACCCTATTAGTCACCCCTGAAACTCTCCCATCCCTGTCCATTTGACAAGTATTTGGAGTCACCCTGCACCTCCTCAGATACTGAGGCAAAAAGTGTCCCCCTACACTCCAAACCTGGCAGCACATAACTCCCTGTGCCCTCCCTGCTGAGAGTTGGATGCTCCTTGTGCCACTGCCAACACACACAGAGCAGAGGGGAACAGGACCCAACCCTGGAAGTCAAGTGTGGAATAATTTATAACACAGATCCATCTGTCTTTGAGAGTGAACTTTGATTTAGGGTAGTAGTACAGGCCTTAATCTAGACACTGAATGCCCAGTAGGAGACCTGGATAGGCACTGACCCCCCACATGCAGAAATCCTGTGTGTAGAAACATTCCATTTGCCCAACTCTCTATTTCCATCCTGCCTGTCCTTACAGCTGGGATTGGAATCTGCCTCCCTTATCCCATTCCCAGCACATGAGAAAAAATAAAAAAGATTATTTGATCACAAAAAAATAGAAAAACCACCACAGAGACCCAAAACACAAGGAGGGAGCCCTGTGGATCCCTTAAAAGCCAACCACAGTCATGGTCTAGAGGTGGGAAGCAAGGGGGATGTTTCAGAGTGCTCCAGCTTTGAGCTTTCTAATAACATCATGAACCTGACCCTGCGGGGTTCCCAAAGCTCTGATTTTCCTGCTGACAGCTGGAGACTGGTGGCTGAGCTGAGAAAATGTCTCCAAGACAGAGAGAAAGAGAAAATAAACAGCGAGCCCCACGGTGTCACTTTTCTAAGTCACTTTTCTGACAGCAGCCACACTTTTATACATGGCACTCAAAGTAAACAATTCAGAGCAAATGGTTTTTTGGCTGTGGGAAGAGGATGCTCTTTTCAGCACAAACATAATGCAAAGGCAAACAAAGAGCAGAAAACAGGTTGGCTCATTATTACCTGTCTTCTTCCAATTATGCCTATTACTCTGGAGGTGACAGGACCAACAAATGTGCAGCACGATGCCAATAAAAACAAATACATATTCACTGTTTTCTGAGAGAAATATCCAAACATCCAAAGTACCATGAAATAAACATCACTCCTGAAAAAAATGGGCTCAACCTCATAAATTACAGATCTCATCATTGATACCTGCAAAACTAGGCTGCTAGGATTTAATTTCCAGTTTAAAATGCATTTGAATGCATTATTCCCCCATCAACCAATTTTCTATGATGCTCCACAACAAAGGAAAAAATGTTGATCTCAGACTTGTTGTTGATCTCAACCCCAGGTTTGGGTTGGAAGGGACCTTACAGATCACCTTGTTCTCACCCCTGCCATGGGCAGGAACACCTTGCACCAGCCCAGGTTGCTCCAACCTGGCCTTGGACACTTCCAGGGATGGGGCAGCCACAGCTTCTCTGGGCACCCTGTGCCAGGGCCTCACTGCCCTCACAGGGAAGGATTCCTTCCCAACATCCCATCTATCCTGCCCTCTGGCAGTGGGAAGCCATTCCCTGTGTCCTGTCCCTCCAGGCCCTCTCTCCATCTTCCTTGCAGGATCCTTTCAGACACTGTAAGGCCACAATTAGGTCACTCTGGAGCTTTCCCTTCTCCAGGCTGAACAATCCCAGCTCTCCCAGCCTTCCCTCCCAGCAGAGCTGCTCCATCCCTCTGATCCCCTTGGTGCCTCCTCTGGACTCTCTCCAGCAGCTCCATGTGCTCCCTGTGCTGTTCCCAGGGCTGGAGCAGCTCTGCAGGGGGGTCTCACCTGAGGGGTCAGAATCACCTCCCTAAAATGGACTGGAACACTCTTACACCAGCTACTGGTGTGAACACCACACCTCTCAACCCTCCCTCAGGCCCATTTCAGCAACTTGGTTGCTCAGGATTAATCTAATTAATTCTCCCCTACCTTTGACAAACCTGTGATTTGCTCTGTGCTCACATTTTAACCCTGCAAGGTGGAACCAGAGAGCCAAGTTTGCTGTACAAAGGGAACCGCTCACCAAGGGCTCCTCTTCAATTTGCTTTTCCCAGATTAGCTCAGACTGCTTTGCCCAGACTGTGGGGAAGGCAGAGATGGGATGGGATGTGCTCCTTTGCAGCTTCAAGACCTCCAGGGATGTCCAGCAACCTTCAAAAGCTTTTAATCCTTAACATTACAGAGCCACCACAAGGGCGATGTTCCAACACTGGAAAGAGGGTGGGGAATGGGAACAAAGTAATTATGAGCTTTAAGTACAGCCATTTTACGAGAGACAGAAGTAATTTCCATTCCTTTCCACACGCAATTGTAATTGCATTAGAATTATTTGTAACAGGCCAAGTTTGAATTCCAGGAATACAAAGCAAAAATGTACTTTTGTACTACAGCACCACTTAGTAAGGGGACAAAACCTCCCTTCAAACAAATGTAAAGTTGCATCAAATTCACACAAACAGAGGAATCCTACAAAATCACAGCCAATATTCTGGAATCCCTTAGACAGGAATACAGAAGGCTTCTGGAAACATTTGTAACTCTAACTCCACCGTGTATTTTCAAAGCATGTCAGAACACAAGAGGAGGATTAAGTTCCTTATACTGCCACCTCCTCCTCCCTCTTACAGGGATGACACTGCTAACAGGATAAAGTGAGTGACAGGGTTATATGATCATTACATAAAGGTAGTACACATGCAAAATCCTCAGAACACGGAAAAAAAAAATTATCAAAGAGGTTGCACCATCTGTCTGTGGAGAAAAAAACAACAGCTGGTGCAAGGAGCTGCAAGATGCCAGGCTTCCGAGTGACAAGATGGGAAATGACAGGAAACAGCTTTTCACTCTTCCAACAGCAAAAGAAACGTACAGCCCGTGCTCTCGTGTTTGAAAACCTCCAGATGCTGCCCTCTTCTCACATTTCCATATCTTTGTTCATGCAACATCTGAAAGCTTTTCTATTTTTACAGAGGGAGGGGAAGAAAGCACAAAGCCATCAAATGTATATATATATTTTTTTTTGTTCCTTGCGAGAGGATGTTGAATGAATTTTAATCACATTGGGAAGAAAAAAAAGGAAAAGAAAAATCAGCACTATTTGATGTGAGAAACCTTTGAAAATTTCTCCTTCTCAGAAGAAATTGCAATGTTTGGCCTTTATAAAGGTTGTGTATGATAAATATTAGCTTATTCTGAGACTGATTAGGCCTTTAGATTGATTCAAGACAATCCTAAGGGCCATCATAAAGCAGAAAATCATAGAATCACAGAATGGTTGGGGTTGGAAGGGACCTTAAAGACCATCTAGTTCCAACCCCCTGTCAAGGGCAGGGACTTCTTCCACTAGACCAGTGTTTTGGATGGTGGAAGGTTTCCCCTGAGTGGGTAACAAACCCCTTGAGCCTGGGTTTCCAAACATCTCAGACCCTAAACATGGTCCCTGGGCTGAATGTCCCAACCTTCCCTGTTTCTGCAAAGTGTTTTGCTAAGGCTGCAACACCTACTTGGATATTCAAGGAATGGAATCCACAGGAAACCACCCCACAAAATCCAGTGAGTTCAGCTTCATGGGAGGGCTGGAGGATCCTGGAAGCTGTCTGTCAAATCTCATCACACATGACCCCACAAACTGGATGTTATTTACAACTGAGGCACATTTTACAATTGAAAACTCACTTAAAAGTCAATGCCTCATGAAGAAAGGGTCTTGCAATGGGGTGTAACCCAAAGCAGAGGCCCACAGCGTGGGGTCCTGTGTGCACAGACAGGATGTTCCCAGCACAAGGCTCAGGGAAAGCTCAGCTTGAGGACAGCACTGAGCTGTGGATCAAGAGATGGATCTGGACAGCCTGAGACTGATGATTTCTACCTCCCCAGACAGATTAGTCCTTAGTTCATCCAAGTGTTTTGCAGCAGGGAGATAAACTAGGATTACTCACTCCAGATGGAAGTGAGCAAAACGAAAGGTATCTACCCATAGCAAAGCAATATTCTGATGCCAGATCTCAGCAGGAATCACATCTTCATCTTAACAACCACTCTAGAAGGCCACTCAGGGGGTAACTCTGGGGTTCACCTTTCACCCTTCATCAAGAAAATACTGCCTTCCTGATTTTTTTTTTTTCTATCTTGATAGAAATGAGAGATCACTGCTGAGATTTTGGGTTATTACCTGCCAGAAAGGCTCCATTAGAGTCCCAAGACAGCAGTGCCCAGATAACTGAGATAACAGCCCAGCTGCTGGTGGGAAGTGCAGGTGGAACAGGTTCAAGATACTGCTCAAGGTCGGGCAGGGTGTGGAAGAGGCAGAGAACCACCTTGAGACTTTTCCAGCTAATCCTCCACACAATGGTGGTTGGTCCTTTGAGCCAGGAGTGAGGTTTCTGAAGGCCACCCTCCCATGGCATAAGCACCAGCCCACACACAGCAAGTGCAATCATAAAAAAACCCCTTTAAGCATCATCAAGCAAGCCAGCTTAGAGAGAATTTACAAGGTGCTGTTTATTTCTACCTTTGATTCTCTATGTGGTCTCTACAGATCAGAGTACTTAGAAAACATAATTATTTTAATTAGGAGTAATTCAATTAGAATATCTCATTGCCAATAACAACTTTGCTAATAAGAAATGAACACACTTGACTTTTTTTTTTTCCTAATCTTACCTTTGGGGACTCTCTGAACACTTTCCCAGATGTGGAAATATTTATTGCTTTGATGTTGCATGTCTAATTCTTTTCTCCTGAGGGGTTTGATTCAGTGTACACATTTAAGTCCACTCAAGTCTTTCCTTTGCTTCCAGAGGGCACTGGACTGTGCTTTTCCACACTGCTTTATGCCAGGAGGGATGTGCACTGTAACTCCAGTGCAAGAGAAGAGCAAAATGAGCACCCTGTCTATGAAAATGGTGATACCAAGTAGGTCTGGTCTGGTAACCACATTAGTAGAAGGGTAAGGAACACCCCGTGGGGATGCCTTGCTGAGGGGTCTTTGCCAATACCCTCAGCACAGGAATATGCTTTAGGTCTCTCCAATGGGTCCTCATAGGTGAGTGGCAAGAGTTATAAGAGTATTTCTCTCTAAGAGCACAAGCCAGACCAGGTTGTCCCCTGCCTGCTGTGGTGTGCAAACCCTGTGCACAGTGTCTGCTGAAAGGGATACAAGGCACTGGGAGCAACTGGAGCACTGCTGGAGTCACAGGGCAGCACTTGGTGGTTTGAACCTTTAAGCAAAGCTGGTTTATCCCCAAGGAGACAGGTACCCTTGAGTCATGGGCCTCCTCTGCACCCTCTCACTTGGCTGTTCTGGCAGGCTGAGAACCATCACTCCAGCACACAGGTGACCTCCCAGTGATCAGATCAACCCAGGGGGGCTCACCCAGTTTGTGCTGGCAGTTCCCACTGCTGTAGGGTGCTGTGGGGGACAGGTACAGCTGGGATATCCTACCCACTGCTCATCCTGGGCTACTGCCATGGTGTGAATTCCACTGGGAATCAGGTGAGGAAGCAGCAATTTAAGCTCTGTGCTCACATGTTTGTGTGCCTTTAACATCAACAGAAACCACACAGATGTAGAATATTTTACCATTTCTACCATTTCTCCTCAGATCCAACCAGCAGGACTCTGAGAAACCTGCCTTGGCAAGCAGAGATCTGTTGAGCTGTGGACAATTAGCTACTTCACCCAGTTCATGCTCATCCTCTTAACCAGCAGCCAAAGAAGACTTTAATGCTGATCTGGCTCAGCTTTAGTTGTGATACTCTCCCAGCACAGCAGAGCTTGTTTTAGTTTGCACTGAACAATAAGGGGTCCTGTTATCCAAGGGTGGTACTTGAAAGCATATCTGCAAGAACAGATCTCATTATTTTAATTAAAAGCTTCCACGTACTATTTTCTAAGCTAACAAATATGGCCATAGTTGTAATTATGGAATCACCAAATATAGTCTCAAGATCTTGCTAATAATGATATCCTTTTTAAAATCTCATAATCTTAAAAAAATGTTGTAATTAAGTCACCAAGCAACTATATTTGTCTCTATGAAATAAAGCCAAATCTACAGATAATTGCAAATAACTCATTTCCCAGTGGATTAATTTTTTTGTGTGCCAATTAGGCTCACAAATCTCAAGCTGTCACCTTCATCTCCAGACATGCAGCTGGCTGAGAGCACAGCTATAAACAAAACAGCCTGAGTGCCTCTTGTTCCCTGAGTAAGAAAGAAAATGAAGTTACCAACACACATTTGTGGATGTCAGCCCCCTGAGAGTGGAAAAGGGGGAAAAAATAATCCTTGGGTGTAGAACAATTAAAACACTTTGTTGAGCTTTTTAGAAGATGGTTCTGGGAATGCTGCTGAGGGGCCTCTGGGACTGCAATAGTTGGGGTAACAGCTGCCTTGTCACTCAAACCCACAGCCACAGCCACGGATGGTCTTCCCTCTAAAGTGTCCTGAGGCCTGGGAGCCCTTTTCAGTGAACCTGAGCCAGACCTGTGCACTGATTTTCTCACACACTCATCCCATTACAGCTGAGGGCTCCCTGAAATGGCCACTGGCCCCAGCAGGGCTCTGGCAGCAGCAACAGCTGGAGAGGCTGCTGCCTTCACCCCTGCCCTCTGGGCATTTTGGAGGGTCCTGGGAGCAAAGCTGCTGTTGAAAGCTGCACAAGCACCTCCTGCAGTCCCTCACTGCTGCTCCTCTCTCCTACAGCATCCACCAAAACACGGCTCCGTGAGCTGCCTACACCTGCTTAGGGAATATGTAGGAGCAGCTGCAAACAACCACTTCAGTTGTGTGATTTCTTCAGAACATGCAGACAAGTCTAAGCCATTGTCCAAATCAAGCCAATAAAGCGGCTTTGGAACCTCAAACATTCAGAAGTGTTTTCCAGCACGTACTTAGATGCAAGGGAGTCCCTTTGCCTGCCCCCACTGCTGCTGAACCTCCTCCACTCAGGCCTGCAACCTGTCACAACAGCTCAGAGTAATGCCCAAAAGCACAAATTCAGGGCATCTGAGAGATTACACACTGACAGAAAAAGGCAACAACTCTATTGCAAGCCTCTATTTCAAAAAACATAAAGACATACAATTCACAAAACTTGTGGAAGCTGGTGGCTGAGCCTGAACACCCCTTACTCCAAGGTCTGCTCCTCAGCCCAGTGTCTTCTCCTGGACAGGTGGCCCAAAGCTTTGAACCTACTGAAGTGAATCTATGGGAAGCCTGGGTTGATGGGCCTCATAGGTTCCTCTGACTCCCTTTGTTGTTCCCTGGAGTGAAGATTGAAGGGTTCCTCCCAAAATCCCCATGCCTGCATTTCTCATCTACTTTACCACTGTTCCCATTCTCAAGGTACCAAAGATTCCCTTCACCCCACACAAGTTAAAGCTTTCCCCATTCCTTTAAAAAAATCCCTGACTTTATTCCTGCAGAGGAAGGGTGCACCAAGTAACCTGGACCTCTGCCACCTGCATTGTTTCTCCATCTAAAACATCCAATTTTTCCATCCTTGTAACTATTCAACCCCCCCTTTGCACACCCATCGAGATGAGGACATTGCCATATACCAGGGCACTATAAACATTGTTGTGATTGTGGCCCTGAATTCAATTTGGAAGGGGAAGAGCCTGATTCCTGGGGAGATCTGCTCTTACACAACTTAAAGATTGCACAGAAACAAAAAATAAATCCTGTGGAAAGTCAAATTGCTAAGGTTGGGCATCTATACCCAGAATCAAGCATTCAGAAATGCTGATTAATCCCTGGGAGGTACATCTCTAACACATTTCTGAAATCCTGGCCACAAAGTGTTTGTAAAGATGTTAACAACAGTCTGAAAAGCCCATTCTCTCCTTTGTCAGCATGACTGTAGAAAAAAACCCCAACCACAAAATGTTTGTAACAAAACACACTGATAGTCAAGTAGATATTTCATTTTTTCCCTTCCTGAATTTAACAAAAGCCTGGATCTACCACTCAAATTAAACAGTGTGCAGTAAAGCATTAAGTCTGTATTCAACAAGTTTAATTACTGTGTAAATGAAAGAAATTATTATTCATTCATGACATTTATTTCAGTTCCAGTGCTGGCTGATTTTATAAAACTGGGATTGGGGGTGCAGGGGGAGGCTGGGTGTATAATTACTACTATATTTCTTTGCCAAACATCAGTGAACTTAAACAAAAAGTGCTTGTTTTCACTGGAGAGGAAAAAGCATGTGAGCTATCAATGATGGATCTTAAGGACTCCCACAGCCCTGACACGGTGCCAGGCTCTGATAGGTACACCAATATTTGGGAGGCTGATAACAGAGAGCTCATTGAAGCCCCAAGAACCAGCTCAGGACTCTGGTGGGTCAAAAGCCACCCAAATGATGGGAACAATCCAAGGCAGCAGCTCCTGGGAGTAACAGGAGCCACTGAGGGACAGGAGAGATAAACTGGCAGCTGATGCTATCAGGGCCTGTCCAACAATGCATCTTTTCTAATGGATTTTCACAGGGCTTAAACTTCAAACAAAGCCAAGGGAAAATAAAAACCTCTGAGCTGATTCAGATCAGGCATTTCTGGAAGCCTGAAGAAGGAGAGGCTGCAGAGAGAGGGGACATACAGGTGTCAGCAAATCTGTCACACTCTGCCTCATCCTGCACATTGTGCTGATCCCAGGAGAAGAGTTGTTACCTGCTCTGATCCACCCAAAACGTTTCAGCTTTCTGGAGAGCTCTGTAAACAAATCCTAGTGACTAATCAGAGCAGATCTTCCAAAAAATATGCTTTTCCTCTAATTCCTGTACTTTCCTAGCCCTCCAACAACCAGCATTTAATCACTGCACTACAGGAGTGATTATGCTCTGGCAGAAGTGGCCTCAGTTTACTTTAAGGAAGGGGGGGACGGAAAAAACAAGAAAGAAAAATCAACACTGGGCCACACAAGTTGTACGTAAGAAATTACAGTTGATGCATTTAGATAAGTGCAAGGAGCAGGAATGATCCTGAAGGTCAGCCTAAGTATGGGAATGACTGCAATAATGTTTCACATCCACATTTAGACATTCCACTTCTCCCTTTGTGCCAGCTACAAAATACATCCTTTTCAAGAGAAGCTCTACAAACTGCTATGGCTGCCTGCCTCTGAAAGCCTAGCAAGTGTGTACAATCAACTGAGGGAATAAACATGACTAATGTTTTGCATTTCAGAGTAATACCTCTCAGAGTCTGATCTGATCTCATTCCCAATTCAAAATGAGTCTCTCTGAAGTTTGTTCCCAATTCCTTGCTGAACCTAATCAAGCCAAGTGGAACAAGCCATAATCCAAGCAGAATTCAATGAACTTCACCCATTAAGAAGGCTATTAAGGCTTGTTCTGAGGGTTTAAATCAGGAGAAGATTTAAGGGGAAGAAGAGATTATCCCACATCTGCCTCCCATGACCTCCCTCTGCTGGCACCAGAACTGCCACAGTCAGAGGGACAGATGTCAGAACAGGGGGATTTGAGACACTGACCTATTCTCTCATGTTCTACACAGCACTTAATTCACAGCTAACTTTTCTTTGCCCCCAGACTGCATCTGTATCACCTTAAATGTTTGATTCTGTGGAAATGTAAGGCTCAGAACTCTCACACTGCTGTTCTGGTTTGAGCATCCTGCCCCTTCCATCAGCCTGGAGCAGCTCACAGGACACCCCATGAACCTGCTGCAGCAGCCTGATCCTCCCTCCTGAATAGACCAGAGGGTTTGCAGACACAAAGCACTATCTTGTGCCAAAACCTGATTATGCTGTACCCTAACAGCCACAGTGATAACAGGGAAGGTAATTACACCCAGAAATAGGTTACACAGCACAGCCACCCCAAAGCCAAGTGCCTTGGCCAAGCCTGCACAAACAGTATCTGCATTTACTTTTTCACTGTGCATAAAGTAATTGCTGAATTTATGCCCTTAGTAACAGGAGAGCAACAGCCACAGCTTGGGACTTTTCAACATCACTGAGAGGCAAGGAGCAAAGAGGGGCAGCATTCCTTCCACCCTCCATCAGCACAGCTCCCCCATGCTCAGTCACCTGTCCCTGGGGACAGCAGAGATCTGTGCTGGGGGCATCATCAGCTGGTAACAGAGCCAAGGGGGGGCTGGGGTTGGTGTTCTGGAGGAGCTGAGGAGGCACCACCCAAATCCAAGTCCCCTGATCCAAGAGCTGAGGAATGACTGCCACATGGAGGGAAGAGAAGCACCCACACTGGATATGTCACCAGAGAGTTGTTTCAAAGCAGCCACTTCTGTCCACCCTCCTCCTGGGTACCTGAACAGGAGCCTAAGGACTCAAACCACCTCCTCAGGAAAAACCCTTCTTTGCCACACTGCACACACATACACTGGCATCCCTATCTCAGCCAGGAATGAGTTTCCAACTGTCTCCAGGAAGGAACAACCACAGCAAGGCAACCTCTCTGCCCACCTGCCACGTGAAACAAGAACTTCAACATCATTTAAGAGCAAGATGGGCAAGAAAAAATTGTTGCATTCATACCAAGAGGGTGATATTTTTTTACATTACGATTTCTTGCCTAGTAGCCTGTTCTTACTGATGCAGGATCCTCCCTGACCACAGAGGGCACCAGTATTCCCCAGGAGAAGGGGGTGAGCGCTCTGTGAACATTCCATGGGGAAAAGCAAACTTCTGCACCCACACAGCCACCCACAGGCAGTGGCCAACCCGGCTGGAAAGCACACTCAGGCTGTCAGTAGGCATTTCCACAGCCAGCTGAGATGCATGAACAACTCATATAAGGCAACACCAAAAATAAAGCTAATTACTTTAGGCTCATGATAAGAGAGATCTTTTTCTACAGGCAACTTTGCAAGGTCACCTTTCTTTCTTTAGTCTCTCTCTCTCTTTTTTTATTTACCTTTTTTATTATTATTATTTTTTTAAACAAATGACACTGAACTGGTTCAAAGCTTAACTCCTTCCTGCCCTGAGGTGGAATTAGGTAAGACCTCAAAAAATACATACAGATAAATAGAAAGCCAGGCTGGTAGGGCAATGTTTTTAAAAAGGAAAGGGGGAGGGGGAAAAAAAAAAAAAAGTATTTTCTTACAGTCAAAACAGAAGCACAACCCCAGTGTTTAAGGTCACTTCCTCTCCTCCCGGTGCTGGGAGCAATCCTGTCAATCAGCACGGTGTGCTGGGAGTCTCTGCTCACTCTGAGGACACAAAGTGGCACAGCAGCAGAGTAACATTTCCCCGCTGGGAAAGGGGGATGGAGGACGCAGCTTTCAATTGATTCCAAAGGTCCTTTGGGAAAGATGGAGCCTCTGGTTTATTAGCAGTGACATTCAGCTCTCAGAGTAGCAGGCTGATACCTATTTAATTGAATGCCATTTTCCAGTAGGGAAATTTGTTTGTCAGGCTCTTGCCAGGGAAGCCCAGCCAGCACCAACCCACCCACAGAGCTCCTGCCCTGCCTGGTGGGACAGGACACCCCGGCAGCGCCTGGGCCCAGCTGCAGGAGGGTTTCCAGCTCCATCAGGAAAGGGGAGACTCGTGCTCTGGACTATTTGCTCCTGTATTTGATCTAATGAAGGGGAAAATGACAACACAGCCACCATTGTGTTTCTTTTGAGAGAGTCTGCCTCATACAGAGACTGTGTGTGCCCAGACGAGGCAGTGCCGAGTCCCGACCCCTCTGAAATGAAAGACAAACCTGACCTGGCTACACCCCAGATACAAGTCACCCTCACCTTAGTTTGTAACATTTCTCTGGGCACATCCCTCAGGCTTTTAGAGTGGTGCTCTTACATGCAAAGGAGGTATTTCCCTCATTTTAGAAATAGATTAATTGCATGACAGATGAGGGTCTGTCAGGATACAATCCCATTATTCTTCACTTAAAAATTCATCCTTAGCTGATGGCACTGACCTGCTGCTGTCTGGTTGCCACTGTGAGTGTACATTCTGCTGGGATTGCGTGTGATCACACCAATAAACTGATAAAATGAGGACAAGGTCTGGGGCAGGCTCAGGAAAGCTCCAGGAGGTGAACACGGCTTCGGCTCATTAACCAGACTTAGGTAACACTTCTGCAGTGAAGCCAGTGCAGCCACACAGAAACACCCCATACTAGATCTTCAGTCAGGCATCAAAAGATGCAAATACATGCCTGGTGTAATATTCAGCATCATGTAGGGAATCTGGGCATCTGTTTCTCACTGATCCCTTAAAGCTTAACTCATCCATCAGTCTTGTGAAGATGCAAGGATCTGTCTATAAGTAAACACACTGATGAAGCTGCTCCACAATTTTGATTTTAGCTAAGCCCTAATCCAGACTAAGAAGATCTATAGAATCATACAAAAATTCCCCTGCCACAAAACAGAAGCACATATCAGAAGTCTCCATGAAACTCCCAGGTTGTTATCTTGCCTCCCAGCCCCTGCAATGCTCCTGAGGCACCCAACTAGTGCATCTCCAGCCAGTCACATTGGCTTTCACTGCACTGATTGTGTGAGTCAGGATTATTGAAGGAAATCAAAGGTTACTGCTATTTTCTTATATACACCTCAGTGAATTGTTCCAAAGTGGAAAAATATTAGTCTCTATATCAAAATCATACGGATCCAATCAATGCTGTATCTATGTCTATGTTTAAGCCTAGAAGTATTGCATGTCTATGTAATTATATAGTAAACACTACATGCAATGTTTAAACCTAGAAGTATTACATTACATGTATAAATGTGCCCACACACAGACACTTCTACACAAATCTTTTGAGTTTTGACTATGGCCATGATAAAAATCAGTTTGCAGCTATGCAGGCAACTCTCCCCAGGTCAATACTGAGCACTGACTCTGTTGAGACACAGGCTCTATTTTGACTTTTTCAGCTGAAGAGAATGAAAGAATTGATGTGACAGCAAAGGATATGCTGGACTTCAGAGCTCACATGTTTCCTTGTGTCTTTATAATACCTCTGGTTTCAGAGGTGCAAAGCTCTTGCATTCCAGTGTCCAGTGATGTGCTGAGTGCCAGGACTGTTCATTTTGAGCACAGGGAGGGAGGGCAGGATGAGCCCAGCACCATCCCAGTGCTCCGTGGGTGACCTGCAGCCACAGCCAAGCTTTCCCTCTGCCTCTGACTGTGCAGTTTGGACAGTGATCCACACTTCCAGCAGTCACTTCCACCCCTGAGAGACTTGCTGGTTTGTATTTGTTCAGTGTTGTGAACAGCCTTGCCCTGTAAGGCCCTTTCAGTGCCAAGCTCTCAGGGCAGGCCTTGTGTCCCCACACACGGTGCCAAGTGTGGCTGCATCGGGCTCTGACTTTCCTGCAGGTGTTCTTTTGGGTCCTGCAAGTGCTGCTGTGGGGAAAAAACAACATACACAAGGGTAAAGCTGCCAGACTCGTGATCAAGGTATATCTGTAGGTGCTTGTTCATTTTCATGGAAAAGGATGGCTCAGAATATTTGAACAGACACTTGCTCCCTGTGTCAGAGGCAGACAAGCCCATGGATGCCCCCACAGTAGCTGAGCACCCCAGTGCCTCCAACATTCCTAACCTGGTCATCCTTTGGAGAGGGAGAAATTAAAAAATATCCCCTTTATACAGAGATGCAAGATTTCACCTACACATAAATAAGTCTTTAAATCAAACAACTAACCCAGAGGCCTCATTGCCTGAGCCCCTGTGCACTCTCAAGGAACATCAGGAACCTTCAAAAACTATTCAGGCCCTGGAATGGGCTCATTTCTCTCCTACCAGACCCAGGGAACTTCAGGAGATGAAATCCCTATTCAGACATATTTACAAGTTTGAAGTTAGAGGAGAAAAGATCCAAGTCTGAATTGCCCAGAATGAGAAGGGAAACTTTACCCTAATTTTGAACCTGTGAGTTTTTAAGAGAGCTCTCACTACCCCTCCCCTTTCTGG
Source organism: Pachyramphus minor (assembly GCA_013397135.1). Classification (NCBI taxonomy): domain Eukaryota; kingdom Metazoa; phylum Chordata; class Aves; order Passeriformes; family Tyrannidae; genus Pachyramphus; species Pachyramphus minor. The sequence goes on from VYXB01006750.1 coordinate 818,528, forward strand.
TGCAGGACCCCACATGGGTCACTCCAACCTGGTGCCCTACAGCCATCAGCTGAAGCACCTCCCAAGGCAGGTGGTCCCATCAAACATCCATAACTAATTGTTTTTAAATATTTCTCTTGATTGTGTAAGATATCCATGTAGCCAGTCCACTGCCTAGAGCCAGGAGAGATGTGGGGTTAACAAAGAAGTGTCTCTGAAAGGACTGAGCTTTTATTTTAACCCATGTCCTGACCCCACACAAACCTACAAGGCACAAAGAATGCAATATAAAATCTATGGGCCACTATGCCAGGGCACTTTTTGGATCACTTCTCAGTAAATCTGGGGTTTTTTTAGATTTATTAGAGATTCAGATTTATACCTTCTATTGGTCTCAGAGGTAACTACTTAGATGAGGTCACAAGCAGTATCTTTTTCAGTAATCTCCCTCCACGGACACTGGAAGGACCCATATCCTTGTCTCTATCATCCTCTGTCTGTGCTGAGAAGAAAAATGGGATTTTGTGCTCCCAATTTCTCTCACTAACACCCCACAGTGCTATTTGAGCACTGAGCAAGCCCGTTCTCAAAGACAAAACAACACAACTTCAACCTGCACCTTGAGCCAAGGAGGGAGATGATTTTGGCTTCTCCTTTTGTTTTGCCTTTTTCTTTTTTTTTACAAGGAAGGGGGAGAAAAGCCTGGGAAGCTGGTGAGTACACCAGCAGGAGCAGGAACCAGCAGCAAGGGGTGTGCTGATGGCACCACCCTGCAAAGTGCTGCCCTTCCTACAAGGTTTCACACATCCCCAGGAGCTCACCCGAGGCACTGACACCCACCCTCGGGGCCACCCCCAGAAGGTAAAAGCTGTTCTCTCCTCCCACCACCCAGAGACCTTATCCTGGAGAGCTGCAGCTCTGTGCCCAAGTGCTGCCAATCCCTGACAAGAACAGGGGAGGCTTCCTCGGAGTGTAGGGAATACGTAACACCTCCAACGTTCCATATGGATGCCTCTCTCTCCAAACTTCCCAGCTTGACCCCTTTCCATTTCAGCATCCCACTCCCCATTTCAACTGCAGCAGGACACAGTTTATTTCAGAAAGGACCTCTGGACATACAAGCAGAGACATTTTCTGACCACAGCAGGTGAAGAACCTCAGAGACATCGAGGTCAGGAATTCCAAACAAGGTCATAAACTGAGGCAGAATACAAACCAGCTCGAAATTGCCTCTGAGAGGCAGCCGATCTTCTCTGTCCAGGCAGTGCTGTTAATGTATTCTAACACAGTTTCAGCTTTAACTCTCCTGGATTGACAACAGAATTGAATTACCCTTCCAAATCTCTCTCTTTCAACTTGTCATAAGATTTTTTAATCCAACAAGAAGCACTTCCTTGGCAGAGTTGCAATTGTTATATTTTTTCCAGCTTTTCTGATTTAGGGATTTTAATCTTTTTAGCCATGAATTGACTTCTCTGTACTAGCACTCACAGGAAAAAAAAAAAACAACAAACCAGCTATTTCTTGCCACACAAGCTGCCAAGTTCCTGGGACCAGATGGAACAGATCCGAGGCTTTTAAAGGAGGTCATTGACAGTCAGGGGGAACACACCAAACACAAGTGAAGTTTCAAGAAGGCTGGACAGAGATTGATCACAACACAGGAATGACAGAACACTAAACAAGGAAATAGAATCACTATCTATCTGTTGATCTCTAACATCTGTATTGTGTAGAACACTGGCAGCTACAAATCCTGCCTGAATCAAGCCACAGAGTAATTGAAGCCACGTGCACCCCCTGCTCCCCGAGCTGCCCTGTCCCGACACTGACGTCGGCCCCACCACCCTGCGTGGACTTCATCTGCAAAAGGGCAGAGCAAAGCAGAAACATCAGCTATAGGGGAAGGCCAAAGGAGACATCAAAACCATTGCTGAGATGTTTGCCTCAGAGCACAGCTCTAACAAGGTATGCCAGAGCTGCCACTGAAGTCACACACTGATGCCAGCTGAAGAGGGGGGGGGAGATCAGCTACAGAGCTTTTAAAATATTTCTATCATTTGTGCACAGGCAGAGCTTCATTCACCTCCTTTAAGCTCCTCTGCCTTCTTTCACAGTTTATATTTGGATGCTCAAGAAAGGAACTATTTAGTTACTGAACTCGAGTTTCTGATACAGTCAGTGAAATTCAAGCCCATCTTTTAAGCAGATTAGGATCTACACACAGACCTTTGAACCTGCTGTGTTACCGTGTTGGCTTTCACAGCTCATCCCCAAAGGAATAAAATTACACCATTTAATTAGACTCCAACTCTCCTCATCTGCCCCAGAAGTTTCCTGTCACTCATTGAATTGCAAACTTAATTTAGGCCTAAAGGTTTGTCCTGATTTTTCACTGGGGTGCTGAAGAGCCTTGAAATGCAATAATTCACCCTCTTCAAACTTTTCTGGGGGCACTGCAATAGAAATGGTGCTTGCTTTCTCTTGGTCCTGCATCTTGTGCATTGTAACTCTTCCCAAAATGCTGCACAGACAATGCTCCTGACAACACACGTCCCTTCATGCCCATTTTATGGATGAAGAAAACGAAGCACATAGAAATGGAGATTCCTCTTCCCAGACCCAGAGCTCTATCAGCAGAAAATCAGGAATCCAGCTACTAATACCACACTGTAATCACCATGTGATGTGCCTTTGTTTGAAGGTAACAACCACAGTCAGATCCACAGCAGCTGAGCTCGGTGGGTGTTGGAGAACACCCATTTTATGCAGCAATCATCACATAAGACAAGATGTTTCAGAAAGAGCTGCCCCAGTGCCACCAGCACAGAGAAGGGCTGCCTTGGGCCAGATCAAAGGCTCAGCTTGCTCAGCATCCTCTTTCCAATGGTGGCCATAAATGGGTGTTCAAAGGAAGAGAATAAAAATAGGCTAAGTAAATATAATACTCTTGTCTCTCTCTATTTATATACCTGCATTTTCCCCCCTTGCTTCCACCTCCAGTCACTTCCAGCTCACTGAGTTCCCAGTGGGGTTTCTGCCTGCTCAGTGGCAATCCATTGATTTCTTTTCCACTAATTTCTCCACTTTCCCAGAAGCAATGTAAACTGTAAGCATCCACAATTTCCCTGGCAACCAGTTGCGATGGTCAACACCTTCCCAAAGAACCACCTACATCTGATCTCCTTCAACCTGGCTTTGAGTAAGTTTAACAACTTCCTTTGACTTCTCCAAGTGCTTGTGTCAGAGGGCAATGAACAATTCCCATCCTCCCTGTGTCCTGCCTGATTTCACAAACCTCTCTCACATCTCCTCTACCCATTCACACAGCTGAAGGGTTCCATTTTATTCAGTTCTTCCTCACATAGAGGCAGTTTGACACCTCTGAACAGCCTTGGAGCTCTGTGCTGAGCACTTGATGTCTGCAAGTCTTTGGAGAGGGGATGAGGAGAGCAGCACGTGTCCAGGACAGGGTCAAATCAGGAATTTCTATTCCATCATAGCAATGTTCCTTGTTCCACTCTTAGTACATTCCCTAATTTCAGTAGGTTAGTCTTTTTTACCACTATTGAGCAACGTACTGATGTTCTGAAGGAAATATCAATAAAACCCCAAGATCTCTTTCTTGCACAGAAATCGAATTTAGAACCTCCCTTATTTCACTCCTGCATGGAAATCAGCTCAGAGTCCATCACTGCATTAGGACTGTTTGGGGAAGGGTCACTAGAAACCCTAAAAGCAGCACAAGGTACATGTGCTTTGGCACAGGCTTGGTACTGGGGTGAACTTAGACACCTGTAATTCCACTTGGAATCCCTTCTCCAAGCCATGCTCTACCCATGCACCTTCCCCACACTGTAATAAAACAGTATTTTAACATGCCTGGTGCTGTTTCATACAACCAGTGTCTTCAAATTTGCTAAAAGCACCATAAATATTTGATAGAGCAGACAATGCTGCTCTCACATCCGATTGCAAACTAGATTGTTTTTTCTCCCAAACAAATCCAATAACTTGATTATCTTATCTGCTCTGTTCTTATTTTTTCTGCTTTACAATTCTCAAATATTTGCTGTTGTAAGTCTTCAAAGCTTTAATTTGCCTAAAATGATTCACAAGCACCTTGTTAATCTTTTATCAGTTTTATTACAAACTGTAAACAAAACCTAGTTCTTAAATAATTAAAGAGCAGAACTAGCCCTCAGGCAAATGAAGTCTAGGAGGAGAAAATAAAAAATTTAAAAATCAGAGTAAGCCCATAGATTATTTTTTTTTTAATTCCCATCTACAGATTGGTGAATTCAGCTTCAAAACAGAGAGCAAGTCTAAAAGAACAGATTGTGTGTGACATCCCCCCAGCCAGTTTCTCTCATCTACTGTGTCCTGAATATTAATCTATCAAGTACCTACATGTTACTGGTTACAGTGTGATCGTACCACAGGCCTACAAGTCAAAAATTGGGCCCCAAAGAGCAGTTCAGAGGAATTCCTCTGTGTTTCTGTGTGCCCAGCAATGCCTCCTCAGCCCTAGAAGGGTCCCTCCTCACCCAAGCCAAGGCTTTGCTCACTCTTGTTCTCCAGTGGCACCACAGAACCTCCTCCTGCCACCCCAGGGCAGAACTCCCTGGGCACAGCCCGTGGGCAGCTCCTGCCCACATCACCCCAGCCTGAGGCAAACTCCAGTGCCTGCCAGCTCTTGGGGAAGGCACAGCCCCAGAAAGGAGGCCCCGAGATGATCAGAGGGATGGAGCACCTCTGCTGTGGGGAAAGGCTGAGAGAGCTGGAATTGCTCAGCTTGGAGAAGAGAAGGCTTTGAGGTGACCAAACTGCAGCCTTCCAGTAGCTGAAGGAGCTGACAGGGAAGATGGATTCCCCACAACAGGGAATACCTTCAGACTGACAGAGTAGGGTTAGATGGGATATAGGGACAAAATTCTTCCCTGTGAGGGTGGGGAGGCCCTGGCACAGGGTGCCCAGAGAAGCTGTGGCTGCCCCATCCCTGGAAGTGTCCAAGGCCAGGTTGGACAGGGCTTGGAGCAACCTGGGCTGGTGGAAGGTGTCCCTGCCCATACAGGGGGTGGAACTGGATGAGTTTTAAGGTCCCTCCCAACCCAACCCATCCTATGATTCTATCAAAGCACAAAGAACAACACTTTTTCAGATGTCTCCAATACTGCCAGGATTGCTACAACCAGCAGCAGTCTCACTGCATGCCAGTGGGGAGCTCAGCAAGGCCCAGCCCAGCGGTGTGTGGGCAGGTGCCAAAGGGCAGCTGGAGTCCTGCAGCACAGGTGGCTTGGGAAATGTAGAACAGGGATGCTGAAATGGAGGCAAAGGACTGCTTGGAGGCCTGACTTGCCAGTGGGACTGGCCAGAGGGGAGGCCAGGCTTTGCTATTTGTGTCAAATGAGGGCCCCCAGGGAGGAAGTCCTTGTATACAAGACACACAAACGGTGATGACAAGTGCTGAGTCTGGTCACCAGTAAAAAGGGTACTGCTATATCCCCAGCTTGCTACAAAACTCACCTCTAGTTATTTAGATCGAGAACTGTTATTTAATGTAACTATCACTGCTCTTACAACCTACTCTACCATCTACCAGCTCTTCAATCCAGCTGTGCTGAAGAACAGGGTCACTGATACCAATGGCTGTACAGCCATTTTAGACATTCTGATAGAAAGCTTCCATCTTTCCAATGTATTGAGAACTGTATTTTCTGATGTATTCAAATTGTATTTCCTTCTTGTTACAGGAAAGGCCACTTCTAATGAAGCTCTCCAAAGCATTGCAATCCGAAGAAAACCTAAGGAACTATGAAAGCAAGATTGAGCAAATTCTAATTATCTTTTGAAGGCTACACTGCCATGCACACAAAAATGGATTTAAATGCATTACAGACCTAAAAACGTGTAATGGATGCATTGCCAGCCTATTACATGCAGTTCATTGTGCAAAGGTTTGTGGTTGTATGTTTTGTGCAGTGGGCTGTAAAAGTTGCTTAACAGAAGAAAATACATTTGATTAAAAATTTACATCAGAAGAATGTAACAGGGCTTTTTTTTTTTCTTTGCTATTTTATCTGCCACTGACTATTCCCATTGGTATTCAGTTCTTCTTAGTCTCACGTGCAAAAAACAAGAACTAAAGACGGAAAAGTTTCTAGATCCCAAACCATACTGAAGACAAAACTGCCCAAAAAATGGCTCCAGCTGGAAAAGAACAACACTTTTAAGTGGGAGGATCATGAAGTGACATTGAGATGCTTAAATAGTTCTGCTCCAGTGACTCCCTTTGTGAGAAAAATCATGGGGAAAGCGGGTGGTGCTTGGACTTCCTCAGGTTGCAAGTCCCACAGGGCTCCCAAATCCTGTGCAGGCAGGAGCAGCCCTTGAGTCATCCTGTCACACAGGAGGCAACAACTGCCCTGGATTCAAGGAAGAAAAGATCCTTTAAATCTCTGCATATTCCCAGCAAAGCCAAGCAAACTTAGAGGCCCTTAGTGATAACCATTTAGAGTGAAAAGCAAACAGTTTGCAGCACTGGAAGAACTCAGGAAGATTTAACAGCTTAGTTAAATGCCCCTACCCAAAACCACACAGGAGCTCTCCCAAGAACTGGTCCAAGCCCAAACAATTGGCAGAATTGGAGCAAGATCAGTTTAAATCAAGATAAATAAGTAGACATTACAAAGCCCAGCCATCTCCAGTGTTGTGCTCTAAATGCTGAGCACTCTGAGGTAACTTCATGGCCATAAGGCCAGGTGGAGAATATAACAAACAGAGCCTCTCTGCCACTTCCACGGCCCATCCACCCCCTTCATTTAACAGGAAGTGCAGCCAAGAAAAGGGAGAGCAGGGACCTGCACATGGCTCAGGGTGCAGGATGTTATTCCTCATGGGAGCTCTGGCTGCACTTCACTCAGCCCTGGGAGCAGATGGCACCCAAGGGGCAGCCTGGCCCTGAGCACATGTGGGGAACTCACCTCCCACCCCTCTGGGGCTGGACACTGCACAGGGATGGATGGCATTTCTTCCTCTGGCTTCCAGCCCTGCCTGCCTTCTCTGGGCTCTCCAGGCCATGGAGACACAGCCCCATGTGCAGTGCTGGTGCTCCAGCCCAACCCAGTGTTGAGGCTGGAAGAAGGGAAAAACATCCTCAGACCCACTTGCCAGCCCCGAGCAAAGCACAGCAGATGTGTGGGCTGCACCCACCACCAGCAACCACTTATTGTCCTCTGACCTCCCTGCATTCACAGAAAGGCCAAATAACATCAAAATGCAATAATAAAAGGCCAAAACACGGAGCAAGGCAGGTCCCTGTGACGGGGCTTAATGGCAATCACAGGGTCACTCAGCCAGACCAGGCAGGGTAAGAGCTGAGTCCAAGTGAGCACAGGCTCCTGAAGCACAAGGGCACATCAGAGGTCAGGATAAAATCCTTCCCTGGGAGGGTGGAGAGGCCCTGGCAAAGGTTGCTCAGAGAAGCTGTGGCTGCCCCTGGATCCTTGGAAGTGTCCAAGGCCAAGTTGGATGGGGCTTGGAGCAACCTGGGCTGGTGGAAGGTGTCCCTGCCCATGGCAGGGGGTGGAAGGGGATGATCTTTAGGGTCCCTCCCAACCCCAACTGTTCCATCATTTTATGATTTATAATAACCCATATTTACAAGTCAATCGAATTCCTACGTCTATTTTCCTTCATTAGGCCCAGTCTCTGTTCACAAGCACATAAAATGACAAATTTCACTCATTTCCCTAAAACGCTGGCAGTTTGCAACACAACTAAAAAAAAATGCAAACTTGTAATATTCATAAGCAGGAAAGGAAAAAATTTCAGCAGCTAAAAATGATAAAAATAGTGAACCAGGTGTCTGTGCTGAGTAATTCAGGAAGACACAACCCTTTGCTGATCATCCCCACCAGTTTAAGGAGCAACATCTGATTTCACACCTGCAAAAATCCATCTACGAAGCAACGAGGAAAACAAGTAGCAAAGATAAATAAATAAATAAAATTAGCACAATTATCTCCAGTGAACACTTCTGGAGCAAAAACAGGTGGGTTCCCACCTCCCAGGCACTAGCAAGGAGGGTTTCAGTGCCACTAGAACAGGGAGCTGCTCTAGGAGCAGGCTGGTTAAATCCCTGCTGCTCCTTAGATGCTTCTGGGCATAGGTCTGACCCAGAAAATCACCAACTCAACCAGTTATCCCTGACTCCATCCAGCCATGGGTACACATTTGTGGAAGAGCTCATCATTCCAGGGACAATGGATGTTTAGGTGAGCTCAGGTCACCAGACTGATTTATCACCTTGGCAATCAGGCTCTTTAGAGCTGCTGTATTATGCAAACACTGTGCACATTGCAGTATCTGGCCTCAAAAACCACAGACTCCTGAAAATGTGTTCCCCACCCCAGCAAGGGGAGGAAATGGCCTCGGATGAAAAACCTTGTAGCAGGGAGTGGGAGGGAGAAGAGGTTGTGCCACACAGCAGGTAAACAACCAAATCTTCGTCAAATTACTGTTAAAAGGGACATGACAAATAACAGAGTCAGGGATGGAAAAAAACCCCCTAAATTCTCTAAAAATACAGCCAACTGATGAATCTCCAGCTGCAGAGCAGCCCTTTCAAGATGCAGCTCTCAGGGATTGTCGAGAAAGGCGCTTCCTGCCTCGATCCCCCCGGAAGAGCAGCACAGTCTAATGGAAGTCACATTTGATGTGCTCTGTGCTGCTCAATGCAGAGTGGCTGAATTACCGGGTGCAGACCTCATCATACTCTTAAAAAGTAATTTGGAAGCAGGGCTTTGATTTAGAATGGCTTTATCCCTTACTTTCGAAGTACAACTGGTAATAATGTAGTCTGTGAGTTTAACATTTGAAACAGGGGTTCCATTTACCTCTTTGTACTTACTGGAGGAAAATTACTGTAATTGAAATCTTTCTGCTGGAAATGAAGCCCTTCTAACATTTAAAGTGGTTGCTTGTCCTTCAGGCTTTTTATTTTAGCTGTCAAAACTGTAAACTGCCTTTCAGAGCAGTGAGAGTCTTACAGGAGAGGATGAAATGAATGCACCCTGGATCTAGGTACTGGGTGTTTTAATCTAATTTTCTAGCTAGAAATACAGCACTTCTCTCCCTGGGGCACTGCTGGGAACAGGAAAATTAAGCTTCACTTCAGCAATATCTATCAATGAACCTCAAACAAGGGACAGGGCTTTTCAAGGACAAAGCAAAACCTTTCAAGTCCTCCAGCTTCACCCATAAGCTCCCTCCCACCCAGGCAGCAACACGTGAAGCCAGACTGCCCACTCATGCCACACATCTCCCACACTTTCTAGAATTTCATAGATTTTCCAAGAGTTTGCCTTTTTTCTTTCCCCCTCAGATCAAACTGATTTCCTAGTGTCAGCACTATTATTTGCATGGAGCTTTTGAATTTTAATTCCAGTGTAAATGCACTCAGGCTGAATAAGGGTATTGTGTGAAAGTGGCTCATGGCCAAACGACCTTATATTAGATCTCTGAAAGGGTAAACATAAAAACTTTGGGGTTTATCCAGTAGGCTCCCTCTTAGTTTGTGTTTCAGAATGTTAGCTATTAACTTGATAGCAGACTCAAAGATGAAACTGTGTGGATTTCTACTTTACTTAGTTTTAGTACCTGATTATTTTAATAACAATTAAAAACACACTGCTGTGAAAGGGTTTATAGTGCTTGTTTATACAACTAAAACAATTGTTTGGATGACTTGAGCAAACTGACACAGCAAAGTACATCAATACAGCCAATGCCTCTCTCTCCTGTTTCCAGGTCCAACAAGTCTTTAGGATAAAAAGTGAACATCCAAAGACAGCTGAAGACCATTTTGCAGGCTGTGTGTTGCAGGTGCATGACCACTGCCTACCAGTACAAACCAGCCCCTGCACAAGCTGGATGACCTAAATTAACTGGTTAAGAGATGTCAAGGTGCCAGGTGGGCCCAATGAGTTTGGAAGCTCCCAGAACACCCGTGAGGGTTGAATCCCTGAAGCTCAGGCAAGTTGCATCAGCACACCTTGGTTCAGGTCCATCTGCAGAGGCTGCAGATAACCCAGACAGGATGAGCAGTGTTCAAACCCAATCAATAGAACAGTTTATGGCAGGAAAGTGTAGTGATGCCAAGAGAATAAAACAGGTTGACAATCTATATGGGAAGGAATATTTTACAATAGCTAAGCTGCCTGCAGAGTTACCTCTGACATGTATATAAATATATATGCTTTATCACAGCAGGGTCTTCAGACATCAACATCTTCCAAAGTAAATCAAAGGAAAAAAAAAAAAAAAGGAAAATATTTGTGATGGCCAGAGGCAAAGACATCAACTTCAGCAAAGCCAGCCAGCTAATAAAAATGTCAATGAACTTCTTTACAAGAGAATTAGGAGGGAGCAGTGCCATGTCAGCACTGCAGCACACACAGCAGCTCCAGTTCTGATTAAGTGAGATACTGCACTGACAGCAGGGCAGAGACCCAACCTTTCCCTAACCTAAAATGACCTCCCTTAAACAGAGATTATGTAACACTTCCACATGAGGAGAGTAAACTTAAATTAATTTAATTTTCACAGGCTGCTGCCACGAGAGACATCACTGTCCTTTCTACTCACGCTCACCCAGGTATTCCCAGGTACACCCTGTTGTACACTTGTGGTGAACTGGGACACTCTGACCTGCCTGAAAACAAAGCCCAAAACAGGAATAAAACCCCTTCAGTTTGGGTTGGGTCACTTCCCCACGGGGCTGCACAAACACTGCTGCTGACAACTGGGAGTGGGAGCACTGGTTCCTGCAGCAGCCCACACTTGTGTCAACCGAAGAGGAGAAACTGCATCTCCAAGTGAGATTCTAAATCCACTTAGACAAACTGCCGTAAAAAGCTGGTTTGAGAATTTCAAAGGTCCTTCAGCTTAGCTCACATAAAGCCAATTTCGAAAACCTTGACAACACAGAGGAGTTGCAAAAGAATTTGACCTAATTTTTTAAGCCAGTGTAGTTACACTATCACAGAAACACTTGTTTCACAGATGTGTACCCAGAGAGTCCAGCCAGAGAACTGCAGCAGTTTAATAAATTCAGCATCAATTCACACCCAAGCCATACTTGTACAACTCTCACAGGCAGACAAGACTCGAAGCTCATGCAGAACAAGCCAAGCCCCAGCCACAGTAAGAATGTTGACACAAAATCCTGTGTTCAGTGAGGGGGACAGCCCCACCTCACAGCCAAGATCAAAATCTCTCCTGAGCCTCCCATTAAGAAACCCCCACTTCAACCCAAATGGACAACAGTCTCTTATCACACAGGAAATCCAATAAAAGACCAGGCATGTACTTCAGGTTTTGTCTTCCTAAGTGTGTGCATTATGGTTCGGGGATTTTTCCCCCCCCCAACAGATGAACAGACTTAGAACTTCCCTGGTGAATCGGAAGAAAGTCTTGTAAAGGCACAGGTAACTCTAAGAATACAGATTAAATGGGTTTCCTGGATTTCATCCATGATCAAATTTCCCAGGTTGTAGATCTCAAAAATATCCATCTCTGACAAAGCTGGTATGACAGGTTATGTAACACACACAGAGAATCACCGGGTGACAGCAAAGCAGGAACATTATCTGCTCTGTTCAGGGACTCAGGGCTTTCTGGATGAACTGCAAGGGGTATTAAAAAGAAAAGGGAAAAAAAAAAGAAATTAAAAAAAAAGAAATCCCCATGAGTTTTAAATAGCCAGCTTCACCCACTGGTAAATAACTACTGATTTCCTTAGGTTTTTATTTCCAGGAACTTCCATATGGTAATTACGCTGAGGTGATTTGCTTTGATATAGATATTTATAGGTCAGATATGATTTAAAGAACACAGAATTATTGTAGAGAAACATCAAGGAGATAATATATAAATGCCTGATAATGTGGGTTTTGCAGCCTTTTTGAGACTGCCCAAAACAAACAAAAATGGAAGTTACATCTGAGACTGTTAAATATGCTATTTGCAGCCTGGGATAAATGATAGGACAATCTTGTTAAATGAAATATAAATGCTTCTCGTTAAATGAAATATATATGCTTTCACTGAGTGCAGTATAACTTGAGGCACAAAGACAAGAAATAAATCAGTGTGGGACTATTTGCCAGAATAGAAAATTTCAGTCTAACAGCACATGCAAGGCTTGCCTCTCGGTTTTAGGAACAGCAAGTTGCAAACTGCTCGAGGATGTTTAGGAAACAGACAGCGAGGCTGCTTAGTATTTTCACAAAAAAAAAAAAAAGTTGTCTTGCTTTTTAAAGAAAACAGCAAAGCTACATCCCCATACCGACGGTGTCTCAGCACTATTGACAACCAGATCAGCCTCTAACCCGGGGCAGGAAACCCTCCAGGGAGATCTCCAGTGAAAATGCATCATTGTTAAGCAGGTCCCCGCTGCTTAACAATCTTGGTCCGTCCTCTCCCCATCCCCTCTGTTTCCCCCAGGCACCTGGGTACCGAGGGCAGGCGACAAAGTGGAAGCTGAGTGTCAAAGGAAAAGCCCACGGAAAGCACTTTGTTGCATTTTGTGCCATAGGAAAAAAACCCCAGCAAAGAGCCTTGGAATACATCTCGCTACAACTTCTTTCTTCCCGCAATAATTATGGACAATTAAACACTTGGTTGCTAAAGAAGCAGAAGAGAACTGAGCTCCCTGTAGAAGCAGGTCACATCTCCTAACGGGCTCCACGGAACCAGAAATATCCCTTCCCTTCCAAGCTCCACATAAGGAAAACCAACGCGTCTCTACCGCTTCTCCTATTTTATGTGTTTTTCCTGACACAGCACTGGAGGCATGAGAGCCGAGCTCGTCTCCTCCACCCGCCCCGAGCGGGAGTTGCTGCTCCGGCTGTGGGCACAGCCTCATCCCTGAAGCCCCGGGAAAAGCGACCCGCGGGGACACTTCCCAAGGGAAGGGCTGCAGGACCCGCAGTGTCCCTGCAGGACTTACCTTCTCTGCATGCTTGAACTTGACGTAGAACCAACTCGACTTGATCATTGTCTCTCACCTCCTGCCCTCGTTACAAACCAAAAAGCAACGCGAACCCGTCCTGCCGGCGAGGAGCAGCGCGCCCGGCGCCCTTCCCGGCAGAGCCGGCGGCTTTCCAAAGGGAGCACAGGATTTAGGTGAGAGCAAGAAGAAGAGGACAAGGACGGGGAGGAACCCCCAGGCTGTCCCCCGGCGCTGCCGTGTCCCCTCCTGCCCTCCCGCCGCCCAGCGCGGTCTCTCCGCCGCTCCGGAGCTGCCGCCCGGCTCAGCCCCGCTCGCTCGCAGCTTGGCTGCCTGACAGCAGCATTCCTCAAATGGACTTGAGCTGCCTTCATCACAAATGGCACATGTCAGTAAAGCCAGGAGGCTGGCTCCGGCGCTGGCAGCCTCCCAGGACCATGACCTCCCCCAGTGGGATGAATAATGAATTCCAGCACTTCCCTCCAGACACAGATTAACACCTGGCTAAACATTATTCTGACAATGAGCTGGTCCGTCCCGAGGACCCCGCACCGCCGCGTTAACCCCTCGCTCGCCCACCAGGCAGGGTGGCGATGCTTTGAGGGCTGTCCCACAATACCCTCCCCCATCGAAAGAAAGATTACAGGACTATATATAGTTTAGAAACAATAAAGCCTCTTAAGCATAAAGCAAATATCTCCTTTCCGATTCTGCAGCTGCAGGAACGCTGCCGTGGAACCGGAGCAAGTCCTCAGGAGCCAGACTCTCTCCTGATCCCCCCTTTTCAGCCCCCTCTCTGCAAACACACTTGGTGAGCTGTGATGCTGTCAGGCTCATGTTTTAAAATAATATCAAGTAAGGACATCTGTAAGAAAAAAACCCAATCAAACCAAAACAACCACCACTACCAATATGAAACTAATGCATAATAAATCCCGGGAAGCCACTGGTCAGGCTGTTTGTTCTTCTGTCTATTCAGAAACACTGCCCAACTCCCTGACACATTCATTTGGCTGCAAATCTCCCAGCTCCCTGCATGCCACAGAGCAGTGAATATCACATTATAAACTACAGGATGAGTATAATCAGCCTCCTGTGTTTCCACTGAGCACAGCCAGGGCTGTACTGGAGCAGAGCTATCTGGCCCAGCATCCTGTGTCTCAACACCTCCCAATGCACAAGGAAACAATGTCAGAAATCTCACATCCCTCCATATCACACATAAGGACACAGGAACTGAATTTGTCACACAGGTAGCTGAACCTCTTTATGCTTCCATAAGATGCTGAACAAGGCTCAGAATTTCACCACAGAAGCAAAAAGTCACTTCATTTTGCTGTTTTAACCAGCTGTCTGGTTATCTAACTGGGAGTCTCACAGTACTCTATCCCAACGAAAGAGAATAATTTGTTTTACATCATCTCCAGATCATGAATTTACAGATTTTTCTTGTCTCCCTTACATTACACCTTTTAGGGACCAGAGACTCATAGACTATTACATTTCTTCTTGTAGGGAAGCTGTGCATGTCTCCACAGATCCTTTTCATCACTCTACCTTTTCTAGGCCTAGGTATCTTTTTCATATGCAGAGTGAGATGGAATAAAGACATTTACCACTGACTTACCAGTTCCAACTATATGCACACACAGAAATATAAAGCATATGAAACAGATTCTGAAATCCAGTTTGCCAATATTACTCACCTAAAAAGTATTATCAATGCTGATGAGGGTTCAGTGCATCATCTGAAAGCTGTGACTTTTGAGAGCCTGGCTACTCAGTCACCTCCAGCAGAGTTTTAGAACTTTTCATAAACTAAGACAGGGCATTCAAACACCAGTATTGACCAATAACAGTCTCTGCATTTACATGGAGCTGAGGCTGCTCAGCTCTCCTCTGCCCTTAGACCCCTTCCCTGCTCAGCAGGAAGGGAATTGGGCTGAAGTCCTTTCCAATCCCACTCAGTGCAATCAGCTGGGCTGGTTCAAACCATGGCCACCCACAGCTGTAGTTGTCAGAAATTACTTTCTATTGATGCCACAGAAAATATTCCCACACTCCCTTTAATTCTGCCTTCCTGTGGGACAACTGACCTGTGCTAAAAGGTAAAACGCCCCAGCCCTTTTCAGTACTGTGAAAACACCAAAAATGGATGAGAAGGCCTCCTACAGGGAGTAACACATAAAGAAAATTAAAACATTGATTTTGATTACCACCTTCTATTTTCTGCACCCAAAAAGCTGCTCTTTGGAGGAGCAAATGGATAAATAGGACAGATCTGGCTGCATGACTGAATGAGATCAGGTCTGTGCAGGAGCCTTGCTGCCTCCCCAGCTGCAGCTGCTCCTCCATCCCTGCAGCAGGACACATTCCCTGCAGCACTGCCCGGGATTCACTGCAGACACCACATTGTGGTGTCAAGAGCTGCTGTCCACACGGACACCACGCTCTCTTGTACCCAATTAGAGGAATATTTGCTCCCTGCACTGACCCAGGAGTCCCCGGGGGGGCCTCGGGGCAGCATCACAGGGCGCAGCCACCGAGGAGGCGAGAGCTGCCACCCGTACCAAGCACAAACAGCTGTGGCTCAAACCAATTACCAGGCCCTGGATGTTTTCCACTGGTTCATTAGCATCTGGCAGGACCTAAAGTTCCAGGGTCACAAAACACAGAGCTATTATTTTATCTCAGGAAAATGCACAGCGACGTCCCTCGAGAGCTGCCCTTTTTGCAATCAAAGGACAAGTGCAGTGCAGGGAGTGGAGATGCAGAATTTCCAGCCATCACATCCCCCAGCCAGGCAGGGATGGGCCTGTCGTGCCACACATTGCTCATTTTTTGTCACACTGTTGAAAACCCCCACATCATCATCCACAAACAGCCCCTGGCAGCACCAGCAGAGCCTGGTGATTCCTTACAACGCTGACAGCTGGGAAGGTTTGCACACATGAAGTACACATCAGCTTAAGTTTTCAACACTTCATTCATCTTTGCAGTAGAACAAAACACACCATTTATTTCCAAACCTACAGTGTCAGCACTTTCTCTGAGATGTATTTGGTGCTGCAGTTTTATAGAGCTATAGTCTGTGTGGTGCATGACACAACAGCTTCACTTCTGTTTGCCAATTCATCTTCTCCTCCTGGGGACAGGCTGCCAGACAAACACCACCTCAGCCAGGGATCCAGCCCTAAAGGTGCTGCAGCACTCACCTCCAAAACATCTTTCAATCAGCATCAATGACATGAAATAATGTGCTATTCCAATTCTGAGTTTGTACAGCCAAAATCCTGATATGTTTTTATATGGCCCTGCAAAGGGAACCATGTTTTGATAGAATTCTCACAGTTCTCCCAGAATAATCATACTTTGATTTATTCAGCAGGTTTTGCCATACTCTAATAAACCATTTCAACTGTGAGACAGTGTACAAAGGAATTGAAATAACCTCCTTTTTAACAGACCATTGGTTCTAAGCCTTTTAATACACCCTAATGTATATTCAGATATCGATCCATGTTCATTGCAATTATTCCCCATGACAAAGCTAATCACACACTAATGCAATGTGCAGTGTAACAGTGAGCACTGAGTGGATTTTAAGTCTCCTAAGAGCAGTGTGTACCTCCTCCTTTACTCTCTGACTTTAGGTTTGTTGGTGAGTCAGACTAACTGCTTGGTGCCACATGGGAGGGAGAAAAGGAGCAAACCAGACACTATTTCACCTGTTTTCACTATTTCCCATGGCAGTATCACTGCCCTGAAGAACTCACTTGCAGAGCAGAGCCAAGCTACACCCATCCTGGAGGAAGCTAAAGAGCCCTGACCCTTATGCCAAGCAAAATGAACCTCTGTGTATGTGCAGGGAGGCTAAAGCAAGATGATGCATTTGCAGCAGGGCCAAGATGAATTACATCCATTCCTGTCTTCTTGGCACTATGAGAGCAGAAAATCATCTCCCTCCCTATTACCATAATAGCTTTCACACTTCCCAACCAGCAGAGTGAAGTGTGGGGATGCTGAAAGAAATAGCACATAAAAAACAAGCACAGACTTTAGATAAACAGGAAGATCCCATCTCCAGGAAATGTTTACAGGAATTTTTATAATTAGCCTGGTGGGGAAAAATAATAATAATAATTAAAAAAAAAGAGGCAATTTGGAATAAGTATAAATGAAAAAGATTCTGAAATGTATTTCAGTTCAGAGTGTCTCCTAATGCAGCAGCCAGAGCAGGGATCCCAGGGAGGTTCCATGAGGCTGAGAGCAGAGCCTGTGGGAGCTGCAAGTCTGCTGCTAAGAGAGAAAGTTTTTCGCAAGTCCAGAGAAATGTAGAGTAACATGGATTCTATAAATGAAGTGCAGGTGCTGAAGCTCCTGCCTGCCTCCCAACATGACCAGCACTCCCCCAGCTCGAAATTTGAAAATACCTGGTTCACTTCAAAGCACCCACATTCCACAGCTGCCTTTGTGCTTCAGAAGTAACCCAGAACCACACCAGCTCTGTACTGAAACACTTTACAACCTAAAAGGCTTCCAGGACATGGGCAGTGAGGAAAATAGTCGGAATGCCCAAACCCAGATCAGTGGCTACACCTCAGAGCCAACATGATGAACAAATGAGGCATCCAAAGTGTCCCAAGGCCGGTGTTGCCAGACATTTGTGAGTCATGTGGAGGCCCACAGGGAACTATCCTCTTCCAGGCTACTAGAAAACACTGTGGGATTGGCTGTCTTATTATTAACATGGTAACAATCCCATCTTGTACCTTATAACCCATCAGCACCATCTGCTCTTTCGTCTTGAGTGCTGCCGAAAAATCTCATCACGAACATGCTGCTGTCAATTCGGACTTCTGTGCACGTTTTCAAAGGAAGTCTCCAGGTCACTGCTTTGAATCCCATGGGGGCTGGCAGGATCTGAGAGCTCTCATGCTTTAATACCCACTTAGAGCAGGCACAGGATGAGCTGCACCCTGTGTATCGAAGCTCCTGGGACTGGCACCATTTCAGAGCAATGAGATGCAGGATGAAGTGGTCCAGCACTACCACCAGAGTCATCCTGCATGGAAAGATTCTTTTGCAATGACTTAGAAGTGCAAGTGACCTTTCCTTGGCTGCTCTAAGATTGTCAGGTCTGGAGGTGCTCTAAGGGTGGTGTCAGGTCCCATGGCTGCTTTCCCCTGGGACCAGGATAAAGCCTAAGGCTGCCTGATTAAAAAAGAAAGAGTACAGATTAACTCCAGAAAAAACAGTCTGAAGTGATCTATCTCCCCCAGCAAAGTGCCAATTTGTAATGAGTTACAGTGAGGGGCAGCCCAGCTGGGGCACATGCTCAGCTCTCCAGGTGAAATTATGGCTTGGAGGCACAACCATAGAACCCTGAAAGATTTAACAGACACCTCAAGACAGTCCACAGAGGACAAGAAACAGGCATTTGCTTGTGGTTTACAACCTGCAAGAGACAGACTGAGACAGAAGCAGGACAGCCATAAGCCTGGCACACAAGAGCTGGGCTCATGATGGCTCACAATATGGTACTTCTGCCACACTCAGTTAGATCAGGGTGCAGCAAGGAGAGCTGCTGATGGTATATGATATATATGTAACTGTGCCAGGAAGTCACGTGTGAGTATCTGCAGTGGTGGTTAAAAATGCCTTTTTAACCTCTCTGAGAAAGGAGGTGCAGTGTTATAATCTGTAATTTAAAAAATAACAATAATTGCCAGCTGGACAAAATGGCTTATGATATTAAAAGATCAAATGATGCTTTTGTAAACCTACACAATGGTTCTGCATTTTGTTCCTCAGCTTTCTGGTTTGTAGAGCTCCAGCACTGTTTGGACAGGGTTTTATTACCTGGAGAAAAAAAAAACACTTCTGAGAACACACCAGTACTCAAAAGTGTTTGAAATGACACAATTCTCAAATGCAGAAAGCAGTGATTTCTGTGACATTCCATCATTTCATCCTACTGAACACAGCCCTGCAATTCAGCACAGAACTGTGTGTATGTATCTCCTTCATTTACACATGGAACAGGGATGAGGGAGCAAATACATCCAGTGGGGAGGGGGGGAGTAAAGAAATGCCTGAAAAAATAGAACCTTTGCATGCAATGGATGTATTATACATGGAAGCACTACCACAAATTCCCTTTGAACATAAAAAGGGATTAGATGGCAGGGCACTAATGCCCACAGCTAAATCAAGTCCTGTTCAGCAAAACGTTTTTTTACGCTAAAGATCCTCAGCAGCACAGATGAGGCTGCAGTGCCGATAGCTCCTGCACAGCCGTGGCTACAGGGCAATTTACACCTCGGCAGTAAGTGCTGTAACCCATTTAACACTTACCAAGGCACGAGGCTGTGCACAGGGGCTGTGAGTAAGGACCAGGGAAGCAGTGACACAGAGCTGTGAGGGCCCTGCAGCCGTGCCCAGCACCCCAGCAAGTCTCAGACCCCATCCCCAGCAGCCCTGGGCAGCCCACTCACATCCTCATCACAACCACAACAACCCATAAACCCAAAGCTGTGCCTTTGGCATGATCCAAAATTCTTCTTGTGTTACACAACACAAGTAATCCAGCACAGTGCAGGAAGGCAGAGACAAAGAAACAACCAGTATCTTCCCAAACATGGGGCTATACATCCCAGCTCCCCAAGAGAAAACACCCTGAAGGCCCCTTATCAAGGCAGGCCTCAATGGCATAACCCACATCTCTGGGAAGCTCCCAGGATCTGCCCAAAGGTTCCCAGGCTGACTGGATCAGCTCTGAGGATGCTTTGTAGTCACCAAGCAGGAAAAACACCCCAACAGGACCAGCCTGGAGCGCACAGCTCAGAGCACATGTGTTCATTCCTGTGCATGTTACACCTCACCAAAACCCAGCCAGGCCATTGGAACCTGCACTGCCATTGGACTTCCAAAGTAATTCTAATTCTTGTGAAGTTTCCCTTTAAAAATGAGATTTTGTTCTTTAATATTCATTGACTTCTAGTTTGCTTCCCACACACAAGGCATTATTTACTCTACAGTGGCTCGGTGCATCAATTATGGTAATAGTTTGTGAATAACATTTGCATTATGGGAAAATGAGCCTGGTTATTTAGCACTAGCCGAACCATCCCTCTGGAAAATTGTCACAAACATACATATCATATGCCTCCACTTAAACAGATCTGTAATTACACTACTTTATTAAAAAGAGCCCAGTGTTTTTTTCTCTCTCTTTTTTCTTCTTCCCCTCTAAGTCTTCTTTCTGAGAGCAGACTAACATCTAGAGAGCTCTTTGCCTTACTCAGACAGTCAAAGGTAAAGGGTAATGACTGCTGCTACCATGATCTCTTCCTTTACACTGAGATGTTTGGGGTGTAATGCATCTCCCACATTAGTTTACTTTAATGCAGAAAGTGTGGCTCAGTAATTGTGGCATTTGATTAATGCTCCTTTTCAGTCCCCCCGGCTAAATTCCAAGCTCAGTTCAACTACTGTAAATTCTGTTTAGCATCTGTATTACATCAGCACCCAGAGTTTATATTCCACAAGCAGGACTGCACAGTGCAAGGCACTGAACACAGAGAGCACCACAGTCCTCACTTCACCCAGAGAAGCTGCACTGCTGCTACAACTGCTCTGCACCTCAGAGTTAAAAGGAGTAAATAAGGCATAAAACACCTTCTCAGTGTTTATGAGCACCTGCCTAAAGACTTGTCAACTTTTTCAAGCAGTTGAGAAAAGCTAAGAAATATTAAAACAGGGAATGTTCAAAAAAACGAGCAAAAACACCCCAGAAAAACAAACAGCTTTGTGCATTGAGGGGCCGTAGCACCCAAAGTGACAGCATTTCTTACACTCACATTGCAAAATTCTTGTAAATAAGTAGTTCTTTTAGTGTAGAGCAGCTGTTGGTTTGCTTTTATAGTGTCCATTGTAAGCTCAGATAGACTATTGACACTGAAGTGCAGCCTTGTTATTCAGCCAGATGTGAAAATAAAACAGTAATGTTGGACAAGCTTTAGGTTGCTCTACCTCTGTAACACCTTCCACCTGAGCTCTCAACACATGGAAGGTAACCCTAACCCCAACCTTCCACTCATGGCAGAGTAGCCAGGACACTAAAAATGCCACAGCAGAAAATCTTACACTAGAAGAGTAAGTCTGCATCTGTATAGCACCATGTGCTTTGAAATGCCAACTCCAACACACCACATCCTTTTCCGAGGTAAGTGAGGAGGGAGGTGTAAACCAGAAATTAGTTATTCTTGTGAAACACTTGAAATTTAAGTATTAACTTGTATTGAAGCTCTTGATCTAACAAGGTACCACTACAAAATGCACAACAACACAGCCCAAAGCTCACCCCCATCCAATCTAGGCAATGCTGCACTCAGCAACACCAAATCCAACCAAACCTTTTCCCTCTGCTTTGGCCCACGGAGCAGCTCAGCACCGTGCCTGCCACAAGGCTCAAAGGTGACACTTTGTGTCCTGTCTCAGCAGGAAAGGTGTGCTTGTTTCAACAGCAGAGAGAGCAGGTTGGCAGCGCTTGACAAGGCTGAATCAAAGTGTCTGCAAAGAGAATGGCAAAGGTCAGGCTGATGCTGTGAGCTGGCACTGCAGAGATGTGCCACGAGCTCCTGTCTGCTCGAAAAACATTCAGCTCTTGTCTTTGACACACTCTCCCTTGCCACACGTTTATCTTCCCCATCCTAAGAGAGGAAAGATTAAAACAGACGTGTAAAAAGGATGAGGAAAAGAAAACTGCAGAACAGTCCCCTCCCTCATTTTAATTATTGATGGAGACAGCCTAAGCAATCTGTAAGCCATATACATAATGTATTTACTTGAAAATCCCAGCAAATCCACACGGTATTACAGAACAAACTACAAGCTGATCTGGGAGCACTGTCTTAAGAACTGGGTAAGCTGTCTCCATGTACTCAAAAATCTGTTTGACAAACGGAAAGATTAGATTAATGTTAATAATGCTAACGTCCTCAGCAGCACTCCCTGCCCCAGGACCTGGGCTGGGTGTCCCAGCTCTTGTCTTTCATCCACACCAGATAAGTCTGTGCTGCAAACGACTGTGCTTGGAATGACAAAGGCAAGGCTGGCTTACGTTCTTGAAGCCCCCCAGGTTTGATTATACACCCCATCAGTAATGTTTAGGGATCATCCAGAAAGCAGCAGATGTTTTACATAGCAAAAGACCATGATAAAAAAAAAATAGAAAAAAATCACTCCTTAAAACAGCTGCTTCTAGGTTTGGGGCTAAGGAGGGTGGGGGATAAAGGGAAATGGGGCAAAGAATCAGACTTCAGCCTAACTTTGATAAAAGATGCTGCGTCCCCCTCTGCCCTGACACTGACTGGAACCACCTGGGCAAGAAACACATTCATTAAAAATAGCGTTCCTTGGAGAGCTATTTATAGTTAAGCAGCAGCACAGTTTACTCCAGCATGGAAATGCAAGATCTGGAGCTCATTGAGCCATTCGTTGTGTTTTAATTTCCGAGGGGTTTTTTTTCGTGTTTTAATTTCCCGGTTTCCTCTCTCCCCGTAAGGAACCCATGACAGCCAAGGAGCAGAGCACTCAGTGAGCTCGTGTGCTGCAGCAGTGAGGGGGGCAGGGGCTGGGGACTGTCACCCCCCAGCACTGGGATGTGACACGGCACAGAATGAGCCCCGGCAGGTCCCGGCTGCCAGGACACCCTCCCCTTCCTCGCCCAGATGCTGCGAGTCCCCGGCTGCAGGGCAGGGCCTGTCTGCAATTTTCTCCTCAACCACCACCAGGAAAACACAAACCTTCAGACAAACGGATCCTTCACTTCCTCTTTGCTGCTTTTAGGGGTTTCTTTAATCTTTTAAGCTTCTGGGTCTAATCCAGCAGCTGCCATCAAAAGTACTTATACAACTGCAGGGGAGGGAGGAGGGAAGGAAAGGGATATACCAAATCATGAAACACATTTGCTGAGCCTCTTTGTTCTTACCTACAGCTGTAGGTAAGTGCATTTGGAGGGTGTCTGTTCACAGCCCAAACACATTTCTGTACATCTACCTGTGATGTTCTCTTACTGCCTTATCTATAAAAATAACAAAACGAGATACACTACCAAATGAGTCAGATGACACATCTGAGCTGGCAAACTGCAGCACACACAGGGCAATAAAATGGGGTATCTCTGCACTAAGTAGCTCATGCATGAATATGGTATAGGCAGACAGCTCCCAAGATGATAAATGTTGGTAAATATTTTCTGAAACCTGAAAACATTTAGTGGTGTTCTTCAAGGAAGACTCCTGGAGTCAGCAAGCATAAAAGAATGCTTGTTCTCATTTCCACAACAGCAGAAAGCACGTTTCAGCTCTCCTGGCAGAAAAGTTTACACATGGTCTGAGAGCACAGTAGAAGTTCAAAATCCATGAACAAAGAGAATCAAAAATTGTTAAGATTTCATTATTTAAAAAAAAAAAAACAAAACCAGAAGTACTCTGGTAATTTTCAGCACCAGCATCTTGCAGTTTCTGGAGGATGCCAACAGTTGTATATGTGCTAAACCCCACATTTAAAGGGGCTGGAGGGTTGGAGAGGCACCAGGTGGACAAATTCCCTGCCCTGCTTAGGGTAGTGCTTTTGGTTCTGGTATTCCCAGGGCACACCACACACAAATGCTCTGTTTCTGCTGTGAGGTAAATATGCTGGTACATCCTTCTCTTCGAGCCCAGTCTCATCTCCCAGCATACAGATATCTACATTAAGTTTCTAAAAATAGCATGTCCTTCTTACATAAACATGACATAAAGGAATTAGGTGACAGCTGACCAAAACCATCCCTTTAAAAGGCAAATTTTGCTGAGCACCAAATGCAATCAACATTTATAAGCAGCCAAGGTTTTTTGTATTAATTGAAGAAGACAGAAGAAAGCTTCTAGATGAAGTCCCAGTTTTCCTGGAAAGGAAAAGTATTTCTTCTACACACTGACTTGATTATTCCTGTTCCCACTTATTTATAAGCTAATGAGTTTTCCAATGGATTTCAATTCCAGAGAAAGATCTGCCATAAGCACCTTTCCAGGTGCAGGTCCCATAGGAGCTCTGCTGTTCCCATTGCAGTGGAGAACTTTGGCATTCAGAACCAGGGGTACCATCCAGGCTTTAAAAACTCACCTAGAGTTTTCTTGAAGGAAAAGCTTCTAGAGTTTCCAGAGCCTTTTTAAATTACATGACAGCTGTCCAAACACAAATGAGAGCAGTATTAACTTCTCGTGTCTGCAGTCGTTCTGAATAATTCCTCAGTGTCTCATTGCTTATCCCTCCTAGCAACAGGATGAACCTCACCAGAACCAAATCAGCAATGCACAGGAAAGTTAATATGCAAATGAGTCTGGGGGGAAAAAAAAATAGGTTTTGCATAACCTGGCTAATCCCTAAACCTCAGGGTTCTGAATTATATATGAGTTATTAGAGCAGGATGGTCTCTGTGCCTGTGTAGAATACACCGGGGACATACAGGGCACAGCCCAACACTGAACTGCCAGGAGGCCCCTGTTGTAGGACAGATAGAGAATTAAACACTGACTCCAGAGATGTACAGAGGAGAAAGCCAACACCAAGCACCCCTGGTGCCCGTCAGGAGGGGACTTTGTGCCCTTTGCTGCTGAGCCAACAGGGAGAATCCAGATTGGCACAACCTCAGCTGTGTGGGCTGGGGTCAGCCAGGCACTGCCCGTGTCCCTGTGCCACTCTCAAACACTGCTTTGGCTCTCAACTACAGCTCACAAGGCTGCATTTCACCCCAGGGGTCCCCTCCAGATGTCCTCAGTGGTGCAGGGCCGTGGCAGCCATCACCCAGGACACCCACGGCGCTCCACGGAGCCTTCGGAGCGTGTTTTTCCTGGCAGCTGTCACGATGCAACTGAACTCTGCCTTAGGAGTCAGAGCTATGCCGAGGACAACTGAGTGTTTGTAGGTTCAAGTAATTCTCTGTTGATCCCAATATCACACTCCCTGTTGCCAGGTAACAGGGCTGCAGGCAGGATTTTCCCCCCTGCTGATGCACAGCCTGCTCTGATGGCCGGGCAGACCCCACACCTACACCCCTGCTCTGGGTTGTGTTTAAATCTTCATTGAAATTTAAACAGCACTGACAGCAAAGACAGAGATCCCTCCTGATATCTAGGCCACATGTCTTGGAAAAACTGGTTTGCAAGCCCCCTGCAGAGAGAAATTAATTTACCTGGGTCTCCAGCATGCAGGTCATCCTCCCCTGCCAACACATCCTCACAGGAGGAGACTGGGACACACAGCATCCTCTCTCCTGGTTTTGGTGTCCCAACAAGTACCCTCCTCCTCTGCCACTTAGACAGGACACAGGGAACAGGACATAAATAATAAGCTACTAAGCCAACAGCTACACCATCATCTGAGGACATGACCCCAAATGCTCAGTGTTAGGACTCAAATATCTCTTGGTGAAAGTAAGAAATGGAAACAGGATTTTTTCTCATCCTTGGTTAAGCCACGCTGCTGGACTTGCTGTTCATCTCCAGAATTTCCTACATTCTCCCCATTGCTGAAATTCAACAACATTGAGCTTGATTTGTGAATGGCTTTGGGAGACACCAGAATCAGGGGTTTGGATAAGCTAGGCCTTACAATAACTACACCTTTTTAAGTATCTTTGGAGCTTTGCTTCTCGTACGTGCTATTCCTGCAAGCGTTGAAGCCTTCAAAGCTTCTGCAGAGGCTGTTACTTCCTTCAGACTGTACCAACTCCGTGCCACGAAACTAAACTACTCTTTCATTGTAGCAAAGCAAATACCAACTCAGCTTTTACTGTTGTGCACTACTTTTTGATGGGCATTAAAAATGCCCTCAGTAGTACCTAACTCTGGCCCAGGGCAGTCAGTGCAGCAGCAAGCTTTGCACTATTTTTTCTATGACAGAACCCCTTTAGACCCAGAAAAATAGAATCCAGAAAAAGAATTGATGTGTTTCAACATCACTACTGGCATCACTCCTCTTCAGCCACCCAGCCCTGAAAAGAAGGCGGGCAAAGAGCTCCTCACAAATAACTCTTGTTTCCCCCCTGAATGTTTTTATTCATTGGCTTCAACACTGTTGCAAAGCACATGGGAGAGATGACCCAAAAGGATGGGACAACATCCCCACATAAGCTGCTGCTAATAAAAACAGCTTTCAGCAGTATTGCCACTCGCTGGTCACATTTTCCAAGGGAAAAGACAAGGAAGAGGAGCAGCAGAGTGTGTGTGCTGGGGCTGTGTGACACACAGCTCCACACCAATTCAGGGTTGATAATCAGCCTCCTTGTGAAGGGCAGCACACTTGATCCACTGCACACGTTGTATGGAACCAGCCACTAAGTAAAATGAATTCTACCAGTTATCTGTGAAGTCCAGTATGAAAATTACTGAATTACAGGTCCAGTTAAATTAAGAAGTAACGAGTCCTCTGACACGTCACCCAGCAGGACAGCAGAACTAGAGCTGAATTAAAAAAGGCAGCAAAGTGAATTACTGGACATGAACTTTCAAGCTAAATTAAAGAAAATTAAGCCCTTTTCTGATATAATTTCCTCCTTTTATCTTTCATTTTTTATACACTTATGCACTTCTGGATTTTAGCCAGATAGGAAAGATGATCTAGGTCAGTACTTCTCCACCCCTTTTTCCACTGAAGGACCAAGATGTTTTGGAGAGGGAAAAATATCTCAATTCACATTATATTGCAAATTTTCCTTCCAGCTGGGAAGACAAGGTTGCTACTACAGCACCTATTACTTCTTTAAACATAACCATATTGCTTTATTTATATAACAGCAACCTTAGTGTTGTAATTGGTATATTTTCATTAGGCACCAGCAGCAAGCAAAGACACATAGCAAGATTTCTTCAGGGATGTGTCCAAGTGCCCAAGGATGGGGGTGTTTACACTTTTTCTTGTTAATTAGTTCTTTTATGGAGCCCCTTTGTTGGTTTAGAGACCTTAGTTTGAACTAATTTGAACAAAGTTACTCTAGCAGAAAACAGACAAGGAACAAGAAACTCCTTTGTCATAGTCGTGCCTAAGTTTCCCCAGCTTTAAGATTTTTTTTTTACTCCATTTTATTCCATTGTCTGACTGCTTTTATCACTAGTGTTTGCACTCAGACAGCAAAGCTCGATTTCAGGCAGCTGGAGATTCCCATTGCCCTGGCCCAGGTTACTCCCTCTGACACCCCAGGATGCAGCTGGAAAACCAGAACACGCACACAGGCTTTCAAAGGATCTGCAATCCCAGCTTTCATGTGTCCTAAATGGTCTCTGCAGATAGCTGGTGAATCATGGCACTGGTTCCCATTTAGAGCAGAAAGGGAATGAGCACCTTCAGGAGCCTGTGCTGCTCAGAGCCTGATTTCTGGTCCTTGCCCTCCCTGCTGTCACACGTGGGGAGCAGACAAAGGCACGAGATTGCTGGTTCCAGTATAAGCAGCTGGAAAGAAAATCCACGGGCTAGAAAAGCAGGAGGAGGCCAGATGTATCAGTTCCATTAGCTCAGCATGCCCTACAGGAAGAATCTGAGGGTGATCCCTCAGACTCCTGTTTGCATTAGGAAAGTAAGTGAACGCACACATCCCCTGCAGCAGCCTGAGCTGCGGCTCCCGGGGGACCCGAGCAGGACACGGGGATTTGCTTGTGCAGCTCTGCCTTGTGCAAAACCTGTCCTGTGACAACAAAATCTGTGAGCACTTTTCCTCTGGGAAAAGTGTAACATATTCCCAAGAAGGTTTGGAAGGCTTCTGGAATGATTGTGGGTTTGGGCTCAATCAGTCAGGGGATAGAAGCACAGTCCTGAGGTTGCAATGAGACCTGCTGATGAGGGACACGTGGAAACAGCCAAGATCTGGAGCTCACAAAGCAGAATTATACCTCACTGAGGACTTCTGGAAACACAAGGCTATGGGTGGACAAGTACCCAAGGGGATGAAGGAAATGCTGCAGGTTAAAAAAGAGGGGAAATTAGTCAAATCACTGTTTCTAGCTCCTCTGAGCATACACAATTTACCTACAAAGCCCAGCAGCTGCACACCCTGTGGAATCGCTTGCAAAAACCCTACTCCAGCAAAGAGGGTATCACAAATATTTTGGCAATACTAGGGAAAAAAAAAATAAAAGCACATTTGCTTTTCCCTGATCTGATAGAATATGAGATACTTTCTCCTCTTCTTTCCACATCTTCTGGTCACCTCCTCTAACAGTGAAGACCAGGAACCAGGGAGAAGAGTGGCAACATTCACCATTTTGACATGGGCAGACTGTCACTCCTGCAAACACAGCAGTGGGGAGTAACAGCTCCATCCATAAAGCAACAGCAGACCCAAATTCAGATCAGAATACTGCACTTCTGGTAAGACAGTCTGCATTTATCCCCAAAACACCAAGTAACATACACATGAGACTTGAATGCTTTGTGCTTTCCTAAGGATGACTTCTGCTTGGTTCAAATGAAGAAGTCAGGACACAGCTCACAGACTTTCTGTCAAGCCACCAGGGCCTCTGTGAGCAGAGANATTTGTGCTTTCCTAAGGATGGCTTCTGCTTGCTTCAAGTGAAGAAGTCAGGACACACCAGGGCCTCTGTGAGCAGAGAAGGGGACAACAGCTGCTACTCTGCAGCATTAAAGGATGCCATCCATAATGACATTACACTGTCCCTTTTACTTAATAAACACCAAATTTAAAAATAAACTAGAGCTCTCTTTTGATCTGTGGAAGGTCAGAAGGCTGAAACAGAGGGTGAGGGGAAAGAAGGGAGAAAATGAGGACTTCTGGCAGGCAGTGATCGTGGAGGGGTCGTCAGGACTGGAGCCAATGAATCCCCACAGAATGCATGGAAACCAAGGTAACACAACAGCAAAACCACGGGAGGTATGGAGATAAAAAGTGCTTTACATAATTAATTTTCTTTTAAAAAAGTAAAAACTAATTTAAAAAAAAGTACATCCCAAATATGAGACATTTTCAGAAGACTCACAGCCAGGCAATTTGCTTGACTCATGCACTTGAGCAAGCAAACATGAAAAGCTTTTCACACATATGCCATGCCCTGGCCTAAAATGGTTTTCCCTCCCACTGGGCCACCTCCTCTCGCCCTCAGTGAGGATCAAATAATACTGGAGAAAAGAGGAGGTAAAGGTAATCACTAACACATGGAAACTAACAACAGGAACACCAGCAAGTGCAGAAAGCAGACTCCCTTGCTCCTGGTCCCGAATGGAAACCTGCCCGCTGCAGGCTTTGCTGCTTTGCGTTTGCCTTGAAGCTATAAATGTTATAATAAGGTCAATGTGTACACAACCAGCTCTCTGGCAATAATTCAATGCTCTCAGGGCCTTTAAGCCCCTGTTTGCCTACTCATGAGCTGCTTGGTGGAGTGAGGAGGCAGTGGGAGGCTGGGCTGCCTGAGGAACAGCCCCTCGTCTTCCCTTCAAGCATCTCCCACCTGCAAACAGGGGGAAATGCAAACAGACAATATGAGCAGGAAAATAGGTCACTTCAGTGATTTCAAACCTCAAAAATATGGAAGGGATTCAACACAGGAGCAGGGAAGGTGACAGGAGAGAGCATCACACACTTCTGATGAATCCATTTGATCCTGTGACTGATCAGACTTTTTCAGTGAGATTGCTTTCTAATTTACGCCTTTAAATGGAAATAAAGACCTTGATCTTAGCATTAAATTTATGCAGATAGATCCTTGAGGCAATACTTCCACAGAAGACACCAAAGTGCAAAGACATTAGATTAATAATGCAAACACTGTATGTGTATCTAGAGTGACTCTGAGGATTCAGCAGCTGTCAAATCCTCCAGCAGCTCCTGCTCTGTCATTTTGACTTCCGTAGTAATTGGAGATTTCCTTAAAAGCTGCAGCCCAGGTGCCCTTACCCTTTCCAAGAGGCTGTACTGAAGATGGACACACTTGCAGTGGAAGGTTTTGCTGTCCCCCCAGGCTGGGAGCTGGGTCCAGCTCCACCTGACGGGCTCAGTGCTGCCCCAGCTCCCTCACACGGGGCCGTAAAGGGTCAGTGCCAAGGTTTGGTGGAATTAGGATCACTGTTAGATTAGTTAACAGCTGTATAATTAGCAATGCTAAGCCTCGATGTTTCCCCTTGAAACCTAGTTTTTACAGTTATAAATAGCAGTGTTAATGATCTCCAGCATCACTGCTCACACTCAGAGCCCCTCCTGCCTCCAAAGCTCTGGTGTCACTCACTCAATGTCACATTCTCCTGACTTTCTTGTAACAGACATAGAAGGAGATAAAAAGAACTAAAAAAAAAGGCAGAAACCAAAAATAAACCTCAAACTGAAGGACTTTTTTCCTTACATGCATCAAAACCTTAGCAAATAACAGCTGCAGCTTGTACTTAAACTGTACCTTCAAGCATTAACTTAATTACATTTCACAGGAGTGGGAGGAGATGATACCAACATTTCATACACAGGTAAACTGAGACAAAGGAGAGCAATAGGCTGGAGTCACACAGCAGGATGATGAATGGCCCTGAGAATGAAAGCTGAGTGCCCAGCACATCACCATGCTATTTACCAAATGGGATAAAGCACCAGGGCACTCCAGCACCCAGACGTCTTTCATAAATCTGTCATGGCACACTACATGCTAATGAAGGGATATGAAGAGCATTTTTCTTTATTTTGAAGGTATTCAGTGCAGGAAAATTTCAAAAAATAGAGTTCACGCTCTTTGGATAAATTTGATTTGCCAAATCTATGAAGGAGGCAGAACCCAGATTTGTCATGTCTGAAATCCAAAGTTCAGACAATGCACTTCTTAAATCATCTTCATACTCTTAATTTATCACCAGCAATATTACCACATAATCAAAACCGTCCACCACTTTCATCAATGATTAAAAATATTTCTTTTTAAACATTTAATCTCTGCAGAGCTTTCTGAAACTCTGCAGTGCAGCAACACAATCTCTGGAAATGTCCACAGCACAGATTACAGACACGATGATAGTAAAAAAAATTTCTAATACACAGATATTTTCAGCTCTTCCAAATTTCTCACCACGGCCAGCACCACATGTCTGAGAGAAGAGAGCATCTTTGGAGGTAAAATATAATCAAGTGAGAATTTTAAAGGCTGTTTCCAGGATCACTGTTAAGGATTTACTGGAGCTCTGGCTGTATTCTGAATTTCATTCATTTGATCCCTTAACAGAACTGTGAAAATCTGAACAAAAAGAAATCTTACCCCAAACTTACTGGCTCTTGTTTTGTAACAGTGGCTATTGATTTTTCTGACTTTGTTTTCTGGGCTTCTCACTTCACACACACCCCATCCCAATTCGAAGGGTCTCATCACAAGTTCCCACCAGTCACTTAACAAAATGTTGCCTATTATTCTATAGTGAGTGGAATCTTCCCAGCTGGGCAACCCTGACCAGACAGTCCATGACATTCCCAAATGAAAACCGTGTCTCTAGTGAACACTTTTCTGTGAAGAAAAAAAAAAGAAAAAAGAAAAGAGGAAGAAGAAGGAGAGGGAGAGGAGATCTCCTGCAGTTTCTTCTCTCTTCCCAGCTCCACCCTTGCTGTTCCCTTCCCAGTTCTCACGGTGCCATCCTAGTGCCAAGCAGGAAATCACAGAGGAAAAGCCATTAGAGAGGCAGCAGGCAATTACACTGACCTGGTCAAGGGTAATTACCCCCATTAAAACACTGATAGAGCTTGTAAATAGGAACAACTGACTTGCCAAAGAAAAAAATCCCCAAACAAACCCTTTGCTCCCTCTTTCACCTTTTCATCCTGTCACTGGGCAGAGCCCACAGCCCCAGGTCTCCTGGGGCACCTCTGACCCTGCAGAACCACCAGCACAGGGACACTTCTGCAGCCACGCTGGAGAGGGGGCTACCAAACAGAGCTTGAGTTCCTGGAACGTGGCTTCCCAAAGAAACACTGCAAGAGAAAGTCTGAGAGGGCCCAAGAGCTGAGAGGAATCAATTCATGCTCACATTCAGAGAAATTTGCTGTCCTCAGCAGCTTTGGTCCTGTGCAGAGCTGGGAGTTGGACTTTGATGATCCTTCTGGGATTCCATGATTTGGGTGCTGCCTCCCTTCACCCAGACCCCCACCAAAGTCACTCCTTTGGTTCTATTTCAAACATCTGAGTTCCTGGGGTAACTTAGGCAAACCCAGACCCTGAACACATTCCTCCTGGAGTTTTTGTCCTGTGTAGCCACCCACGTGCTCTGACAGCCCTGAGGTTCCACACCCAAACCCATGCCCATGGATTTCACTCTGCTCTCAATCCCTTTTCGTGCTGTGTACTCTGGAAACACAAGGCACTGCTCTGGCTCTGCAAAGCTCACAAATCCCCAGGACAAATCCTACAGAACTTGGCTGCAAATGAATTGGATCCACTGTTCCTGTGAGAGTTCCTGCGTGAGTTTCTCCTCTCTCACATGAAGGAAGGAGGAGTGGAGGGCTCTTTGCCTCATGGCATCACTCCATCCTCTCTCAAAGCTTGAAAGGCTGTTGCTAAACAGCCAGTGATCCAGGGCTGTAAGAGGTTTTGGCAGAAGCCTGCACTGGATGGTGCTGAGCCAGAGAGAGAGGAGAGCACTGCTGCTCTATGAACATAAGGACACAGAGCCCAGCTGGGACAGCTCTGATCTGTGGTTCCTGGGTAGCTGATAGTTCTAGGACAGAAATCTTTCATCAGGGGAAAAACACACACCCCCTTTTTTTTCAAGGCTCACAGAGGGATGTTTTGTACCGGGGAAAACAAGCACAGAAGATGAGAGGAACAGGAAAATGTATTTGCTTGAAATTGTCACCAGGCCAAAAAAATGACTGCATCTTCTGAGGCAGCTCAGACACAGCACGTACAAGTGAAACACCGACTCTTGGTGGCTTTAGCAAAGCTGTGCTACAGCAGAGGATGGTCACAAAACATGAGGTGTGCAAAGCAAAAGGCAACAGGGAATCACGGGGCCTCCATCACTCCAAGTGCCCAGAACAAACCCCCAGTGCTCCATCAGCTCAGCACCACGGAGGGGCAGCGAGGGACAGATCCCTGCTGCAGCAGTGACTGGGACACATCCAAACCAGATTTGTTAGGACTCACACGGACACAGGGACAAGGGTCTGTGCAGAGATGTAATCCGATGCACCAGCATCTGGCTGGCACACAAACAGGGCGTGCTTTCATCCCCAGGGGCAGGGCTGGAAGCACTGCTGCCTGTTTTTAACATCTTTAATTGCTGGCAAAGCCGAGGAAGGAGCCAGCCCCTGCTCTGCACACAGTCATTGTCCCCAAACAATGAACCACCCAGAGCCAAAGCACCTCCCAGCTCCAGCAGCACAGCTGATACGCTGCAGAAACCCGGTATCCTTCTGCCTGTGACTCCAGGGAACAGCCAGGAGGAGGGGAGTAAGTAGACTGGGATTTATAGAGGTAAGTACACATATTATCTTTATCTAGGGACAATCCCCCTGGAGTTTCTGAATTTCTGCCTGTGAGACAGACTCAGGCCACTGATCTGAGAACTCCCTTCAGGCCATTTTGTTTTCCCATCACTGCCATACACTGACACCTGTTGGGAGAGCAGCCGGGGTGGTAGGGAGAGCAAAACACACTAACAGGGCATCTTTTTATAAGAGGGGAAAAAACTCAGTCATCATTCCAAATGGACCAACATTTGCCAGCATCTGTTACCATAATGACTGGACAATTTAAGCAATATTCTCTCCAAACTATGAAATGTTTGGTAGAATGAAGAGAGCTCCCCGACCACTTCATGTAGGAGACGCTTGCCCTCAAAAGAAATCCATTTCTGCTTAATAAAAGCACTCCACCAAAGCAGGAGGTGGCAGAAGCCTTGCACTAAACCACAGCAGCACAGTCTGACTCACAGCTGTTGTTGTGGGGGGAACAGCCACATTATAATCCTACACCAGGGCCAGTGGAACTGAGCTGGTGCATCAGGGCTGGTCAGCAGCTGCTCCACAGCCAGGCCATGGAAGTGAAATTCTGGAACCACCAGCATGTCCAGTCAGAAAAGTTAAGCTGCATCAGAGCAGCTGTGGCACCCAGAACCTCCTGCTCAAACCCCTGCCACATGAAACTGCAGATGATTGTTTAAATACACTGGCATGTGTGAAGGGAAGCCTGGCTCAGATCATACAAGGCATCGTTACTGAGGGAGGAAATGGCTGAGGCAAAACATCCCCACTGCTCACCATCAGAAATGGTGTGAGATGTTTGGTTTGGAAGAACTCTGTCAGGTGCAAACAGGCCTCAGCCCATTGATTTCAAAGCAAGCAACTCTCTCGTTGCTCGAACACCAACCCAGGACACTTGGCAGGAATGTGCTTCCCAAGGTGGGCGAGTGTTTGCACAATCAATAAAACTCACACATTCAATTTCTCCCCAAAATGGAGTCAATAACTGAAACAGGTAATAAGTTAGAAGTCACTCCCACAACAGCATTGAAAGGATTACAACACTATTCCTCTCATCCCTATGTTCTTTTCCTTCTCACATCACAGCAAGTGAATGACCTTCAGAGACCAAAGCAGAAATAAATAAAGATGCCAAGACCAAAGATCAACCGAGATTTTGACTTTGCAGATTCACAGTATCAACAGCACTACCCTTGAGCACAAGTCCAGGTGTTGGGAGAGATGGGTTTATAACCAGCCACTACAGAAACCTTCTCTGAACTTCACACTCTAAGCTCTGTAGTGAGTAGGAATAAAGGACCTTTATTAAAATGAGCAGTTAACACTTAGGACTGTTAATAAATATGAATTAAGGACCCTCAGTAAATGCAAATTCATAATAAAATGCCTGTGACAGCAGGTTCACTCACAACATCCGTTCCTTTTGATCATGATTTGTATAGTCACACAGAATTGTTGGTCCCTAAAACCAAAACAAGATGGATTTTCCTCTGGTGCCTCCATATTTCTATTTTAACTGTTGTGAAATGCCACTACACATTTTTTTCCAAGAATAAACCCTAATGAATCAAAATGGGGGTTTTCTGCACACTGCCACACTAAACATTTCAGTGTTTGCCATCATTAACACACTACAGTGTCTTAGTCCAGATGTTAAACCTACAAATTGAACACTTCTAGGTTAATACCAATATGTCCCACACTTACAGTGCTACATTTTGTGTTATTAAGAAAAGACTGTGATTCATACATTCAAATATGGTCTCCATGATTTCACCTAAAACATCACTTGGGTGTTGCAAATTACTTGTCTCTTTTCAGAGCACAACTTGCTTCTGTTTCACACTGATTTGAAGGACACGGAAACCACAGGATGTGTTTGAGAGATAAGGCAGAAAAAATTGTAAACCTAGTAGTATTTATCACAAAGCCCACATTATCTACTCCTGTAGCCACTGCTTTTATCTTCATAGTTATTATTATTTGCCCATATATAATAGAAAGCTAAACATCCCCATTTTCTGCTAGGCTTGCATCCTGCCTTAGCATGTTTAACCTGGCAAAGTACAGCATGAGCTGCTCACAAGTGTGCTGAGGAAATAACTAATTATTTTAAAGCAGGCTCTCAGTGGAGAGCCCTGACTCATAAATGCAGTTCTAATTATTCTGTTGGAAATTATGCTTCCCATTAATATCCATTGCTGTGTGTGGCAGAGGGGCACCTACCAGAGCTCCTGCTCTGAAATCCCTGGAGCCTGTCAGGGACAGCTCTCTCAGCCTTGTGGCACGACACACCCACCTATGCTTTGGAAGAATTTTCTAAAGAACACATACAGAAAACATAGATACAAACATGCAACACCACCTTTGGTGAAACAACCCTTCAATAACTCTGCCAGGGATACACATTAAACATTACCTCCTCCTCCTCCTCTCAAATGACCACAGTACCAACCACCTTTAGCTCATCTAACCCAGCGTGGCCGTGGCAAATCACTCACATGCACATTTTAAAGGCCTGTTACAAACTCCCAACATGAGGCAGTTCCTGTTGGATCTTCCAAACTTAGTTCTGAGCCACAAGACAAACTCTTTCAACATAATTATCACTACCATATGGGCAGCTCTGCTATTGTGCTGTTTCTAATTAGGATTGTATATGTTACACATGTTGAAAGAGTTTGCAAACATGTTTTGTGGTTGACAGTTAAGCTCAGTATTTAAAGTAATGTGAACTTTTGTATGTTTACATTACATTTGCTGTAACAAATACATCATGTGCATAATAAACACACATATGTGCACATGTACGTGCACACACATTATTTTTGTTTCAGCAAAATAAACATAAAACAGGTGTCAGAAATGTTAAAAGTCATAACTGGGATAAACACATTCACCAAAAATTTATTTCCAATCCACTCCTGCTCAGCTATTGGCTTCTACAGACAGGATCCAGAAGTATTTCCACTTTATTACTAAAATGCTTTATTCATTGGATATAGGTATTTACATCTGTAATCTTGTATATCCTACTCAAAACTAGGAATTGACTTCTTCAGGAAGTTGTCTGTGTATTTATCTATTGACATGTAATGTTTGCCACCAAAGGAAGGGTATAAGCAATTCAAAGACAGAAAATTAAAGTTAAAAATCTTGGAATGATACAGCACAAAAGCTGCTGGAGTAGAGGCGTAGAAATGCAAAGTACCAACAACACACAGGTAAAGAACAAAAATCAATCCTTTACAAGTACAAAGCCTGGGGCAATTAATTTAATTCTAAACCCTTATACAAATATGCCAGGCATGAGGCTGCTGTGAATTGCAAACAGGGCTTTGGAACTCTGCTTTCCAAATCATTATTTTATTAGACGTGTGCACCTCACCCGTTTGATTTGCGAGAGCCTTACAAGATGTAAGAGCAGCACACAGACACATTTAATTGCTAATGATACTGTGCTCTGTTTCAAGCTTCAGCATTAGCATCTCAAGGCAGAAGAGCATTACAACCCTTTCAAAGCTTTAAAACCCACTTTTCACGTAAACACATTACTGCCTGAGTTTCCCTTTTGAGTCTTTTGTCTTGCACTCGCCCTCCGGGTCAAAGTAGTAAAATAACAAGATATTTCAATATTAGATATCTCATGATACTGCTTGGAAGGAAGAGGACAGCAAAGCTCCAGCCTCTATCAATAACTCCCAGGCATCTCTGAGCATGACCCCCTTGCCTGTGATATACCACAATTTTCAGCTAAACCAAGAGCTTTTGGCTGCACTCAGGCCACTTAATGGGTGGAAACAGTTGTCTTAATATTCCTTGTCCAGGGAAGGCTCCCAGAGAGCAGGTGTAAGGGCTTCATGCCATCTCTGCCCTGGACAAAGTATTCCATTGTCCTCCTGGGGATGTGACTGGGCACAGGAGAGGGCAGCCCATGGCCTCTGACACCCCAGGAGTGTGACAGGAGCTAACACAGGCAGCCCAAAGCCACTGGCATTCTCCTCCTCTTGCCCCAGAACAGAACTGGAGGAACCACTGGAGAGATGCCATTCAAATCCAGCAGGATACAAACAGCCCAGCTAAGTCCAGCTGGCAGGTCATGGATGCACTGCAAGGAAACCAAGACACTCCCAAAAGCAGAATTCTGTCCTTGAGGTGGTAAAATTAAGTACTGATGCACACTTGAAAGCACCAATTTAAGCCTACAAGTCTACCTGGAGGACCTACCTCCGTTTCAATAGGCCTAACAAATTCACAGTCCATCTCCCCATTTTCAGCTCACCTACCCTATCAAACTTAAAGCAAGCAATGTTGATTTGGCATTATAAAATAAATTGCAACCACATTTGACTGATGAGGAATCATCTCGTTCAGCTGACTACTGAATCCTGAAAGGAAGCATCAAGACAGAGGAGAAGGGCCTGAAGTGTTTCCATGGTAAGACAGACTGCACTGTAAGCTTATTCCATATTAGACAGCAAGGAGTCCAACCAGGAGGTGAAAGTCTCTAGAAAACCATGATGTACTGGATGTGTGTCACGACTCTCCTCATCAGTAAATGGGAAATAGGGGAGAAAAATGAGAAACAGCTATTCTTTAGTTGAGAAGTTAGAGGTTTACTAAAGAGGGACCTGCCCTTTACCAGTGTTAGGGCAATTCTCTAAGTGCTTGCTAAACAAGAGAAAAACCATTCACATACATCTCTCACTACACTCCACAGAACTAGTTACTCCACTAGAAAAGACACATCATTTCTAACCTTCAGGTTTATCCATATTTATAATGAAGATGTTATAATTACTGATCTCTACCACTCCCATTCAGCCATGCTGAAACATTTCTCCACTTCTGAGATCATTAAAACATAATCACAGCTGAATAATACATTAGTAAGGCTGGTCACAGGCAAATAGAGTTTGTCAGTTCTCTTGCTACTAATCTGCTATAGCACTGTAAAGGCAGCAAAGCCTGTCATATCTCACAGGACCCAACAAAATTGCAGTTCCCCATTTCAGGACTCACTCTGATGGCTGCTGTTTGAGGTGTTGCCTTTGTGAGCTCCAGTCATGTACAACAGCACCCAAGGGGGATTGTGAAGGTGTCATCACATTCCCCTCTGGAAATTTACTTGATCTTCTACAAATAGGTTTTAATAACCAAAGCTTCCACAAGCATCAGAGGAGGAGCAGGGGGATCCCAACAGCTTGCTGGGCTTTGCCAGCTCCCCAGGACTTTCCTACTCCTTGATTCCTGTCATTTCCTCGCAGCGACCCCTCAGGGTGCTGAGCCAGGTCATCATGCACAGCAGACTGTGAAGATCTTCCAAACCAAAGCTTTCCTTCAGTCTTTTCCTCTTCCAGGACCAGGAAAGGAACTAACAGTATTGCCATTCTCCCTCCCATTCTGGGCCACATGAGTGACTACTCAAAGGAAGCAGGGGGCAAGTGGCACCTTTAGAAATTTAATTTCTATCACTATCTCAGAAGCTGTGATAAATTTAGTGTTCACTAAAGTCTTACTGGATGTGGGAGAAGGATTCATCACTCACTCTGAGCCAGTTACAAGCAAACTAGAGCAGCTGACAGAAAAGGGGGAGAGAGGCAGCTCCACAAGTCTGCTTTTCTCTCACAGATTTTCTATTTTCAAATTGAACCACAGAATGGTTTGAGTTGGAAGTGGCCTTACAAATCATGTAGTTCCAACCCCTCTGCCATGGACAGGAACACCTTCCAGTAGACCTAACAGCAATATAGTGTTTGACTCTTAGAAAGTCACATCCTCAGCCTCTTGCCTCTCAATACCATACCATACACTTTCACTTCCAGTCCTGCCATCAGACCTGAGCGAAGGCTCTGAATGCTCTCAGACTCTCACTGACTCCAATATGTGGAGTCAAACAGCTGCTCTGCACAAACAATGCCAATAAATGCCACAGCACAGGCTACAATATTTTTGTTCTGCCTTGGTGAGATAAAAGAATAAATCGTGGAACTGTGGTTGGAACTCTGATTTCCTATCAATTCATCCTGTGGGTGCCTTTGCTATGTGTCTTCTTTTTTCTTTTTGCTTGCTCAGTTGGCAGGAGGAGGCCAGGGGTGACCAGTTAACATCTGTCTGATCAAAACTGGAATCTGCTACTTGTTACTACAAAGGCAAAACAAAACCCAAACCTTTCCCCCTAAATGAGCATCCTTTGGTAAAGGCAATAAATCATAGAATCACAGAGTGGTTTGGGTTGGAAGGGACCTTACAGATCATTGCATTCCACCCCCTGCCACGGGCAGGGACACCTTCCACCAGCCCAGGTTGCTCCAACCTGGCCTTGGACACTCCCAGGGATGGGGAAGCCACAGCTTCTCTGGGCACCCTGTGCCAGTGCCTTACTGCCCTCAGGGGGAACAATTCCTTCCTAATATCTAACGTAACACAATTCCCCCTTGTCCTATCATTGTCTGTCACTGCAAAGAAGTCACTCTCCCAATTTTTTTATCAGCTCCCTTTAGGCACTGGGAAGGGGCTCTAAGGTCTGAAGATCCGCAGCTCTCTAAGTCTGTCTCTAGAGCGACGGCAAAGGGAGGAAGGACAAGGAGGGTGGAAGGACAAGGGGGGTGGAAGGACAAGGGGGGTGGAAGGA
>VYXB01006750.1:858673-1004457 GCA_013397135.1 Pachyramphus minor
GGTGGAAGGACAAGGGGGCAGGAAGGACAAGGGGGTGGAAGGACAAGGGGGTGGAAGGAAGGAAAGCCAAACGCAGGAGCGCGGCCCGGGCGGGGCCGCAGTTGCGGCGCGCGGCCCGCAGGGGGAGCCCCAGCAACGCCCAGGAACGGCCGGAGCGGCCCCGGCCCCGGGACACGGAGGAGCTCCACAGCCCTGAGGGACCGAGGGACGGAGGAGTCCTCCCGTGAGGGTGGGGAGGGCCTGGCACAGGCTGCCCCAGCCCTGGAAGTGTCCAAGGCCAGCTTGGATGGGGTTTGGAGAAAGCTGGGCTGGTGGAAGGTGTCCCTGCCCAGGGCAGGGGGTGGAATGGGATGATCTGTAAGGTCGATTCCAACCCAAACCGCTGTGGAATTGTCATTCTGTGCACAGCATATGAGTGTTAAATAAGGAGGAGGAAGTGGGGAAAAGGAGCAAGTTACACAGAGGGACACGAGGATGGTGAAAGGTCTGGAGGGGTCGTGTGAGGAGCAGCTGAGGGCACTCGGTGTGTTCAGCTGGAGACTGAGGGCAGAGCCCATCAGGGGCTGCAGCTCCTCCCGAGGGGCAGCTCCGATCTCTGCTCTGGGGGGACCAGGGACAGCACCCAGGGAAGGGCTGGAGCTGTGTCAGGGCAGGGTCAGGGGGGATCTCAGGGAAAGGTTCTTCCCCCAAGAGGGTGGTTGGCACTGAACAGGCTCCCCAGGGCAGTGGGCACAGCCCCAAGGCTGCCAGAGCTCCAGGAGGGTTTGGACAACGCTCTCAGCGACAGGGACAGATTTCTGGGGTGTCTGTGCAGGGCCAGGGGTTGGACTGGATGATTCTTGTGGGTGCCTTCCAGCTCAGGAGGTTCTATGACAAGCAAAGCCAAAGGGTGCGAGAGGAGTGTTCTCTCTGCCTTATGGGCTGGTTTCAACTACAAAAGTCCCTACAGAATGTTTCAGCAGAGATTACCTGGTGGTGGAGGAACCTGGCTGCAATCCATCGTACTGAGAGTTAATGCCAAAGGAGCCAAATGCCCCAGCACAGTTATCAGTGGGAACACGTCCTCCCTGCTCCAGAAGCACACGGACACCCTGGGAAACTGCAGCCATAAGCACAAGCATGCTTTGTGTTGATGTAAGACAATCCACAAGAGTTACAAAGTCTTGCCTAAAAATAAAAAATTAAACTCTTCCAATCATAGATAAAAGGGCTCTTTTACCTTTTTGATCTCTAAGACATATATGCATACTTGCTATTTACCTCCTTCTGACCCAAACACATCCCTGTTAGCATAAAACTTCATCAGGACACAAAAAAAGGAGAGAAGTCAAAGCAGTATTGAGAAGGCTATTGAATTCCCTAAGCACTGAAGTAAATCAAACATTAAAAATATTGTAAATAATTACAATTCTGGAGTGCATTGGATGGACAGAAATGTCAAATGGCTGACTCCCCCCAATCCCCACATGTGCAAACAGAACTGTATCTGCTGTCAGCAAAATCTTCCTCAATACCTTAACAACCCCTCCTGTTTCTTTAAAAACCTTCCTGGATAGCAAACAGAAAGAAAGTTCTTCATTTTACCCAACAGGCTGTCTAAGTCCCAGTTCAAGGGTGAAAGGAGGGACAGAGAGAGAGAAAATTGCCTTTCCTCTCCCATCCAAGTGAAACATTTGACATGTATTCCTAACAGCTTTTAATTGCAGCTGGTTGGTACTGCCCTGTGCATTCCAAGGCAGTGGGGATGCTGCAGGAGTTTATCTCGCTCTCTGCTCACTCTGCACGTAAACAGGAACTAAATGGGGTAAATTGTCCTCTGGCACAAGCCCCCCAGCTGCCCTGACCCCGTGTCACTGGACCAAGTGTTCCTTCCAGCTGCACCTCCTCCAACAACACCCCAATGCCGTGCTTGGGGTGCTCCAGCCCACACACCCCATGGAGCTGCAGCAGAGCTGTGAGAAAAATCCCTGCATTTCCACTTCTCTTTGTTCCAGGAGAACCTTCTCGTTTCATTGTGCTTGGCTCCGAGTCGCCAGTTTTATCTTGCATTTCACACTTAAGGAAACCCAGCCAGGCCTGCCAAGTACTACAAGGTTTTCTGTCAAAACTTGGACAAGCTGAAAAGTTTTACATTCCTTTAACCGTAAACCTTAAAGCAACTCAGACTTTTATTTTACTCGCAGCTCGGGTTTGTGTTCCATGACATTTGGCCAACCTGGCTTGAGTTTTCCTTCTGAGGTTTCATTACGAAATCCTAATTCCAGAACAGAGTAATTAATACTTTTATTAATAGGAGCTGTAGTAAAAGATTATAGGACTTGGAAGAATCACTCTGAGTGCAGTTGGCTGCCCAGCAGACTACATGCGGTCCAAGAAGGAGATCAGTGCTTCAATTCAACTTGCAAAAACAGAGCTAACATTAAAGCCTTTGGAGACCCAGCTGAAGGGACCATTCCCTCAGCTGGCTTCAGCCTCTCTTGTTATCCATGTAACACTAACAGCCCAGTGGCAGACACCAAATAACTGCAGTGGACAGCAGTTCCTGTTCCCAGAAATGACTCGCTCAGTGGGACACACAACAGTTTGGGTTGGAGGGGCCCTCAGGGGTGACCTCATCCAAGCAAGGCTGATTCA
Organism: Pachyramphus minor; assembly: GCA_013397135.1. NCBI lineage: Eukaryota > Metazoa > Chordata > Aves > Passeriformes > Tyrannidae > Pachyramphus > Pachyramphus minor. The sequence goes on from VYXB01006750.1 coordinate 861,308, forward strand.
GGAGAGATCAGGCTGCTCAGGGGAGAGATGGAAATCTCCAAGGATGCAGATCCCACAGCCTGTGACTGAAGGGAGCTGCCTCCATGGCAGATCTGAGAGGAGCACTCCCGGTTTCTGCCCTCACCAGCTCTGTGCTGCCCTGTGCTCCCCAAGGCACCTCTGTGGGCACAGTAACATGACAGCCAATGTGGAACATGCCACACTAGTAGGACAGACCACATCTGGGTATAGATGCCAAATTTGGAAACAGTTCTGGTGTCCATTTCCCTTATTTTCTAATCTGCCCCAAAATATGATGATGCTTTAGAGCCATAAATACACTGATGAGCTGTGCCACCCTGCAGGGTGGGCAGCACAGAGTGCAGCAACACTTTTACAGGAGGAATTGCCAACACTTTGCCAGTTGGGCTTGGATTGGGTCAACCCCTCAGCTGGATTTCAGCGGGACTGGGAGCGTGAGGAACTGTTACACTTGCTTGTTATGGAGCTCAAATGCTCCCATTAACATAAACGAGCAGAAGTTAGGTTAATAATCTGAACACACTGACAGATGTTGAACAAACACTTGGCATTGCTGTAGCCAGAACAAGAAAGAATTCAGTGTTATCTTGGAACAGGCTGCAGAACAACACAGCACAAAGCAGCAACGCTGTGCTACAAGGTCACATGGATGTTCAGAAAGCCAGGCTCTCTCCCAGGACAGGCCCAGGATGGACCAGGGCACAACTGAGCCTTGTGTACAGACCTGGCAGTTGTGTAACTCACTACAGAAAAAGAGATTTTAGTTCCAGTGCAAGTGGACAGTACAACAGCAGGGGCGAGGGGCAGGCTGCTCCTGTAGCCAAGGGAAGGGGCTCTCCACTGCTTCACACTGGAAGAAAGAAATTAAGACATCTCCTGATTTTCTTTCTTAAATTCAAGTTCTGTTCAAGTTCAAGTGCAAGTTCTGAACATACCAAAGGGCTCTTACTGCCCTCAAAATATCATTATTTTATAAAGACACAAGATTAGTACAAATGATGAATTTGGGAGGAACTGTGATTTGAAGGGATTCTGTTCAGATAAAGCTAAAAACTACTTAACTCTATATCAACATTTAATAGAAAAGCTCCAGGAACACCATGTGTGAGCAGTTTCATGAGGAACATAGCTGAGCTGAGCACCACCATCATTCCTGATGGTTCCAGCAGAGCTTTAGGTACATTTGGGGTACTTGTTTTGGAAAGGTTCAGGTGAATACACTGGTTTGGGCTTTGTAAGGTGTTAACACTACTCACAAGTGTAAGGGAAATAGTATGATCTAAAGCTTGTAAATGAGCTACAATCTTGGAGGAGCTAAAGATTAAATCGACCTGTGTTGCATCACTTTACAAGTTAAATATTTTTCTTAAAGTGCTAATCCAATCCAAACAAGGGTTTGATTCTAAATTAAACAAACTCCACTTTTATTGGTATTAACAAAAATATGCAATGCTAATTTCAGCAGGCAGGCACTAACAAGAGCAGCTATGCAGGCTGTGCTTTCTCCAGGGCAAAGGAGGAAGGACATTAACTTCAATTTCCTTTTTTCAAAGCAAAATGCATTATATTACAAAATCCACAGCAAGTCTTATTAAAAAAACAACAACAACAACAAAACAAACAAAAAACCCCAAACAACACAACAACAAAACAAATCCCCAAATTTCCTACACATGTATGCTTTTAAAGAGCCTTTAAAAAAATCCAACTTTCATTGCATCTCCACTTCTGATTCAATTTGCTGTCAAAGGTCATGAGCTAAAATATACAGTTTACGCTAAAAGCAGGAAGCGGGGTAAGTAATTGAATAACATCAGGAAATGGAAGAATACTGCCATTTTCCTAATGGATATAGTACAAGGTTTACTCTCTCCAAATTGAATTCTAGGAGCTCCTGTAGTAAGGGGTTTATTTTTCTGCAGCTTGAATTTTAGCCTACGAGGTTTAAAGAAAAATCCTCCAGCAATCAAAAGGACAAAATACCACAGCAGCTTTATTTTCTAACAGACAAAGATGATCATTTCTGCAGGAAAGAGAAACCCCCCATCAACAGTGTCTGAAAACAGAGCTGGCATAGCAGGTTGGCTGCTTAATATACATGGGCTGGAAATAATTCTACTAAATCAGAGCTCTGAATTATTCATGAAAAACAGATTTTCATGATTTAAATTAGAAAGACTTAAAATTACAAGCCTGGCATTGCTATTGATAGGTAAGATCTCTTTCCTCCCATGCAGTATTACAGTCTCATACAGTTCCACTCCTGGAAATGCTTTATGATCACTCTAAAATAGTACAAAAATCTCATGACAATGGAAACCACACACCCTCTGGTCCTTGCTTTAGACCAGTAATAGCCCACCAGTAATCATGATATCAAAATATGCCATTATGGTAATGAATAAAGTTTGAGGGGGTTGTTTTCAGTATTTATTGCATATTAAAGCACATGTTCATTTAAAACATTGGAAGCACAAACCTTAATACTGCAAATAAACTCTTTCCATCATGGAAAACACTGCAGTTCTTACAGGAAACATCAGACCACAAATCTGACTTCAGATCTTTCCAAAGCATTTTGTAATGATACACAATCCAGCCTCTCTCTGTGCAGTGTCACTAATTTATAAAGACAAAGCCATGAGTAAGCCAAAGGTTTGCTTCACTTCTTGGAGCTGCTCCCCAGTCATTCAACACAAACTCCAGTCACCTGCACTGGCTACAGCACTTTGTGGCAGAGATTATTCAACAATCATTTAGCACACAGGTACTGAACCTTTCATCTGAACATCTCCAGACACTGCACAAATTCTCTGGTGAAACCTTCATGCCTTGATTAGGAATTGGTAGACAAGTTCCTTATGATCAAACACAATTTCTCTATGGGATGAGCAGGGGGAAATGAGGCTGGGGCTTGGCAGAGACCACAGCAGGTCCTGGTCCCCAGTTCCCCCCTGGCCAAGGGCTCTCACAGGGGTCATGGCTGGACATGGAGTGTCTGGACCTGCACATGAGGCAGTTCATTCAGTTCATTCGTTCTTCTACACTGAAAGAGTGGTTTTTGTAGATCCCCAAACTGAGCTACAGCTAAAATGTTAATGCACCTGACCTGAGCAGAGTAAGTGCAGCTCAGGCTGAGCCAAGGTCCAGAGCAGCACAACTGGACCCAACATCCAAGGGGCTCATTAACAGCTCCTGTGGCCTAAGGCAAAATCTCTGCTTCTACAACCTTTTACTTTGGCACCAGAGAGATTGAAACTCACTCCTTTTACAGTAGGGAGGATCAGCCCTCATCACATTGTTCTGTATCATCAAAAGAACTGAAGGCAACTAATATCAAATCTTGCAAACTGAGAGCAGCGTGCCACCCAAATATAGCTTTTATTTGACAACACAACACTAAGTCATCAGTATCCTGTCATTTCCTTTTTCAGAACCAAAGCACAGAGCACTTGTCTGGATATTAATTTATTTTCTTAAACATAGGAGCTATTTTCCTTCACCTAGCAAGCCCTATTGAACAGCTTCTATAATTAACATCAAAGCAATTTGAATGCTGCTTGACTTGCTAAAAACTGGTAAACAAGCAGGAAGTAATAAGGTGCTTTACAAGAAAAGAACATGTGTTTGGGGGAGGGGAGACCATAAAACATTAAATAGATTGATTAGTAATTTTAACAGAATTTCCATTTTTATTAACCCTCTGCCTGCCTTGGGCACTTGATTTTATTTTTAGTTAAGAAAGCAGGAGATTTTTTTGTTCAACTAGATCAGAGTAAAAGCTGTTCAGAAGGAAATGATGACCATAGTTGTCAAAAAGAAAAGCACCATGGAGAAAGTTCATGTACCAAAGGTGTACTTCTTCCTATGGCTAGGACAAAATCCACCTGGTTTGTGATGAAAATATTTTTATTAAAATATTTAGAAAAAGCCAACCTGAAACCTCGGGAAAAAAAAGTGTCAAACACCAGTTTCCAGTTCTACACTCATTTTCAGCTGTACTATTTTTATTGATTTAAGGACTTGAGCCTGGGGTCAGGGTTAGCAGGACCAGCTGGGCTTAGGCCTGAAAGCATTTTATGAGCAAACTTGGGGTTTTCTCTCGTTTCTCTTGATGCAGAAGAGTCGTGTGAGAGGAAACTCAACTCTTCTCTCTTAAGCCCGTGGGTTTCTACATCTGTTTGTAACTCCACTACCTGGGAAGGCAACTTCAAGGTCAGTGATTCAGCTCTTTGCAGGCAGAGACTTTATTGCATTTAGCTTTTTCTTGTTATGTGATCTAAATCAACTTGTGCCTGCAAACCAATTACTTTCCTTCTTCCTTCTCCCACAATTTCCTGCAGGATCTCACCAGGCTTTGGGTTGAAAGATTAACTTCCTGCATTAGTTCACACCTATGCCAGTATTTTGTCAAACTTTACCTTAAATAGCTCTGATGTCTCAGGCTGTTCACACATGGACAGGTCTAGAAAGACTATTCCTATGTCTTTGTTTTGCTGGATTACAGACAGAACAGTCTTCTGGTGTCTTCCATACTAGAAGGATCTGGGATTAAAGTGTAATAGAATTCTTCTTTAATTGCAGAAAGTGGAGAATTCCATAATCTTGAGAACAGCTGCTCACAGAGCCCCATAGTGGAGAAGGCAGAGCCCCTGGCCAGAACAGGCTCGTGCACTCTCCTGACTGAGGGGGGACTTTGCTATAACTTTGGGACTTCTTCAAGGAAGTCAGTCACAACGGAATGACTCATTTCAATAACCTTTCCATCAGCTGATCCAATACAGACAGATAAATCTAAAGCTGATCCTATACTGACTATTAAAAAATGGGAAATTAGACATATCAGGAGTAAGTATTTTGTCATAGCCTGGTTGGTGTTGCCAGTATTAGAAACAAAGTTCCAACAGCACTGGAAACTCAAAACCACAATAATTTTGCAATTGATCTTCTATAAAAATATTTATTCCATTTTAGCAACAGTAACTTTTTCTTAAGGGGGACTCTTTCGTTTTTTCTCATAGAATCTCACTGTATTTTGTATTTTAACATTGAGCAGAGAAAATTGTTCCAAGGAGAGATCAGAACAAAAGGAGAAGTTTGTTTTGTCTGGTTTAGGAGTTGTGGCCATACACAATAATGGCCACACTGCATTCTTCAAATCCCTTTGATTCAAAATATCCCTTAGAATTATTCAAGAGTACAGCAAGCTCAGAAAAAACCCCCACAGCTGTGGCACGTTTGCTAATAACAAAGGAGGCTTTCCTAGTGCACAGAGCTCATCTACTGTTGGTAAAGGAACATAGGAAATGGGGACTTCGATTTAAAAGTTTGTTCCATTTCAGTGGGTTTGAGCACAAATTAAAATGCCTTGATTTTAGAGAATTGTGACATTATGACTTGTGAAACCCCAAAAAGTAGAGAACAACTTCCTCAGGGTTGAGGAATATTATCCATAATTTTCCTGAGCTTTATACACAGGCCATTTTTTGCCAAAATGAAATAAATAGTGGAAGGTTTAGTACAGCACAGTGCTTCTTCCAGCAATGCTGTGACACCTCTGGGGACACAGGCCAGGGCCTCCCCTCCACAGCCACTGCCAGGCTACATCCAGGGGAGGCTCAGAAACTCCACAGGGTCATCCCGAAGCCCTGCAGACCAGGAGAGCAATTGTTGTGTGAGCTGAGTCCTGGAATGTCACAGGCCTTCAGCACACACTGCCATCCCCCTGCCCTGGCTCCCCACTGCTGCCAAAGCTGAGCCCAAAACGCAGCCGCTCACACCCACGGTGGTCACAGCACCTCCCTCCACATCACAGGGGCTGGAACCAAAAAACAGGAGTCCTGCCCTTAGTCTAACCAGAGACAGGAATACAGCTTACCCAGTTCAAGGAATTGCTGCTTCCCCTTGGAAAGGCCGAACAAGGGAAGCTTCCACACCCCTTGGTGCGGGAACAGTTCCTTGAGTGCCGTTCAGTGGCGCTTTAAAGGTGTCCCCACACAGTTCTGGAGCCCATGGCCCATGTCTGTGCCCCTGAGTCCATGCAGTTACAGCACTCAGGAGCTGGCCCTAAGGTTACAGAGGCCTAATCAACACTCCAATTTTTCACAACAAATCTCAGGAAGAACTTCTCTGCTTCCACCTAATCCATGGGCAAACCTATAGGTTACAAGTCCTGGCTTCAATTTATTTCCAGAATACAAACAACAACAAAACACACAACAAAAACCCAACCAACCAAACAAAAAAACAACACCTAAAAAGTTCTGCATGATTTCTTCTTTTTTTAATTCAAAATGGTCACTTTATTATACTGTATTATATCACTTATGCTAGAGTTTAATTTATCTCCAGGCAGGGTCAGTCAAAATTAATTTTTTTTTAATTCCTTACTGGTAACGTGCATGGAAACTTTTAAGACAGCAATTGATTGCATTGCACATTTAAAATATGGTTCACTTCCCAGCACCTCTGACAATCATTTAAGTTTTCAATTAAAGTAGGGTGCCAACATTAAAAGAAAAAAGATAATCCTGAGAGACAATAACTGCTCTGTGCAGAAAAAAAATTTTTTTACTAAAATTCTCAGGATATCTAATTGATTAATATAATTAGGCTAACCCAAAAGCCACTGTTTCTAATCTTCTTTTTTCAGTTTGGAGTCTGCTGGGAGTTTCTGTCACACTGCATGAAGTGGGTGGGTGGTGCACAGAGAGGCACTGGTCAGGTAAGAGGGGGGTGACATCTCTGGCAACTCCATCTCACAGCTGAGTAAACTGAAGCCAAAAGACGAAGGGAGGTGCAGCAGGGCAGAGCACAGAGAGTGGCACGATTTGTGTTAGAAATAAAAACATGCCAACACCGTTCATTTCCTTGCAAGGCTGATCACACACAGCACAGAGGAGGCAGAGAAGCCCTTCCTCTGCCACAGCCACACCATCAGCTTCAGAAAAACGTGGGAGATATCAACATCCCACCCTTTATTCCTGTTTCCAGACCAGGCCTAAGTTCTCCCACACTCTCCCTGGGCTGTACAAGCTCTACCGTCTCGAACTGGCACTACCACGATAATCACACTGGTCACCACGGCAGGAGTGAATGCCCAGTCTGAGTCCTGGTTAAGGGACAATCCATGCTCCCAACAGCTGCTATTTTAGCCAGAGGGGGCAAACACCAGCCTATAGCCAAGTTTCAAGCTTATATTCTTCTGCATCTACAGCTGGAGACTCTCTGTGCCTGGAGCTGCCAACACACAGCAGGCTCTGAGCTGCACAGACAGGATCAAACCAGGAGATACTGTTCAACAATTATCATGGTACTGAGTGTAAGATACAGGCATTTTCTACTTCAGCATCAGGAAACAATACCTGGATAGAGTTCCCCTTACCTTTGAGCACATACACTCCTTCACAGCACAGGGGCATGGCAAAAACAAGGCCCTTTTCTTCCAACCTCATCAGCTCTGTAGGGGAAGCTCTCCATGGAGAAGCCATTTTGAGCCCATAGGATTTCCCAATATGTATTTTTAAGCCATCTAACAGGGATAACATCCTTAGTAATCAATTTGACTCATGATTCCTATTTCAAACACAGGCTCTTACCCAGACCAAAAAAGCACACTTTACATGGCAATATATACAGAACAATAACATTGCCAGATGGTATAATACTGAGCAGAATTAATTTCACACATAATGTTTTCAAGGTGTTAAAATATGTCACAGCTTCTGCTAATAAAACATCTTCCTTTTCCCTCCTCCTTTCAGGAAAACACTCCATTCCCACCAGCCTGTATTTTACATTATATGTGTTCCCAATCCTGATAAGGGCAGCTGATTGCTTGCAAACCTAATTACAGTCAAATGAAAATCTTTCAGAACCATCATTAGTAATTAGGACCCGCTGGATTCGCAGTATATCATTTAGAGAGGTATAATTCAATAGCTTATTGAAAAATTGCAGGTGAAAGTGGTGATTATAAGGGGGGGGAAACGCCTGTGCCACGTCACTGCAGGCAAATCCTCCGTGAGGCGGCAGCTTTCCGGTGATCAATGGATGCAGGTGTTTGCTCCCGAGCACAGCCCAGCCTGGCTGGGGAAGCTGCAGCCCTGTGGCACACGTGGCTTTGTCAACAGCCCTGGATTTCCCAGGACCTGCCTGGCTTTGTGTGTGTGTGTTTTCATGGAATCCAAAGTGCCCACTCAGGAGCTCCGTTAAGCCCGGGGGGGCTGTGCCGCGCAGAACGACGGGCGCGCGAAGCCACACATCATTTTTCAGCGCTTTCTGCAGAGAACAACAATCTTTTCTGTGCCCATTGAGCTCAATTATATATTATCAGGGCCCAGAAGTTGTTTGGATGCTTTGGAGCAGCTGGGTGCCTTCACAGCTGACGCACTGGATGCGGTGACTGCGGGTTAAGTGCAGCTGGAGATTTCTGTGGCCTCTGATCAGAGGAGAACAGCAGTCGAGAATCACAGAATGCTTGTAATTCAAGCACTGTTTGTCACCAGTGGCAGCTTCCAAGAGGGAAATGAGAGGGGCAACTGAACAGCAGCCCAGCCTTCAGCACAGGCCCTCTCACAGACACAAACCCACACACTGTGCCTGTGTGGAAATAAAGCACAGGGCCCTCCAAGAATGAAATTACCCCATAGCAGTGTAAAGCACTCAATGTTTCACAGCACCATGGCAGACTGGAGTACACTGAGCTGGACATTAGCAGAGATAGATGATGTTCATTCACACAACAGGCCCCCTCTCTGGGCATAGCCCTCCACATGCACACTCTTGTGTAACATTTACCCCTCCAAACCCCCACAGAGCCCAGCCTAGACCTGCACAAAGCCCCACTGCTTCACCTTCCCCCTTCCATCCTTCTCAAAGCCCAGATCTACCCATCTCCCTTTACTTGTGTGATGATATTTCATGCATCACTACACCCACTCATGCTGTGATGTAACCTCAAAGCACAGTTACCTGGATATGGCCCTTTCTATTCTTTCAGCGCTGTAATCTGATTTTTTTCATGATTTAATAGTTTATTTTCCTAATTAAATGTTGTTTAATATGGTAGATTAATAAACAATGCCTTGGGTGACACAGCACCAACACCAAGCAGACACAGTTCCATTAAGTGGCCCCTCAAGTCCTGTTGCTGGTGACACTTGCTGTGGGTGCCTTCAGACTTTTGGCAACACTTGCACAGAATCAAACCACACTGTATAGGCTGCAACACAAACAGCAAATCCAGTCATTTCAAAGTGGTTGTGCCAGCATTTTGAAATTGAAATGAAAAAAACCACAACCAAACAACTTGTCTCTTTACGACACAATGGAACCATTATCTCTGTTTCCATCAGTCCATGGCCATATCCCTGCTGATCGGGTCGTGGCTGGAACCATTCCCAAAGCACACGACTTCATCCCACACTCTGGGAGTTGGTAGTGATGTTTCCTGTCACTTCATACAAAGCCAGACTCCCAGGAGCGCAAAACCAGCCCAAACACCCCTGCACAGCTTCCACACCCCCCTGTTGTCCTGCACCAGCTATTTCATGGCCCAGGTACTGTCCTGATCTTCACAAGGTTTTTAGTCACCGAAATCCACTGGCTGCCAGTAAGGTAATCCCAAATCCCAGCAGCTGTGTACAAGGAGATTGAAGCCTTTATCACTCACTCTGGGAGCATGCATGCTGTAGGTAGGATTTCCAAGGTGTCTGACCTTACCCTGCACAAATAGATGTCCTTTTTTCCCATGCACAGAGCTACAAGTAGGGAGTCAAAGAAATGAAACAGTTCTCCATGGCTGTGTATAATACTTGTAGCTGCTGTGGCACTCCCAAAGCCCACCCACAATTTCATTTTCAATTAGCAGCTCTTAGAAAAGCAGTAATGAAAGCAGTTGCTAAAGAGCACTCAGATGTCATTGAGAGACTGCAAACCCAAACTGTAAATAGCACATTGTAAATCGCTTGTCAGCACAGTCAGCTCTCCCCGGGATCACACTGCCGGTGACAATCAAACCCATCTGCTCTGCTCCCCACCAGTGTCACCACAGCCCAGGGAGCAAACACCCACCTCCCGCTCTGCTCCCATTACCTGTCGTGGATGGGCTTGTCTGAGAGCCTGCAAAAGCCACTCTGGCTGTAGGTGTGATTAAACACTCATCACACCACGGTCATTTCACCCTCCACACCACAGCTTTGCTGCACCGAGGCACCAACAGTGCTGTCCCTGAACCCACAACACAGGTAATGACACGATGCTCACAAGCCACAGTGGCAGAGGACAGTGGTGGCCACCCAGATCAGCCACCTAAAGTACAAGATGTATAAATTCGGGGTGAGGCTGCCAAGGAGAGAAGGAACAGCTTCAATCCTTCCCTCCCTCCCCTTTACTTGATTCATGTAATGCACTACGAGGTGAAAGCTAATAGTTTATAATGCTTGTAGCTGATGGCTGCCAGAGTCAGCGGGGTATCTTTTGCTGCTTCCCATTTTGCCTTTATCTCATTAAAATTTACCTCCTAATTCATCTCTCCATCACGAGTTTTATTCCCTTTATTCATCATCCGCCCTTTATTTATTACCATTTGTCTCCTTCCCTGCAGTCACACAGTATCTGGGACTGGGATGTGATATTCTGCAAGTGTCTTTGGGATCAGGTGGTGCAGGCAGAGCCCAGCAGAGCCTGCTCTCACAGACACAGCCAGCTAAGACCCCTTGCCCAGCAGGTTTAGAAACACTTCCAGATGCAAGAATTTCCCAGCAGATGAACAGAACAATGAAGGAAATGGTGGAGGTGGCAAAAGTCAGTGTCTTCTGCTCTTTCCAAAACACACACCCATGAACTAAGATCCTTGCCTCTCATTATCAAAACACTCTCAACACTCCTTCTGCCCTGAAAACTCATTGTTTCCTGGTATGCCCCACTGTGCTTGGACCTCGAGGAATAAAAACTCATTAAAATCCATTTAGAAATGTTTGCCACCATTTTACTAGTTTAAAAATGTTCACTTTTAAGATTTCCAAATGATTTTTACAGAAAACACATAAAAACACGCCACCACCAATTAACGTAAAGGAAATTAAATTTAAAACGCTGGAGAAATATTCTGATGAGTCTTATGTTTGCTTAATGCCAACTAAAATTTCCTTGAGGCATTTAATAAGTACATTTATAAAAGCTCACAAAGCAGAGTTCAAAAGTCTTCTCGCTAGTAAAAGATGAGCCTTAATTAACCTACAGTCTCACATTTTCTGGATTTCAATAAACCTGTAGGCATTTCAGCAGAGCTGGATAAATACCTGCATGAGCACTGCAAGGATTTTCTCTGAAAACTAATTAGCAGTGCTTTCAATAGCTGACTTCAACTAAATCTGTTTGACGAGGGAGCTTCATACCCTAAATCCTGCAGTGAGAGTTACTTGCAGCAGATAACAGATTTCACACACAGGCATATCCACCAGGACTGTCAACCACTGGTGAAACTATGAACAACATCTCCAGGTATAAAACATTTCCCAGCAGGGACAGACTGCAGCCAAGGTCTTACACCAGCACAGGAATGCAAGTGGCTGCCTTAGGATTGCATCCTGCCACCCAGTTACAGCATTCACATGTGGCAGTTCAGGATTCCTCCGGGGACAGGAGAGGCCACAGCAGCCCCATTTCTTGGATTGTTGCCATCTGAGAAGGTTGACAATCAACTCTACTTCCCCTTCAGGAGCCCAGGAATTCATTGGGATGAACCCAGGTGGGGAAAGCAACGCAAGGTGTGCAGCCAAGAATGCCTCAGGGAGGAAAAGTGTAACATTATCAGGGAAAATCACCCTCAGAACTTATCATTCTTCTCCTTCTTTTGAGGTCTACACCATTTGTCTTGAAAGAAGACAGAAAATGTTTACCACAAACTCTCTCTGTAAAGGTGGTGGGCATGCCTCTCCAAAGAACTTTATAGTCTTTCCCATGGCATTTTTTTCCATGTCTAAGTGCCAAAGCCTCATGGGTTTGTGAGCACCTGAACTGTTCATGAGACCAAAATGCTCGTATCTACACCCCTCCCAAATGTATTAGATTTATATTGAGCAAGATATTTTATTTCCTCTCAGTCTGATCCCTCAGGAATGAGGCAGGGTACTCAGATTTATCAGCTCAAAGGAAAAGCATTTTCCATGACATTTGTCAACTCAATACCTTCCAAGACAGTGTATATTTATTCCCAGAAACATAACCTCACATCAGCAGTGAGGCTGATTTCCTACCCAGCTGAAATCCTGGGCAGAAAAGCTCCACCTGACAATAGGCCACACCAGGGGAATCAAACAATACAAAAAGTCAGTTCTACAGAGGCCAGTTCCCACTGCCCAGAGCAGGAACATTTACCATCTGACAGACCAAAACAGAACAGAGTGAAGATCATGTAGGGGAACACAGGAAACAGCCAAGGAAACACAGCAACCTTCAATATCTCTTTATAACATAACCATTGCATCAACTATCCTGAAGAGTTTCCCCACCACCCTTTGAAACACCAAGTAAAATTAAATTAGAAGAAATACCTTTAACAGCTGTGGTGGTGTAGAATAGGCATTTTTACAATTTGTGTGCTCTGCTGAAGTACTGTATAATCTCCAATTTTATTTCTATACGCAGTGTAGGCTTAAAAATCATCATGAAAACCTATTTTTTCCCAGCTTCTGTAACTCTGAATATCAAAATTGAATACAAGTCATCATACTTGTCATCCTCAATGTTCCCTCCATTTCCCTGAGCTCACAAAATGAGAAGCAGTGAATTCTCACTATTTTCTACAAGTTTGTCTGCAAAGCAATGTTTGGTTTGCACTAAACAAGGATGAAGAATGATTCCATGTATCAACCATCCCCATTAGACATGTAAATTTTGGTTCAAGGCTCATAAATACCACTCAAATGTAGGCAAAAGCTGACCTTTTTACTATTACCTCTTTTTTATGCATCTGCATCATAGAAATCACACTTGTCACACTCCTCTTTTTTAAAAAAACACAACAAACACAGCACTGCACAGACATGAAGAAGAACCCAATGTTTCCAGCCTCAGGCTTTGCAATCCTGGATGTGACCTGCTCACTCTTGCCACATGTGTGCCCTGGGAGGGAACAACACTGCTGGGAAGGCAGAAGCTCTTGCTTAGGGCAGGTTCTGAGAAACCCAGAGGAGCAGAACCAGTGCCACTGACACCCTGCAAACGAGCTCCTCACACTGTAATCAGTCTCAGAGCTTTGTCTTGATTAACAGCTGCCCTTCTTGCAATTACCTCACCTTGCCCTTGGCATTCAGAGGGGCCTTGTGAACAAAGTCTAGAGACAAGAATGCATATTTATAGGACAAAGTCGGCCTTGCAGTGTAATAAGAGAGACCACATGTGTTTGCCCTGACAGCCTCACAGCCAGCCTGTGGAAAGCTCTCCTAACCCTTGCTCATTTATCAATCAGATCAGCTCCACCATCAATACCCCTGCTCAGTCCATCTCCTCCACCGGCACCGAGCGCCACCCGAGAACAAAACAACCACAAAAGGAGTCGAATAAGTGATCCCACAAAATGAGAAATTGGCTTCTACGTACCATGTGCCAAGAGCCAAAGCCCTCCCTCCCCGCAGCAGGTGACTTGTGTCCCACCTGTCTGAGGCCCTTGGGTAATTTCTTCCTTTTCCCGAGGTGCTGGCACAGGTTACGGTCGTTTTCCCGGTCGGAGCTGTACTGGTGGTGGTGGAGTCTGTTCTTTTTGGGAAGGTACGACAGCCCATTGGTAAGTGCTTCCCGTTTCTTCTTGGCTAGAGGGTTCTGTCGCTTCTCCACACGTTCCTGAGGTTTCAGAGCTACGTCCTTCTGCAGAGGGAAGAAGGAAGGAGAGAAGAAGAAGTGGTTAAACCACAGCTCTGGTTTGCTTGGCCTCTTGAAGCACCAATTCCAGGTGACCAGCAAAGAACTCTAGAGGCAGCACTACAGTCACCAGAAAAGGAGAAAAAAACAACCTTCACTGATCTCATCTTAACCACTTAACAGGCAAAGGCAAAATAAAGTCGGTCAGATGAAGTGACCCCACAAACACATCCTGCTTGAGATTTCATCCCATCAGCCTCACAATTCTCCAAAGCATCTCATGTATCAAGTGAACACACGTTCAGAAGACACGTTTATAATGTTTAAATTAACAATCTGCTTTGATTTAAACAATGCTTGACTTTTCATATTTATTCTTATTATCTCTTGCATGTGACAAGCCAAGGCACGAGCTGACCTAAATCCAGTTAGGGCCCATGAATCTCCATTGACTGAAGGGGATGTTTCCCTCAAGCCTGACTTAAGCAGTAGGTATCCAAATCTCAGGGAGGGGGGTGAAAAGTGCACAAACAAGAAGCTTGTATTTGAAAACTTTGTTACTGACTCTTTAACCCCCAGAATCAATGTCTGTCTGTAACAAACACTCCAGTCTCATAACACAAATGTGACTTTTCTCACTTGGCCCACAGCTATTTTCGTACTGATAATCTGCAACACACAGAACCCCTCTTTTCATTTCAAATAAATATTACTTGAATCTTTTTCAATAACACAGAATTAAATGCAGAGGAAGAAGAGGCTGGAGAATTCATTAGGAGAGAAGAACTATTGGAAAGATGTTAATTACAGTGCATCTAATAAAGGCAATCTGCTGAGTCACATCTCCAAGAACTCCCCCGGTGAGGGGCATGAAACAGGGTAATACTTTCAGCTCTCTCTGGTCACAATCCTGGCTGCTCTGACCAGGAGCTGCCCATGCCCCACCATAAAGCACTCTGTGATCTTGCAGCCTTTCAGCTGTTGTCTCAATATTGCCCCTCAATATCAGACCTGAGAGCAGGGAAGAAATTGGGCTGTTGGCCCCTTTTTCACATACACACTGAGGTTCAGGAGAATATAGTTCAAATTATGCCACCTTTTAATGCAAAAAAACCATGCCCAAAGGCAAAAATCAGTTTGGCTTTAATTAAAGAATGCTCCCTAAATGCCTCTTGAAAACACAGGAGCTTCACAAAATTCATAACTGAAACCAATGAGATGATTAATTAAACTGGAGACAACCATCATTCACATTTCATATTTAGTAAAAATAATGATTTTACAAGTATTAAAGATGGGAGTACTGAACAGGAGCTACTTTTTCTACCTTTTCTTCACCTAAGACCCCATAGGAAATATCCCAGGTTTTTCTTTGCAGTGTTATTCATATCCCAACAGTTAGGAGACTTATCCAACCTCATAAAGAAGAATTTTAGCATCTTTAGCTATAAAGCAGATTAGTATTTTAAGGACCTCATATCTCTCAGGTTCTTCAACCTTCTGAGAAAGAACTCAGCAGTAGGACTGATCTTCATGTTATGCTTTGAGGTCTCCTTTGAGGAGCCCTTTGCTCAACCTCAGAGATCCCACGGAGCAGCCCAAGGAAATCAAAAGCAAGAACAACCCTTTCCTCAGCACAGCCTCTGCCTCCCTTCCCAGGATGGTTTTAGGTTTAGCTACGTGTCCTGAATGCAGGAAGGCAAATTCTCAGGTAACATGTACTGAGAAACCATTTCAACAATGCTCAACATCAACTGCTTCATAAAACTACAGCATCCACAAACACACCTAGACCTCCTGGATAGCAAAGGCAGGTTATAAAATACACTGATTTGTACCTTAAGATTGGGTTGATAACAATCTTTTTTTTTTTTCAGGTCAGTATATAAAAAAATAAATCCAGTGCCTTATGAGTAGTACATTATACCAGCAAAGATCTCTGTTAAAACACAGAGCTAATTTGGTAGATAGAAATGCCACTAGGAGGATTCACTCCAAGTGTGAAAGGTTGAAGAAGTGAACAAAGGGAAACTTCTGGGGGGGAAAAAAAATAAATTCTTCTAATGACTAAGAAGCTTTTGTGGGATTTTTTCCCCCCCAGCTATGAGTGATCTAAATGAAACGCTGGCAGGTTTCCAGGTGCTTATAAAATGTCTAATGGGGCTAGAACTTGCCATCAAGAAATTACTAGTTCCCATTAGCTTTAAAGAGGGTGTAAGGTGGGTCAGATTCTGCAGATCACTGTGGATGTGCCTGGGAGCAGCCCCTGCTCCACCCAACTGCAGAAAGTTTCATGAATTGTCAGACACCCCTAAAGGACATGGAGCTCATGTCAGAACTGGGATCAAACAATCTGCACAGACACACAGAGATGAGTGACACCAAATTAACAAAGCCTTCCACAAACTGGGTGAGAAGGAACCCTTCAAGACAGAAGGAACAACTGGCAGGAATCTTCAAAAATAAGGTGCCTCTTCTGCTCACTAAGAGGGGCAAAAGAGAGCTCCCCACGTACCTAACACAGTGTTCTGCAAATTGTGAAAGGGGCCTTAAATCCTGTTTGGTGGGTGGGCTTGCTATGAAATGTAGACATAAAGAATGGTGTTTAGACAAACCCATTCCTCCAGAACAGCCCTCTGCTTTTCATCAGTTTACACCCCTGCAGAGAAAATTGCAGCGTGCTGTGGGTCAAACCCTCGTGTTATGGGATTGTGGGGTAGAACCTGTCCTGGCCTTCAACAGATACACCACTTGGCCTTAAAATATATATATGCATATTGAAATGTGTATTGAAATCTTCATCTGCAGACTAGACTGCAACACAGCATGATAAGAGAATGAAGCTTAGACACAGGTGGGCAGGATGTATCAAAATGGCTTCAATAGGGGTCACCCGGGGTGTTGCTCCTCGTGTTTGAGGGTGCAAACTGCCCAGGATTGGCTCAGACACAAGGGCAGGGATTGTGCCCCGGGAGCCCCTGGGCTTGGCAGAGGCAGCACTTGGCTGGGAACCACAGCCCTGCATAAATCACTTCCCCACTCGCTGCCCTTTGTCCTTGCTCCCGTTTTTCTCCCTCCCTTGTTTAGACAGGACAATGGCTGTACCACATTGTGTGCTCCTACATTAGCCAGCACAATCTTAATTACAGACTTCAGGCATCATCATGATTAGAGTAATAAGCTGTAATTACTCTAAGGTGACAAGACTGCAGAGACCTTATCTACATAGATAAGAAGATGTAGTAATATTTCATGTCGAGACGTATTTGTCAGCAGCTGCCCATGGAGTGGATTCAAACTAAGCACCAGACCCCATGAACACATCCAGTCTTTAATGGAGGTTTTTCTCCTCTCCTGCCAGCACACAAGCCCACACATTATTAAATAAATCCTACAAACATATTAGGCACAGTTTAAAACCATCTTATTCAGAGATATCTTTCATCAGTAAAGTGCCTTAAGTGTATCAGGAAGGTGACTTAAATGTATAAATATGTAATTACATGCAATTCAATACAAAAGTGCATTAATATTTATGAGTGTACTGTATAATCTAAAAAAAAAAAAATCCATTTGTTTTACTTCTATTGGGCACATTAATCAACCTGATACCACCCTTCATGCCATAGTGGGGAAGAGCCACCCCTGCTGCTGGAGCCTGGTGGGTGTCCCTGCAATCACCTGGGGAGGGAAGGAGAAGCAGCCTCTGTGGGGCCATCAGATAATTTCTCAAGGTAGGAGGCTGAAAGGACACACTCATCAAGTGTTGTGCTTTCAGGGAGCTGAGCCTGATTTATTCCAGCAGAGTCCACCTTCCTGCTACGTAAATGACAACTCACTGGTTAAAAATCAGCCCCCAGTGGCAGCAGAGCAGTGCTTCGGGGGGTACCCACGTCACCCCCATGAACCTCACCCAAGAGCTGCTGCCCTTCCCTCCTGCCCCTGCCCTCAGACAACAACTTAAAAGCTACATGTGAATAACTGGAACTCTGCTCCACTCCTTATTACAGGGTTTTGCTGTGGAAACACCAGGTGAAAAGCAACACTGTAAATGCAGTGTGTACCAAATGCACTGCAGAAATTTCTCTGGATGAACATTTCAGGTGCTGCTCATAAAATTTCAAGCCTTTTCCAAAACATCTTTGTGGGTTATCATTACAATTGCAGTGTTGCAAGAACTTATTTTCTGAACTTGCACTGAGTGTGACCTCAGTAAAGTACAACTTTTAAAAACTGATTATTAAAACCAGGCATAGCTTACAGTGCAGTGCTAGTTAAACCAAATAACAACTGCAGTGTTCTACAACTACAGTCCAATTATTTGCTCCTCAGGTTCTTGCTAAAGTCCACTACAGCATTATATCAGAGCCCAACAATCTATCCTTCATTCCAACAGCTGAGAGAAGTCCTGCAGCTTGGTCAGCACAGAATCACAGAATGGTTTGGGTGGGAGTGGGTCTTAAAGCTCATCTCCTTCCACTCCCCTGCCATGGGCAGGGACACCTTCCACCAGCCCAGGTTGCTCCAAGCCCCATCCAACCTGGCCTTGGACACTTCCAGGGATCCAGGGGCAGCCACAGCTTCTCTGGGCACCCTGTGCCAGGGCCTCCCCACCCTCACAGGGGAGCGTCACACGTCAGCTGAGAATCCAGGCCAGCAACATGAACAAACAGCTGCACAGAATGAACCCAAACCCCTCAGAACCAGGAAACACTGCCAGTCTGAGAGTACCAAATTTGCCCTCACATCTTGACGAGTCTTCATTGACTCATACTATGTTTCCATCACATTGGGGAAGAATTTTTATAGCTGATGGATGAAAATGCCCCAAGACTTCAATACCTTTCTCATGTTTCATAATTTGCTGTTTTAATTCTGGCAGAAACAAGATGTAAAGGTCTGAAAACAATGCACTGGCCAGTCCCTTTAATCTTTCAAAATCAGAAAATAAAACAAGATGGTTATAAAACTATTCATTTCTCTCCAGATAAAATAGCTAAATATAACGTGTATTCTTCTGATCAAGAACTAGTTCCTCAAATCATTTATCTAGGGGGAAAAATTGCAAATACTTTTATAACAACACTAAGGAAAAAGGAAGGCAGGTGTAAAGTGCAATGCAAAAGAGAAAAGGATTCTCAAAGTGTCGAGATCATGGCATTTTTGGACACAAGGTGAAGAGAGACATGATGTCACTACAGTGGGTGCAGTAGCCCATCCACTAATCCCAGCAGTTCCTACAAGTCTCCAGACCTCCACAGAAAGGTTTAATCTTGTTTTTTTTTGCTTTGTTTTCACAAAACTGCAATCCATTGCCTCCTGCGTCTCTCTGGAATCTGAAAACAAAGTGGTTCAGTGTTGTGCAAAAGCAGTTGTGCAAGAGAGTGAAGATGAAAGGCGGTGCCAGGCTGCGGGAGCCCGCGCTGGTTACAGATGAAGGCAAAACAATAGCAAAGCAAGTTGCTGTCTGCTTGAGATATGTTGTGTGAAAGAGCTTCTGTAGCAAAGAGATTGCTTTGATTTTTCATCCCAAAACCATTTGTTAACAATATCTTTGATAAACAGAAGGTTCCTTTTCAGGTCCTGCCGATTTAAATTGTACACAAAAAAAAAAACTACATTAAGGCAACATTATTGAGGTGACAAAGTCAAGGACTTGGAAGTTATGAAAGGCCAGGATTAAGGGTGCAGCCACCACCTTAAGTCAGCTCTCTTGTGCATACACATCATGATTACAATCTTTAATTACATGATCCCATGCTCCTACTTCCCTAAACAGAATGGAAGGTGTTCAGCTAATGAGCAGCCACTCGGGATTTTGTTTTCTCCTCTTTGTCCATTGTGTAGACCTCAACCTTGTTTACTGACACTCCATTCACACCCTCCTCTCAATGCACAATTATTAATTTCCTCAAGGGCTTTTCTATACAGCTCCTCACAATAGTATCAGATGCTCAACAAATACCTACAGCCTCTTTTAGAGTAGTTTTGCCAGACAAAGGTATTTCACTGTTCCCGTTTTATAGGTGGCAACAACAGCCCTGACATGTTCAGGTCAAAAACATCTGCTAATTTGAAGCATCCCATTACAAAGCACCGAAGATTTGATTTTTCAGAGAGTTTGGCTCTACTGAGCACTTTATCCATGGATTTTGGCAGCTGTGGGGAGTTCTCCTGAGATCAGCCTTCAGTGAGCACCACATGCTGTAAGGGAAGGGCTGTTTCTAAAATGTCCTGCAATGACCTCCCTCAATGCCACACAGTAAGTATGAGCTGGAGGCAGAGGAAAACTAAGACTACAATGCCAACTGTGAGCTGGCAAAAGCTGATGTCATACTTAAAGATGGGTATCAGAGCAATTGATTGCCATTCATTTATTTCATGTTTTTCAAACATGGTATTCTCAGCCTCATCCTTCTCATTTTGTCACTCAAATACTGTACCACACCACTTAAGAGTTGTGGAAAACAGTCAAGAAATTACCAGAGTCTGCACAATCCGAGTTAGGGAAAAAACTCATCTTGGATCGTGTGTTGAGGAAGTGCTGAGCAATGCCAGCTTGGATTACAGAGCCATGGAACTGTTTTACTTGAAGCTGCCCAACTTTGTAGAAGGCAAAGCACACCCAGCTGATTGTGCTCAGGCTGGTTTAGCCAGAAGCCTGTGTACTCCTGCCAAAAGAAAGAGATCCTGAAGCTCTGAGTCCAGCCTCCTCCTGCCAGCCCAGAAGTCCCATCATGTTTTTTCTAGAGGTTTTTTTAGGTCTTACCCAAGCTGCCAGCAAAGTCCAAGGTTTCCTCTTTCTTGCAGACTTGACTGACTGATCTCTATCACACTCAGGGCTGCCCTTTGGAGGATGTGCTGTCTGAAACCCCAGTGAGTCCTGGCCTCTCCCAGCAGGAATCCTTGTCCTCTGCTGGCACCATCTCAGCCCCATTCTCTCCAACTCCTCCACAGACAGTCTCTCAAACTTTTCAAATCACCTTCAGCAACTACCTGTGTTCCCTACAGCTCCAGCCTTTGTTACCTGGCAGAGTGCCCAGGGCAGTGCTGCCCACTCCTGGCCCATCCCTGCTCCCTGGGCAGAATCCAGGCCTCCACTCCCAGTTCTTCCAGCACAACAGGGGTGTTACTGGTCCCTCCATCCCAGACATGCCTTACACAGCCCCTGCAGCCCAGGAAGATGGATTCCCACTGGCCCTGGGTTTATCTCACAGCGCTGGACCTTAAATAAATGTGCTTGATTTACCCTGTGAGCAGCAGGGCCACAGTCTCATATTTATTTCCTTTGTTTGAGGAATGAAAAGAAATACAAAAGAGATGTGGAGAGGAGCCCCTGGGGATGCTCCCTTTAAATCTGCATGCCAACAAAGAGGCCTGCACTGCCCCAGCACTGCTCAGTGAGGATTACAGATTAGGCAGGGAGAGGAGCATTAAGCCAGCTCCTGGAGCAGTGGTGAATTTGGCTTGTTCCCTGTGCTGTACCACACCAGTTGCACATTTATGGGGATGATTCCAAGGGCACAGCACTGTTCTGGCCAGTCCAGCCATGCACAGCACTGCCCTGACACGGGGCAGAAACACATCTGACTGTGGGATGGGACTGTGCACATCTCCCAGAGCTGCCCAGGCCTGAATGCCAGGGGCAGCTTCCTCTTACAGCAGGGCCAAGAATGTTTCTCCCTAGAAAATGGGATTTTCATGGTGGAGAGAATCCAACTGAACAGTTATCAAGCACCACATAGAGAAATAAGAGACACAAATTTCAGTTTGTTGTTTTAAATAATTGAGCAAGTCCTCAGTGTGAAACTTCTAGATTCTCTTTTTCCTCTTCACATAGTTTTCTTTATTTTTACTTTTTGTTGTGATTTAGAACCGAAAAAATATTTTAAAATTTCAGACTTTCTCCCCAAAATAAAAATTTTGTACACTTCTACCTGTATTTATACAAGACTTGCATATACTGATCAGAACACACATGCCAGTTTAGAGCCCAGTTACATTGCTTTATTAGCTTTAAGGATAGAATACACCCACTCCTAACCCTATTTATTTTATGTGGTTTGCCCCATGTTTAAAGTTAAACCCAACTTTACCAGGATACTTCACTGGAGGGAAGTATGATTCCATTGCAGGAGTCTCTGGCACACTCTCCACTCTCCACACACATATTGTGTTTGCTGAATAATTCAAGCAGCACTTTGGTTGGCAGGCTACAGACCCAGGCAAGGAGTTAGTGGGGCAATAAATTTTACATTCAAAGGGTATCCCCCTCATTGGTAGGGTTAGAATAAATGGATGTGGGCTTAGACAGCTCTCATCCCTGCTATTCCTGCACCAGGGAGAAACAGATCACTTCAGCCTGCGGGCTCTCACTCTGGCCCCATTCATTAGCACAGCACTCAGCATTCATCAAAAATGTATTATGGTTTGTAAATTGAATCAGGAGCACCTCTGGACTCCTTGTCTTGTGGGAAGATGGTGCAGCACCAGGAAAGTCCAGTGCCAGTGGAAAGGTCTCACAGTGCTCATAAAATCTCGTGGCCACAGAAACGCCCTGAGTGGGGCACAGAGACACAAAGACCTGGCTCAGGCACAGAGTGGGGCACACAAGGACCTGGCTCTGCTGGGTGTCAGCCTCAAGACTAGCCCAGAAAACCTGCTCTCCAGGAGTCAGGACAAAGAAAGCACCTGGAGACAGCACAGGGAAAAACAACTGGGAAACTGTGCTATACAGAGAGAGATGGAAACATCCATGCCATGGGCTTCTGTATCACACATGCAGGGAAAGCAGAGCACCCCTCTGCACACACCAGCCAGCAGGACAGAGCAAGGGAAAGGACAGAATTAGAAGAACTACTCTTGGATTATGCCAGATGGTGTAATCCATGAGTAATCCAGTGAGTAATTCAAACTGAGGATATTTTAACCAAACCAAAAAAAATCTCCACATGAGTTATAATGATTGAACCTTAACAAAAAATTAATTTATTTTGAAACAACTCTTCTGCACCTTGTGAGTCAAGAAGTTGAACTACTTAACACATGGTCTTCTAAGCTCCTACTGTCTTGTATTCATCTTGATTTTCTTTCCCTTTCTCTGGGAACCCCTTAACTCTACCACTGTTTTGGCATCTGACATTACAGCCTCACACAAAAGACTGATGAGGAAAGATTTTAAAATGAAAGAAAAGTGATTAGAAAATAAGGAGCTCAGCTAGGACCTGAGGACTACAACACTTAAGGAGAGCTTGACAATATTTCTCATTAGGAATAGGATTAAAACCTTTGTGCAATTAGAGGGAAAAAGAAACAACGGTTCAACTTCCCGTCTGCAAATGAAACCTCCTTCCAGCATTCAGGCTGAAAAAAATAGCAAAGAACAAAAGTTTAAGAAATAGAGCAATATGTAACCTTTCCATTTGCTGGCTTATTCATCCCCAAGGAAAGAGGTACAGTGAAGATAAATTTGATGATCAAAAAACCAGAGGGATTACATTCTTGTACAGTGCTGATCACTGGCAAATCCCCCTCTCTGCAGTCCAGAAGCACAGCTTAGCATAACACACCAGATTTATCATTGCCTTGTCCTTTGCACCACGTACACAGCAGCTGTAAGATGCTCCTGTCTCCAGAGTTCCCCTTCCCATGAGGAAACAAATACCAGAACTGTTCTGCTGTTACTGTACAAAGGTATCAGCCCCGTGCCCAGTGCAGAGCTCAGACCCCCCTGAGTAACTGCCCTGTGTTTTCCATCTCTATTTCTCCACTGATGTGAATCCATCATATCCTGGGGACAAAGCCTTTGTCTCAGCTCAGTGGATGCTACAAAGTCCACGTGGCACCACCCAAAAAACCATCAGGTCTGTTCAGCAGTTCCTAGGAGGTGGAACAGATCTCCCCTTCCACCCTGCGTGTAGAATACAGAGTCTCCAGTTAAATGGGCACAGAAGACAGAATGAAAAATAAACTGGGACAACCAGAGATGACTGCTTGCTCCAGTTTTACCACAGGGCACAGACCCTGCACAGCTACCTCATACACCAGAGAAAATGTCCTTTACAGTTATGCTGCACCTGAAAATATAATGTCTTCTACAAATATTCAAGATCCTTTATGGATAGATCTTTTAAAACTGAAGTGTCATCTAATATTCAGGGCTATTTAGTGGCTCAAAAAGCAATTTCTCTAATATTTCTGGTTTATAGCCACCTAAAAGCCACAAATTTAACTTGGTAGGGATGTAGAGCCAGGGGATCTGGTTCCAAAACAGAACATCTTGAGTCAAGAGCTTTGCTAATGCCTCCAGCAAACTTGCAAGGAGTTACAAAAGCTGTGAATCACTTCACTTCAGCAGCACTTACAGTCAAACCCCGCTCCTCGTGCACCCGCTGCCTCGACTGAACTCTAACCATCCCTTCTGTAGAAAGCAGCCCAGCTGCTGTCTCTCTGCAAAACTTGCCTGGAGCAGGAGGCAGATAAAGCTCTGCAATGCATCTCTCAAGAGCCACGGAATATGTTGACGAGAATTAGAACCGTAAGCGGGAATCAAACCACACTTGGAAGGAAACCTTCCCTATTCAAGATTTGTTTTGTAAGCTGCTTGTTGGGGCTGATATCCAAATCTCTCTGCTGTCTGACCTTATCAGAACTCGTACCCTGCCAGGCACAGGATTAAAGCTGGCCAGACTCAGAAGGTAAGTTGTTAATGTGGGGACTTGGGGACGTAGGTTGAAATTCCTGATCTCCCCCGACTGTCACTGTGACCTGCAGCAGTAAGCTAAGCCCTGATCCACAAAGAGGGCATTCAGGGGCCTAAAACTATTTAATTCCCATTGACTGGTTTTCCAAAGGAAGTAAATGGCTCTGTGATTTTGGGCCTTTAGCCCTTCCGTGCAGCAGTGCTCATCTGTGAAATAGAAGTAAAACCACGTCCTATTTCATCTGGGCCTTGTAACGCTAAATATTTCAAGAGGTAAATGGATCAGGCACCACAGGAGCAAGGGGGCTGCACATGTGCTTATGGAAAGCAAACAGGCACTGCAGAGGTGATCCAGCTTCATGGGGCACTTGGCACATCTCCCTCCAGTCGGACTGAGGCTGAGTCAGCCTCTTCTGTCCAACTGCTACACCCCATAAGACATCTCAGGGCTTGCACTGTACATTGCTTTGTTTTGGAAACAACAGCAAAGCCAGTCTCTCATCTCCCAAGCTTTTGCAGCCCTGCAACTTCATCAGGCCAAACCACCACAGTGCGTTCCCGTGGGACTCTGTTCCCTGCCTCCTGCCAAGCAGGTACCTCCTGCCTCTCCCTGTTCTCCTCCAACTGATGTGTAGGGTGGGAAAGTCATGCTTTTTGTATCTTCTCCATCATCCTTACTGGAGGAGATGAGCATCACCAGCCTCACTGCCACCACTCAGCCACATATTTGGTTCTTGCTTTCTCCTGTTTTCCCCTCCCACACACATAGAGGCTCCCTGCATGTCCTGTTCCCCTCCCTAACACAGAGGGGGCACAGCATTTCCCTTCCCTGTTCTTCATCCTAATTCCAGACAACTCTTGGTCTCTGTCCCTCTCCAGGAGGAGGAGCAGTCTCATCCCATCTTCTTCACCACCAGCTCCATGAATCCTCCTCTCTGTGCTGAGCCAGTGCCTCTGCTTCCCAAGGAGCTCTCTCCTGCCAGCCTTCCCCCCACCAACAACCCTCCCCACACAAGTTACAGCCTTTAAAACCATTCCCTGCATTGTCCTGCAGGCTGAGAACTCCTGACATCTGCATGGGGACCAAAGTGAGGGGGAAAGGGAAGAAGAGCCTGCAGTGTCCTTGCTCAGCTCCCCACAGCCCTCACACATCCCCTGCTCTGGGGGAGCAGTTCTGCTCTGCCAAAGCACCCAGCAGCAAAACTGGCACTGTGGAGGGACTGTGCCAGCCTGTGCCTCTCCCTCTGTACTTCCTGAGGGTCACACTGGTGCTTTTGGAGGAGCCATCACCTGCCATCCCCACAGAGATGCACAGACACTCCCAAGGCCACCAGCACACTCTCGGTCCCAAGGGATTCAGGTGCTTCCTTTCAGTGCCATTCTGCTGGCAGGAGGTGCCTGTGGAAGCAGTGCTCAAACCCACGTTTATGGATCCAGCCAGACTGCAAATGCACTGTGGCACTTGGAGTAAGTGAGCCAGCCCCTGTGAGGAACAGTGGGAACAGAGTGGAGAATAAGGAATTTGAGAAAGCCAACCATTTTCCCCCCCAATTTTATAACCTGTCTCCCATTCCATAGCCTTTTTTTACATCTCATGTGACTAAGACACTCCTTAGAAAAAGAGTTCAGGGTGGAAAATCCAACCCAACACTTCAAAAAGCCACCCAAAGTCTGCAGTTTTATTACAAAGCAAAAATGACCTCAAACCCCTGGACTAAACAAATGCCTGGGGTGAAGAAGATGGAATAAATTAAAGGATGTAATTATGGCCAGGAAAAGAGGGAAGGAGATTGCTCAACAGGATGAAAGAGGGATTTGAGGAATAAGAAATGAAAGGAGGTGTCAGCTTGAATCAGCCAGGTTGAAAACTGCTCCTGATTTTGACTGACATACTGAGACTTTCCAATTGCAAACTCTTTCCCTAATAAGCTGCAAATTCACCTCTACACTTTTACTTTGATCTTAAAGCAAATGTTTTATAATGGACACATTTAATGATTTTCAGGTGCTTATTGGTTCTATCGGACTTGATACTGCAATCAATCTCCCCTTTTAGAAAGCTTGGGTTAATGGCAAAGTTTATTAAACTGCATGCAGTCATTCAGAAAAGATCAATAGAGACATGATTACAGAGCAACCAGAGGATTAAACATGAGATTTATCACAAAATTAAGCTGAATTAAATGTTCTCTGATAGCACTTGAAATGCTGTCAATACTCTTAACTGATAATCTATGCTTTCTCTGTTTACTTACCAGGCAGCAGGGATGTCTGACTTGAGGAACTGACTGTAATGTAAAATCTGCAGAGATTTGCTGAGAGCATTAAACCTCACCTAGGAAACCATTATTTCTTCCTGTTAGAAGAGCACAAGCATTTTGCTTCTTTGCCCATTTCCTCTTTAAGGGTGAGGAGGATACAGTCATCTCCCACATGACACTTCTGCAATCTCCTTCTTAGGACTATTACAGGATGCACAGGACACTGAAGGATACTCCACAGGGTTACCAGGAAGTATTTTATGGTTTCCTGCTCTGGCAGTCACTGCCTCATTCAGAATTAATTTTTTCCTCCTTTCTTGAGTTCTCCATGACCTTATTAAAACATTCCACACCCTGAGGAATTTGCCAGCCCTCCTGCTTTTCCTTTCCCTCAGCTCAGCCCAGTCACCTCCCTGGGTTCTCACAACTCTCCTTACACAGGACTGTGCAAACTTCTCCTACTTTCTCTTCTAAAAGGACTCAACTCCAAAGCATCAGCACCAGCAACATAAAACCATTGCCCCAAGAAACAGAAAAGGAAGTCCAGGGAAAGAATAAAAAAAAAGGAATCAGGCCAATTTACAGAGAGAGACAGAACCTATCCCTGCAACAGAGCTGTAATTTCCCAAAACCTGCTGCATCCTGAGCTCTGTCATCAGAATCACACACAGAGATTGTTGCCACCTGCACTGGGATAAAGTGCTTGGCCTGGTATTGAGGACCAAAACCTCAACTCTCAGCAGGAGAGAAGGGGGAGGAGAGGCAGCTCCTGAGCACACACAAGACCAGACTCAAAGTAATAACCAACCACAATCACAACTTTGATAAATTTTGGCCATGTTTCTGTGGCTTTCCAAAATAGTCACAACACACAAACTCAGCTGAGTTCCTTTAAAAATTAATGTTTGTGTTCAAAAAGCAAGCAGGAGGAGGGATGTCAGCTTCCAGGACACACTTTTCCATCCTACTTTCCAGAGAAAGGCTGTATCCCACCACTGCCTCCACCAAAAGCTTAATAAACCTTGATAAAACACCTCAAAGGAAACAGGACTGTCCCACAGCAAATAAATCACCCAAAACAAAAAACATCAAAAAATCCCTCATCAACTATCATGAATTGAATTTTTACTGACTTAGAGGGGCTTAGCTGCTTTCTAAACAGGCTCAGCTATCCCCAGTGTACTTTGCAAAATTCAATCCAGTAATCCAATCCCAGATGCATTACGTGAAATCTTATTTCTCTGAGCTCTAGAAAAGAACAAGCAGAAAGGAAGGCTTTAGGAACACTAATTTACCAATAAATACTCACTGAGCCAATTTTGCTTTTGCTGCTTTTTGGAGGAAAATAAAAGGGAAAAAAAAAAAAAACCCAAACACAAACTGCTGTCCAAATACTACATTCCCTTATTAAAACTTCACTTGTGGAAAAGATACCATGGAACATGTACCCTGAAATTAGCCCAGCACGTGCTGCCCCAGTAAACAAATCCTCAGAAACTAGATTAGAGTCATTCCCAGTAGGTTTCCACCACAGAAATCACTGCCAGTTCTGTCCAGAAAGGGAAAATCTCTGTAATATCTAATAAATGGACCAAAACATCTAAATGAATAGCAGGGCATGTTGTAGCAGTAACCAGTGAAGCCACAGTCAATACACACAGAGGTTGTTAAATTTTACATCGATACCATCACACAATTAAGTCTCTGAATGCCTGAGAGGAGCTGGGAAGCTCTCGGAGTTACGTGAGCTCTGAGGCCACGGGGTGAGCAGGGAGCCAGAGACTTGTGTGGTACTTCATGAGGAGAGAGCCCCTGATTCTGCCCTGTGCCTCCTGGGATGCTCTGCAGGTGACACAGCTGGCACCAGGAATCCAGGGCACTGACAGGCCCTCAGTTGGACACTAACCCAAACTGGCAGCTGTTCTGTCAGGAGGGCAAGGACCAGCTTAGCAGCTGTGACACTAAACATCCAGCCCTGACAGCATCCTTCTGTCCTGACACTCTCCTGTGGGGCCCCAATGCATCTCTCAGAGTCACAGACTCACAGGATGTGCTGAGCTGGGAGGGACCCCCAAGGATCATGGAGTCCAACCCTCAGCCCAGCACAGGCCCAGCCCCAAGAGTCACCCCCTGTGCCCCAGAGGATCAGCCAAACCCTCCTGGAGCTCTGGCAGCCTTTGGGCTGTGCCCACTGCCCTGGGGAGCCTGGGCAGTGCCAACCACCCTCTGGGGGAAGAACCTTTCCCTGAGATCCACCCTGACCCTGCCCTGACACAGCTCCAGCCCTTCCCTGGGTGCTGTCCCTGGTCCCCCCAGAGCAGAGCTCAGTCCTGCCCCTCCTCTGCCCCTGCCCAGGGAGTTGGAACTGCAATGTTTCCCCTCAGCAGGTTGTTGCCCAGGCTTACTGGCAGCAAAGAGACACACTGCCCTTAAAAATAAGGATTTCTGGCTTCCTGATGCTTACATCCAGAAAAAGGGAAGCAAAGCCCCCTGGATTACAGTTGCATACCTTGATGTACCACCTAAAAGGTAGGCTGAAGCCAAGCAGGTGACAGGCAAACACAGTGCCAAACTTCAAAATACGGTTTTTCCAGCAGTTGTTTCTCTGCAACTGCTGTTCTCCCAAAACAAAGGCCATCACTGCAGCTCTTGGTTATAGGAACAAGCAGCACATTGCTGCTGATGCCCAGGTGTGTCAGTGAGTGAGAGGCAGCTCATGTTTGCATGCTGGCCCAAAGCAGTTCATGTTTCTGCCGTGGGCAGAAGCAGCCTGTGACAGACAGCAATAAGAAACAGCTGGGAATTCCCAGTGGGAGGCTGATCCCCACCAAACACGCTCATTTTGCCCTGTCCCACAGCTAAGAGATGCTGGGCTTGCTTTTTTCCACCTCCTCTGGCCATCAGACACAGAGGTCCAGGGTGACAGGCAGGTGACAACTTAGGACACGGAGCTGGAGGGGTTTCTGTGGCACCAAAAATCACTTCCCTCAAAAAGCTTTTGCTGTGTGCAAATTTAATGGTCAGGATAATAAATTTGTCAGTAATGACAAAGAAATTCCCTCGAAACTGGAATGTTCAAGTGTCATTGCAGCTACATCTATTTAGCAAATAGATGAATGCCTTTCACTGAAGACTGGTGTGTGATTAAGCATCTGTCACTGTCCCTGGAACAGCTGCTCCTGTGGCAGGAGCACAGGTACTTTTTTATATAGATGGGCTCTTTTTTATATAGATGTAAAGATGTTCTTGATGTGAACGGAAATCAGCAGCTGAAAACACAATTAATGAACTGACACAGAAGTAATAGGTCATTTCTACAAGTCTCCTAATCCTGTTGACTTGTCCAAGCTTCATGTTTTACAATCAGATTCATTTAAATTTTACAAACAAAAGAGAACAGATTTTGCTTTCTGACTCACTGAAGTAGTGGACCCTTACATTCGTGCTAGAGTGAGCTTTTTGAGAGGGATTTTTCTTTGATTTTTGGCCCATGTGTAAGTTTTTACAAGGACTGAGATGCTGAATCTATGTTAGTATCTTGATTTCTTAAAAATTTGGGGTGATTCACCAATCAACTGTTTCTGTTATTTTTAGCCTTCTGAATGAATGAGCAGGACTTTTCATGTGTCCTCTGCTCAGCAGTCACTAAAACTGGAGGAAGTTTTCCCAGGAATTTCTGTGGGCTCTGTTTCCTACCACACACTCCCAGAGCTTAAAAACAGAGAATACACAACTCCCTGCTCTCCTGTGTTTGTAGTTAAAAGTCCATGGAAATTCCCAGTGAAAATGTGGCTGATGACAGATTAGAGAGCTGGTTGTCCTGGGGTAGAGGATATTGAAGGCAAAACTTGGTCCATTGGAGAGGAAAAAGAAATAACCATGAAGAGTCTTTCAAAACGAGAAATTGAAACAAGAAGGAATCAGCAGAAGACTCTGTTTGTACAGACTGTGTGTGCACCTCCAGCAGATGGTTTGAAAGCCTTTCTGTCCATGATAAAGGAAAGAAAAGCATGGAAATAGTCACTGGGACAACCTGGAGATACAGAAAATCTGTTATCCTAATTTACACCAGCTGAGAATCTGCTCTAATTAAAGGAAATATTTCTTTGCAGAAGAAAATGAAGCAAGAGATGCTCAACCTAAGGCAAGGAAGTGTCAACAGAATATGAGCTATTGAGGTTAACAATTACAGGGACCACCAAACATCAGGGGGAACAAATGGACCACCCAGGGGACAACAAGCAATAACTTCTCCCCAACTGAACCACTGCAGTTAAGTGCATACATTGCCTACAGCTCACTGAGAACAGCTCACAGCTGGAGGAGACAAGATTACCAGAAATTCTTCCTTGGTGGTTCCCAAATATTTAGCCCAACATTTCTGAAAGTCTGGTCTGCTGAAAACCATCCTAAACCCAGAAAGTTTTGGAGCAAGGCAGAACAGTGGCAGAGGGAGATGAGGGGGAGGAGAGGCCCTGCTCAGTGCACTCCCAGCTGAGCACGAGCACACGCTGCACCTTTTGGGAGGCAACTTTATGTGCTCTTAGGAGTAGATTAATGAATGTAATTACCCAACATGGTGGCTGTGAATGCTGCAAAACTGTAATTTATAGTGTGCTGTAAAGTTCTAATGTGTTTTCATGTCCATAAGCTGCTTAACCATAACCTAATGCATTTGTACAGGAACACCCTCTAAGTGGCTCTCGGTGGAGCAGTGAGTCCCCTGCACACTCTGCTTTATGTCCTGACAAACCAGCCTCTCCTGTCGGGCAGCTGAGGAGAAGCAGCTGCTAATGACATGAATAATTTTAAGTCCAGTGGCAAGAACTTCTCTCTTTCCTCACTTATTGGCTGGCCAAAGCTGATCATAGCAATGCACCAGTGTCTTACAGGGTGGAAACAGAGCAGTGTGGGTGTCCCTGGTGAAGGATGGGATGAAACACAGACCCTGGGTCTGGTAGAGAGCCAGGACTCACCCCAACTTCTTGCTCCTCCACCTTGGGCTCTCAACCCTCTACAGGCAGGACACCAAGAGATAACAGAACCAACCTAAAGCACCAGAAAGGACTCACAGTGAACTGTCTCAAACAAAACCCTTCACCTCATTTCAGTTCCCAGATGCTTTGGTCTGTGTGCTGCTGGTAAGACACTGTGGTCACCTGGATCCTTCTCTGCTCCAGGAGGAGAGATGTGGCCAGGCCCCCTGAAGGACGTGCTTATTGTTGCCACTAACTCATTTAGGCAAACCATTTAACTTCTTTATGCCCTTGCTTAACCATCTGTAAAATGGGACTAATAATAAACCTCGGAGGGATTTAGTAAGACTTAATTAAATGGTTTGTAAAGTGCTTTGAGATCCTCAGGAGAAATGTGTTGTGCAAGTGCAAATTATTATTACTGTTACAGTGCTTTCTACTTCCAACACAGTTAAATATTAATGATCCAGTCCTCCTAATGCCCAGTGATACAACTTTCCTGAACAGTAATTTTCTCAGCTAAAAAGACACAGGAAGTAGTAGTAGGACATCATCTTGTTCATTCACAAGTAGTCTGAAACAGGAGAAAAGAGTAAATATTTTAGTATGCATCAAACTAAAGATGGGGATCCCAAATGCACGTGCAGTCAGTTCAGAGCCAATAAAATAATGCCAATTAAATCAGCAAATCACAGAGTTTCTATTCCACTGTGCCAGAGACCCTTTTAGGAAAAGTCAGGAACAAAGCTAATATATAATAAATGCTTTTCCTAGTTAAAAAGGTACCATTTTGCAGAGGTCACGGCATGAGTGACACGATTAACATTCAATTAAAAGCTCCATCTTGTGAAAAGGAACAGAAGGAATGTTCCTTTAGTAAGACTGTTGTGGCTTTGGGGGCCGGGCGGGGGGAGAACATCTTGGATTTTCAATCAGGTATGTCCATTGTGATACAGCAAAAACAATCTGAAAATTGCCTGCAGGCAAAAAAAAAACCAAACAGCCACAATTCCTCCTCTTTTGTCAGCTTCTTCCACGCCAACTTCAAAGGAGAAAAATGAAAAAAATTGACTTATGGCTTCGGGTCATAGGAGCTGAGTGACTGTGACCTGGTTTGCAAGGCACTGCTGGGCTTTTCCACCCTCTGGGCTGGGTACAGCAAGTCCTGCCCCAAACACGGAACACTTACCTCTTCTGGATGTGTTAGAACCTCTTAAAACAGAGCCCCAAATCAACACTGACCTGTGTTTTCTTAATATTTCTCAGGATTTAGTTAAAATGTACAATAATATATCAGCAGCCAAATCAAACATTAAGGGGAAAAGAAAAAAAGCAATGCCAGATTTGAAGCTACTAAGGTTACACACACAACCTTAGGTGGTCTCCACTTGAAACTGTGGTACAGGGTAATTTTTAATTAGATGGTGAACTATGATATTTCTATTTGATCTTTGATAATAATGATTCATAGGGTATAACAAAGGCACATAATCTATTGATACTGAAGTGCAAACATGTTTTTCCCATCCTTATGTACCACAGAGTGAGCCTATCTAAAGAAAAACTGATTAAAAGGCACTTCTAATTTACTTATATTACAGATCCTAAACATAATTTAAAAAGCAAAGGAAAAAAAAAGCCAACAAATAAACAAACACAACACCACTAAAACTCAAAAATCATCATCATCCCCATATGAAAAATCCCCTTTGCACTGAAGCACAAGATGTCAAAGCAACAAGGTTACACCAGGTAGAAATGCAGAAATGTGTGGTTTGCATGCTGAGAATCCTGAAGTCTTTATTTCATCTAACACAGGTTCATCTCACTACTCCACACAAGAGAAGAAACCACACCTTAGACAAGAAAAACATTAATAATAACAGTGATGGGGTTGTTTTTCATTTCATTGACCTCGATTCACCACAGAGAGCTGAGGTGGCAGCTCATGTCCTGCTCCTCTGCAGTCAGTGGAGGGAGAGGAGCAATTCCAGAGGGGCAGTTCTGGGTGCAGGAGCTGCCTGAGGCTCTGTTCCCAATACTCCTGTCAGTGGGATGTAAGCCATAAACCCTTCTAAGATCTCAAGCTGTTTTCCAACAAGTTAATTCTCCTACAGCTGTGGAGCCACCATCCCTCCAGCTCTGTGCTAAACTGAGCACAGAGGTGAAGTGACTTTTCCGGGGCCTCTGTAAAGGCAGGGAGAGCACCAGGACTGAAAACCAGTTCTCCACCCTGCTCTTTCATTGTGGAGCAAAAAACCATTCTCACTTGCTTTGCTTTTCTGTACCTCACTCATGATCAGGGTGCTGGACACCTATTCATGCAGCAGTGCTGCACGTGGTTCATCCAGGCTGCCTGGGATTTCAGCCCTCATTTATACAAAACTCTATTGTTCAGAGCCTAAATATCCTTCACCATAGGATCAGTTAGCTTGAACAATGCTAAGCTTCCAGAAAAACATCCCTGAGGAAGCATTTTCCCAGCTTTGGGCAAACAATCTCAAAGTGACCTGTGTAAATCTTGGATGCTTCCAAAGGCAGCCAGAAGAGCCATCACCACAGCACAAGGTCCATTAGATGATGTCCACTGGCTCCAACCCAGCCTGGCTGAGCCAGGACTGAGCCCTTAGGAACACCAGCCTGGAAACACAAAACAGGCAACTCCACACCCTCTAATCCCAGGGGTGCAAGTCACTTCTGAGCAAATAAAAAGCACTGGGTGCTATTGCAGGTGACAGGAGTCCACAAAGGAATGATGCTTCTCAAGGCAGCACAAGTCCCCCAGTGTTTAAAAACTTTCTCCACTCAGCACATTTCACACAGCCAGTCCTTATGCCACCAAGGAGAAAAAGATTTGTGACAGTTTTATGCTAGTAATAATTTTAAACCCATCAACTTCAACATAAGAATTTCTACCTGTTTCAATATTTAATTTATTTAGCCTTCTAGTGTTCTTAAATTAGGGAGACATTTTATTGCTCTGGTTGACATTTTTATGACCTCTGAAACTAGGCTTCATTTTTTAAGTGGAATTTCTCCACACAAATAGCTAATTAGTGCTTGTGCCCACACTAGAAATGCAGGTGCAAAAACACAGACAGAGCTACACACACACACAGAGAGATTGCCTGGGTGGAAAGATGAATATCCTTTTGAGGACATGTATATACTGTATCTTGTCACTATAGTAAATACCTAAGTTGCTAATCTTTTCCTACTGCTCCACAATTAAAACCTGCATCTGTGACTGGACACAGCAATCCCTGAATCTGCATTTTTGCCCAAAGAAGGATTAAAGCACCCCTTTACTACACAGACTGCCTGCCAGCTATTATATTAATATACTCTATCTTTGCTTATTCTTGTTTTAAAAGACAGATAAGTGCTCTGGCAGCCTTGAGCTCCATCCCTTTTGCCTTCACCAGCTGATTATTTTCAGAATAGAACTGTTGGCCTCAGTCAGTCCTTGCAAACAGCCTGACTGCCCCTAATGATGATCTACCTGTGTGCTGGTACCAGGCCACCTGTCTGCTGCCTTCCAGGAAGCTTTACAGATACATAAAAGGCTTCCAATATTTTCTCCACATAAACTGCAACCCATCCATCAAGTTGTTTACATCACACCGAGATATATGCACCTTTATCATTAGAAGAGCTGTCTCCAGAAATGGGATGAACACACAGACATCATAAATCTCCCCGTTTACAACAGCTGCCTTGATTGCATTATTTTTGTCCAAGGAAGCAGCAGCATCCCAGGATCAGCCACTGAGGGGACACAGTGCTACAGAAGGGCACAAAGGCACAAGGTTTTTAAAACACAACCAAAATGCTCAGCAGAGGATGTGCTGAGCTCTGCAGTGGGGGTGTTGTGCTGGGCTCCAAAGCTGTCACTCCACAAGCACTCTTCAAGCCAGGCAGCTTCTGCCAAGGTTTTGAGCTACCTACAAACCTGCTTGGCCCTGAGATTGCTGGCAGTGCAATCTCACAGCAATGAACCTTCTGCTGCTGTTCCACCAAACACGGTACTTCAAACACAGAAAGGTGCTCAGGCTCTGAAAACAAGTATGAGACAGAACACCTGAGCAGCACTGTCCTCACTCATCAGAGATGTCACCTGTCCAGCCAACTACAGCCACCTGAGCCCAGCAGTGCCACCAGACATCCCTGCTCACCTGCCAGCACAAACACCACCCAGACCAAGCCCCGAGATCATCCACTGAGAGGGACAACATGCATCCCTACTAAGGAGGAACAAATTGCCACAGCTCTGCAGAAATACATCTGTGAAACCATAAAGCACCAGTGGACACCGTGCTGTGGTTATAGCTGGTTATCCTTCTGCGTTAGAGACTCATGGCTACATTGATCTGGCAGCTGCCAACATCCCCTGAAGGAATGAAGTAGGAATGGCAGAGGAACCTGGGAGAAGATTACCAGCAATGCCCCAAAGAGCTGTCCAAAGAGAAGGGGGTGGTGTGGAGGGGCTGAGAGACAGCTCATGTCTGAATCAAGGCTGAATTGACCCCCCAAACCTGGAGAGAATCTATGCTGGGATCATGCTTAGAGAGAAGTCTCACCCCAGTGAGCAAGGGGACTTGGAAAAGTATCCCAAAGGGACCTACTGTGTGTTTGCTTTGAAAGCTCTTTCCTGTTTATCTGCTAAAACAAATGAGGAAAACCAGGGTTTGCTGTTGTAAACTTCTATCCTCTTCTTGAGACAAATTCTCTTACAGACTAATAGCTTCTTTTTAATTGCTGCATTTAGACATAATGAACCACTTCAAAAAACAAGACACAAAAAATAACAACAAATTTGAAATAGAGTGTGGACCTTAACTTGAGCTACAGAGAGAATTAAACAAAAGTAGATTAGAGTTGGTATGTGAAATGGCAAAGTCAGTTATTAGAGATACATGAAATTCCAAAGATGACCAGAACACAATCTGCTATCTCCTAGTAGTTCCCTCTACCAGGACCTGTCCTGTGCTGTGACTGTGGAGCTGGAATTTTCACCCTCAGGATTCTGTAACAGAGACCTGCAGATCCCAAACCCCACATTCCACCAGAGCAGAATCGAGCTGGTTTTGCCACTAGATGGGAATAGGTGCAGTTGCTGGTCTTAGAAGGCTGAAATACAATAAATGACTGCTTAGCCCACTGAAAAAAAAAAAGACAAGCACAAGATCTTGTTTCCCCCCTTTTTAAATGCAATTACATATAAAATGACAGGATTTGCTATTTCAGTAGGAATGTTTTTCAGCCATGACAAGCTGAAGAGACAAGAAAGGATTTCAGGGAGAAATAACAGCTTTTATGAGAGCCACTGGTATCGCTCTGGGCACACGTGCCCTGTGCCAGGCCTCTGTGAGCTGAAATCCTGCTGAATTTTCCCACATGCCACATAACAAGGGCCTAAGGATCAGTAAAATGTGATGGGAAGAGACCTCTGCCTTCTGGAAGAACAGGGAAAGACATTCCCTCCACTTCCATGTGCTTTTCTTTTCAAAAGCAAGCAAGGAGACTAAACCTCCCCAGTAGATAACACCAGCATTCAATGCACCTTTGGTACTTCCCCAAGTCTCTCAATGGAGTGTTGATAAGCAGAATGATAAAACACAAACACACAAATGTCAATGAAAGGCAGCTCAGAGAAGAGGATAAGGCTTTATGTCTAATGTGCTTCCTTTTCTTCTCTCTATCAGCTGCTCTGCCCTGTGGTTCAGGTTGTTCCCATTTGCCTCCATTATGTGCACAACTCCAGACATGGCACAGGGAGAAAAGGGAATAATTTCTATCAATGGCAAACCCAAAGATCATCCTTTGCCAGTATGAAAACCAGCTGGGTCAGCTTCTGAAAGAATGGACATCCCAACTTTAGGATAACCAGTTTTAATCCAGTGGACCTGAGTACTCACCTCCAATAACCCATTTGTGGATAGATGAGCCCAAACTTGGCTTTGCATTTGCAGGAAAACATGAAAAATTCAGTTTCACTCTACACCATTCCAGCCAGTTTAACAAGCTGGTAACAGCCACGGTTTTCAGAAAGTCCCTGTGCTCTGTGGTGTCATCTGAATCTACAAATTGCCTCTCTTGGATCTACAGGGCCACCTTTTTTTGTGACATTGACGTTTTCCTTTCAAGCCTATCAGTTCTTTCTTCATTTCAAATGCTGGTTCCTTATTTTATCTGCCCTTTAAGTGTTTCAAAAAGATTCAAACTGGATTTAAAAAAAAAACAAACCCAAACAAAGAACCCAAACCCCACAGCCTTCTGGATTTATGTGTTTTTCTGATGTGTTTGCCATGCTGTAACCAATCAGATAAGCTCCTTAGTTCCCTCCAGTGACGGGTTATTGAGTTTTTATTTATGTTTCTCCTTGTTTAGCCTCCTAAGCACCAATACACTTGTCCCAGTGTCTCAGCTTCAACTCCCATTAAGGAAGGAAAAAGCTGGCAAATGTGATCAGCCTTGGAGATTTTCCAGAGTCAGAGTTCTCCTGAGCCTTCTCCTCCGCTCTGCAAACATTTGGGCTGACTTTGCAGGCACAGTGCTCTCTTCCCAGACCTGCCTGGGTTCAATACCATGTGCAGGTCACTCCCTGCATTTCACA
This sequence comes from Pachyramphus minor, assembly GCA_013397135.1. Taxonomy (NCBI): domain Eukaryota; kingdom Metazoa; phylum Chordata; class Aves; order Passeriformes; family Tyrannidae; genus Pachyramphus; species Pachyramphus minor. Next base: position 899,747 of record VYXB01006750.1, read on the forward strand.
CCCACTTGCTGACATTTGACAGACAGGAGGAAAATAAGGAATAACAGCACTGAGCAAATAAGGTCAAAGTTCAAGACCAATAAAGTCCATCACCTCCATCTGTCCTGATCTACACTTACTAAGCTTTTCCTTCCCCTTCCAGGGCAGGGAAAAACACTTTTAGACTAATGGTCAGCTTCAAAACAAACACACTGTGGGTTTCTTCACATGGAGAGATTCCAACTCTTCTATTTAATAAGTCAATCTTAATATACTTGTCTATTTTAATTGGCACAGAATTGTTCTCCAAAGCACTGTACCTCAACAAACTCACTGTGAAAGTCTGAAGATATTTGTGGTGTTAACAGAATAATGATCTCCCTTCCAGATAAGGGCCCTTGCCACAGATTTAGCTTTGCAGGAGTACAGTACTTAATTGCTGAAGTAGCTCCTGGCATCAACTAAACCTTATACTCATGAGCAGCCTGAACTGGCAACCTGGACTGATCCTCAACAAGAACTTGCTGAGATTTTTCCTACCTGAAGGGCCCATTCCATCAATATAAAGTCTGATTAATTCAACTGGTAATGCTGATTTACTTCCCAGGGGTACAAGTCAGCTCACCTATGGCCGAGTTGGGATTTTCCCCACATTACACAGGAAAACAGGCAGAGCAACATGTAGGGAGCAGAACTTCTCATGAGGTGGAAACTATTAGCTTTGCCTGCACAGAGGAAAGAGAAAATGCCCATATACTGTAACTTGCTGGAATTAAAGGTCACCACAGATTTCACTGCTCTGCACTGCAGGTGGAAAACACATGAATTCAAGCCTGAACAGAGAAGAAAGAATGTGCCCTGTGCAAGCAGGACACCCACTGCAGGCACACAGCTACAGGAGGAGCTGGGTCAGTCCCACCACTCACTCTGTGCCACCACAAAACCTGGGCTGCTCCAGCTCCTGAGAGCAGGGACCAAATCCTTGACAGCAGTTTGCTCTCCCCTGCACAGACCTGTCCTCTCCTGCCCCCTCCAGTCTTTCATATTCTTTCTCAAGCTGTGTTCTACCTATGGTAATATCATGTCACATTCATCATCATGGTATCACTGAGGTCAGCTCAGCACTGACAGCTTCCCAAAGGAAAGTAAAAAACCAGTTTTTACAGACTTTTACCTGTCACCTGCTATAAAAAGAATGGGAAAACACTGCAGAGCCTCATGCTGGGGATTCATCACTGCATGACAATAGAGATTCCTGACACAACTCCTGGCTGTTATGACCTGAAACCCACTAAGACAAATATAACATTTTCAAGGTCCTAATGCCTGCTGAATTTGTTGCAGACACCTTACAAGCCACACAGAAAACATGCCCCAGTGCTGACAGCCACTGCTATGACAAGACACTTGATTTCTCTCAATTCACTCTGCTTCCAAGTGGTTACATCTGTGAAGAGCAAAGATTAGAGATATCACCCAGTCAACAAAAAATCCATCTCCTCTCCTGTACATGGGATTGCACTATACTTTGCACAGAATTAGTTTACCACAGAATTCAGCAAATCAACTACCAACCAAGTTGTTTATACAACCCAGGCTGGGCTGAGGGGACAGCCCTCAGTTCCAAACCTTTCAATCATATGCACACAACATCAAAGCAAGGCTTCTGTGGCCTAGGGGCAGGTAAAAACATCTTTGCTCTTACAGAAACCACACGTTTACAGTAAAAAAGAACTTAACACCCAGAGAAGACCCTTTGATTTTTGCACACCTGCTGAATTCAATCACTCTGGCTGATGCCCACAGCAGCTGTACAGTCACTGGTCTCTCCACACATGGGTTGGTTTGAGAGCTGGATGGACAGTTCATCATTTCAGCCCTTGGCCAAGGGAGCAGGACAAGTGCAGGGTGTGGAACAGGGAACAAGGACCAGCTGGGGCAATTTTACACTGTGTCGGCTTCCACTGCTGGTATTTGTTTTCATCCTACAGACAGATCAAGGCAAACTTATTCCAAAGCAGAAAATGTGTTTAAAAGCAGGGCAGAGGAAAAATGAACCCTATTCCTCTCAACACTAAACACTTCAGTACACAGTGAGAACTAAGGGCAATGCCTGAATGTCTTCCAGTCAGATTCTACTTCAGTCATTACCACATTGGGATGAATTAACTCTGGCTTGCAGTCTTGGATCATATGGAAAAAGCAAGAAGGGAGGAAGGCAAGCAAACTGTTGTTACAAAAACCATGCAAAACACCCGAGTTGTTCAGTTGGATGAGGATTGCCTTTTCTTGAAAATCCAAGACTATAAGTCCCAGTGAAGAAATCCCAGTACCTTGGATGACTGAGATAGAATCTGCCTGACAATCAGACATTGCCAGCAATTATTATTATGTAGGAAAAGCTGAGACAACTGTATTTAGTGCTCACAACAGCCAGCAAGTTGAGGACAGACACCATAAAGAGGGGAGAAGGGAATGAATGGATGTACACATGAGCTTAGTTTGTATTCAGCCGTATCAGCTCTCTGTGCACAACAGAGAGAAGTTAGTTTTTAGGAGCAATATGAACCATGAAAGGTGTCAGGTTTGTCTCTAGTGGACACAAGGGCTCAGAAATTCAAAGGTGTGAACATGACCTTGTCATCAACAGCTATTAAGCAGACAAATGCAGCTAAAGGTTTATCATAACAGAGGCACTGGCCTACAAGTCCCCTGGCAACAGCAGCTGAACTCTTCTTAAATAACCTTTTGTTGAAGATTTAGGGAAACCTGTTAGTACCTTAAAATTTGCAAAGCTTTAAGTAGGGCTTTTGTTTCAAGTGACACTTCCTGCCTTTCCCTTTAGCTGTGAACACTCTTTACAAGGAACCACAACTGCATTGCAATGTTTTAACTGGGATCAGTGACAGACATTTTTCAGGGGACACAGGGAGAAGTCAGGTGAGGCCAACTGGAACCTCTGCAGTTACACCACTCACTACAGCCTGAAACTGTGCTCTTGAAGACATGATCAAAGCTTGATCTAAGGCTCAGAAAAGAACACAAGAATGGGGCTTCCACCCTTTCTGACCACATTGCTACACAGCATATCTGTCACCAGCCACACGCAGACCCAGGGCTGCAGGGACACCTCAGGTTGTCCAAAGCACCAGTTTTTCACTCCTTGTCTAGTTACAGTCTCACAGTGCCACTGTGAACCAGAGGTGAGACTCTCATTAAGCAGAAAGCAAAAAGAAGCAGCAAAATTAAGAAGGAATATGTAAAGGAGCATTGGAGATGGATGGTGAGCAGAGACTCAGCCTCACCTCGGGAGTGGGATTCCTCCTCTCCTCCTGCATGTTCCAGATATGCTTCAGGACCAAGGCAACAGTGACACCCTACTGCAGCTTCTAGGACACACTGAGGGTGGCTGGTCTGCAGAAAGCTTCTCATTTTCTTTCCCAATGTTTTTAACCTCCTCTCAATGGTCTTTGATGGCCTCAAAAGGGAATGACAGGCAAACCCACCCTATTCCTCCTGCCCATGAATTACGTGCACTAATCTCTCTTCCCATGGAGACCAAAGTGGTATCAAACTGCTGGAGTTTATCAGTAAACCTGAACACGAAACCAGGGTAGGTTTCCTTCCACCATCTCCACACAGCAGTTCAGAGCCCTGTTAGCCAGGACAACCCAGCACACTGACCTTTTGCTCAGCCAAAGGGGAATCCAGCATTAGAAACCGAAAGGATTTTCATGTAAATTCAAAAGAAAGCTTAATCCCAGTGTGGTTCTGTGCTTCTCTTCATTCCTCAACACAACATGGATTCGGTAACGCACACGGGCTCAGTGCAGATCCGTTACAAAGCACATGAACTGCACAGTCCCTCTCCTCCCTCTCCCTTCTGCTTCCATGCAGAAAATTAAAGATCGGGGCTTTCACAGCCTATACTAAAACCACTGGCTCAGATGATGAGTGAAACACTTCTTTTGGAGGATTAACATAGAATAGATGGCAAAGGAATGCAATTACTTTTTGGGTTCAGTGACATTAAGCATGAAGAGTATCCTTAGTTTAGGGAACTTGGCAGTATCAAAACTCCACTGATGATAAAGATGATTAAAGAAAAAAAGATAACATGAAACAAGTTTTGACAGAAATATGCAGCTCTGCAAAGAGAGGGGTTTCAGTCATGAGCTCAGAGTTGTGAAACTGAGGACAAGGAGCATGAGCTGGGTGTCAAGTCTGCACATGAAAGTCCTCACTGAGGGAATAGGAAAGGTAAAAGCAAAGACAACTTACAGATTCATAGGGAAGGGAGGATGAACAGAAAATAAAATAACTGAGGAAACAGACAACATGAAAAAAAACATCTGATGAACACAGAGGAATTGTAAATCACTTTGGGAGCTGGAAATGGCCAAGAGTGGTCAAAGAAAGGGACTGCAAAGCTCTAGGAAGCCTTAAGCAACAGGAGTGGCAAGCAGGAGCTTTAGGAGAAGCTTAAACACCCTTGAACAAATAGCCAGGCCAGCCTAAAGAAGCTGTGGGGCAGCACAGGCTCTGGAGAGCCAGGGGGACATCAAGGAGCCTGAGGAAGGCAGTGGGGAGGAGGGGAATGGGGAAACAGCACAAATCAGCAGAGAGTGAACCAATGGACATGTGAGAACTGCAAATGAAATGGTGGCCCTTGGGAACACAGTGCAAATAGCCAAGGGGCAAGTGAGGGCTCACACAGCACAGAGAGGGACAAGGACAGCAGGAATGTTAAGTGGCTTCCCAAAAGCACAAGCAGAGGGAATGTTGCAGCAAAGACAACAAGAAATCCATCTTACCGCTGTTGTCCCTCCAACAGTGATCCCTGCCAGCTGCTTTCCAAAGGGGGAATTAAAGGTACTTAAAGCTGTTTTACTAGGTAATCCATAGCAGTTCAGGGAAAGAGAAATGTCTTATTGACTCTCAGCTGCTATTCATCTTCACACATCCATGAGCACTGCAGCAAGGAGACGTTTGCAAATGTTTAATAGTGAGAGCCAATACTCCTGGAAACAAACTGGAGCAAAGCATCACTGGCAGACTGGTAGGGACTGCAGTGTCTTCCTGTCCCTTGCCCCATCACCAGCAGTGCTTCATGTTTCATTTGTCCCCAGCCACTCTAAATAAGAAACAAGAAAATATTCTGGAAGAGGAAGCTGCTTCTAAAGCAAACACAAGGCAAAGATTCAAAGGGGGATGTCTTTGACTGAACTCCCCACAGAAACATGTACAAGGTGAGCAAAGATGTGGTAACACAGAGTGCTCCTGAGGCTGCCTCCCAACCTGACCAAACTTCAATTCACAGCTCCTCTCTGTGCTTCACTAGCAACCTCAGGGATTAAAAAACCCCTATCTCTAAATGCAGGAACTCTGTCTCTGGTCCTGACCCAGCACTGCTGCTCTGAGGATTCAGCAGCCTGCTGAGATAAACACCAGTGAAAAAAATCAGCCCCTAAACTACCTGTAGGAGTCAGCAGTCAGGCAAAGGCCACAGAAGCCAGTAAGAGATAAAAAACGCCCACAGAATGAGATTTATGAGTTAGTCATGTGACTTCTCATTGAGTACCACTGAAGGCTTTAATGGACACTGACATACTCTAGGGGACTCATTAAAAAAAAGAAATTAAAAATAATAACCCTAAGGGGTTAACCTATCAAATTAGGGGAGCTTCTGCTCCCTTTTGTTCCATTGTAAAGACAGTCTCAGTTAAAGTAAACCAGACAAAAATCCAGCCCAACCACCAGAATACAGAAAAAGGGAGCTCTTTTCTCTTAGAACCTTTCTAGAAGACATATGAACCTCTACTTGTTACCAGAGAAATGCCACAAATTTCAGGTAGAGGTGAGGTTCCAAGTGGATTGACAAGCAGGAAAGACACCCTTTTCCAGAGCCAGCAGCTCTACAGGCTCAGAGCCCCCACGGAACAGACGCAAACACCTTGGAATACCCCGAACAGAGGGTTTTTCTTCCTTTTCCCAGAAGTGGGTCATTAAGTGCTTTCCTCCTTAGTGAATCCCAAATGGAAGCACACAGACTTGCTCAGTGGAAGTCTCTGCTTTTAGATTTCCCCAGCCATGAAATTGCTGTGACTGACACGCTCCCTTACTACAGGTTGAAGTGACAACCCAGAGGAAAAGGATTCACGTCTCGTGCTGGAACAAAACTTTATCATCCCTTTTGCCACACAGACTGAATAAAAGGGGAATTCCCAGTTAACACACTTCTTACTGTGCTTTCAGCCAACTCAGGGGGAAAAAATGGCATTTTTAAGCTCTGCTATCTGCCAGTTCTTACTTGGCAAACTCTTTGCAGATAGGGCAAAATGTATCACTGCCTTGCTGTGAACATCGTGACTCTTCTTAAGGACTCACTTTCTAACTTAATATATGAGAAGGTTTCCAGCTTCCAAATCCAGTTTGCTATTCCTCACAGACAAGCTTACTAGATTTTCTTTCTTCCTTGCATTGAACTCCATGAAATGTGCAGTACTTTAAAACACCATCACTATTATTAAATTTTAAGTATATGGTAACTAGAGATGTATAGAAGAGAGCTTTAAAGACTCCCTTCAAGACAAAGCACCACATTTCTGGGTGCTATCTGGTAAGTAGCTGAACAATCAAGCATTTAAACCTTGGTTGTAATTTCAGAAGAGCTAGACATAAAACATTATTTGCAACTGGGTCTTTACCCTCCTTTCTCTTCTCCCACTGAGTCTATTTAGTCCTTAGAAGGGCTGTGCACGAAAGACAGAATTAAAAATCCAGTGTTTAAAAAAACCCCACAACATATATGTATGATCCAAAATGGGAAGGAGCCTCACCAGAAGAAATAATTTCACACTATGGAGCTGTGTATAAACTACTAACAATGGATTTTTTAACACTGTTTAATTTGCTGTGTACCACAGAAAGTGTACTTAACTTTCTGCCTCTGGTCCATCATTAGAAGTCACACATCCAGCTTATGTCCTGTCTCATTTCAGAGATCACAGACTGCAGCTGACTGAAGTACCACTGATTTTTACACACCCCTTGTGACTTTGTGAGGTTTAGGTGACCCCCATTTCGACCCTCAACAGATAAGCTCAGCATCAGAAGCACAGACTTGCATGTTAAACTCAAAAAAACAACTTTTTAGGTGAGGAACCACAGCACACCAACTTTCCAGCTGGCCAAGAAGAACAGAGAGATATCTTTGGAGGTCAACTTGTGCGCTGCCAACACATCAGGCCCCCTGGCCAAAACCTCTGGGAATGGAGTGCTGAGGATTTACTGAGAACATGATCTGCATGTAGATCTCCTCCTGAGAGGCTTTGTTAATGCCGTGCTGGTTGTGTTTGGAGACACTGCTCATCACCGTGTGAGAGCAGGGTGTTGGTTTGAAAGAGACACCTCCTGTAAATGTCAGTGGTTTTTTAAAGGTTAAGTAAGCATCTTGAGAAAGGCCTCCATGCTCCTGTGCTTCACCTTAATGCAAGCTAATAAAGGATTATTGAAAAAAAAAATAAAGCCTGCAAACAGATGAAAAGCTCACAGGTTGATGTTGAACAATTGAATTTTTTGGTTCCCAGGCACAGCAGTAGATTACCAATGGCAGATTTACCATTCTTAATTATCAGAGTGAAGTATTAAAGATTGTTTTCTTTTGCTTAATTAATTAACTCCTCTACAGATGAATGTTAATTCATATACATAGTTTCTTAAAGCTATGGCAGCTTCCCTTTGAGTGCCCTCTGAAACATCTGCCCTTGAGGTAAGGATTAGTGATAATTGTGAGGACTCACCAGTAACTTGGTGAGTCAAGCCTGGAAACAAGCCCCAAAACTTGATGAGAGCTCTGTGCTGTACCATAAGCTCTATTCTGGCTGTTATTTGAAGGGAAACAGACTGGAAAAGAAAGAACCAAGGGAAAGTCAAGCCCAGAAGGGAGAGCCCCAGCAGAACACAAACACCTTCTCCCCTCACAACCAGGACTTTTGGTCTGGTGTCACCCACAGGGTCAGAAAGCTGGAGGGTGGGAGAACACACCTCAGCACCCTGTCTGCCCACCTTCTCCTTGCTCCAGTAGCTCCCTGCCCACCTCACTGTTCAAGGACCACAAAATTAGAACTAAATGGTGCCAATTATTGAACTATGACAAGAGGAGGAGATTTGTTCTTTCAACAGGGACAGAAGACAACAGAAAGAAAAACTGAGTCAGAGAGCAAAAAGAACTGATACCAGATGCCCCCACTGTCTTTATATGTCTAGGGAGTAGCAGAGAGCACTATAAAGAAAGGGGAGAGGAGGGAAACAGGGATAGAATCTGGATGTGAGGAACACCCTGAGAAAGAAAAACCAGAATGAGGAACAAAAGATGACAAGGAAACAAAGTAAGTGGCAGAGAGAAAAAAATCCACCAAGGGAATAGAGAAAAACAAACGAGCAAGAGCAGAACAGAATCGAGTGGGGGAGGCTGGAACAAGAGTCACTGAAACAGCTCAGAAAGCTCAGACATCTCATGTGAAAAAAACCCCCAAACTATAAATAGAAGGAAAGCAAATGGGAAAACCATACAAAAAGATTGAAGGCAAAGGAGAGATTAACTTTAAAGATTGCCCTGCAGAAAGCTTGCCAACATGATAATAACAATGTAAGGAGGCTTTCCACCAAAATGTCAACCCCCACCCAAAGAGGAGGCACAAAAGGCAGGAGCACAGCACCTTTAGTGGGAAGTATGACTTAGTTTGGTCCCAGGTTGATTTGATGGGCAAGTTGCCCCTGAGTCAGCAGTGCCCTGGCAGCCAGGAGGGACATCCCTGTCCTGGGGCATCAGGGAGGGGATTGTCCCACTCTGCTCTGCCCTGGGGAGGCCTCACCTCAACATTGGGGCACTTTGGGGGGACACAATGGAAGGAAGGGATTGAGCCATTGGAGAGTGTCCAAAGGAGGGAATGAGGATGGGGAAGGGCCTGGATTTGGAGCCGTGTGAGGACACTGAGGGCACTTGGTGTGTTCAGCTGGAGCAGAGGAGACTGAGGGGAGAGCTCAGTGCAGTTCCAACTCCCTGGGCAGGGGCAGAGGAGGGGCAGGACTGAGCTCTGCTCTGGGGGGACCAGGGACAGCAGCCAGGGAAGGGCTGGAGCTGTGTCAGGGCAGGGGCAGGTTGGATCTCAGGGAAAGGTTCTTCCCCCAGAGGGTGGTTGGCACTGCCCAGGCTCCCCAGGGCAGTGGGCACAGCCCCAAGGCTGCCAGAGCTGCAGGAGGGTTTGGCTGCTCCTCTGGGGCACAGGGGGTGACTCTTGGGCCTGGGCCTGTGCAGGGCTGAGAGTTGGACTGGATGGTCCTTGGGGGTCCCTTCCAACTGGGCACATTCTGTGAGTCCATGATCAGAATATAAAACTCCTCCATAATGAATATCACCAGAAAAAAACTTTTCCTTGAGAGGTCTCTGATTTTAGTAGTAGATGGTCCTGGAGGTACTCCTGGAGCTGAAAATAACTGCAGTGCCTGCTCTGGCTGGCTACAAAAGGGACAAGGTTAACATACAACAGGGTTACACCAGAGCATTGGCAGAACTATTTAACCCATCTGTTCCAGATTTCTTCATTTATGTCTGCAGCAAATCCACCACATTCACAAAGAAAACTGCAACTCCTGGAATTAGAAAACTGCTGATGTACATCCCACTGTGCCTTTCTGGGTACAGCCACAGAGGAGCACCTCTGGCACGTACCTGCCCAGCCCAGCACACCTACTGCAGGGAGGGGCAGCTCCCCCTGACAGCCCAGCCCAGCTCCACAAAGACACAACTTGACAGAAGCCCACTCCTCATTCCTCCTGACATTTCTGCACCCCTTCTACTGCCAGAGCAAGATCAAGCACAGGGAGACAACTTACCCAAGCTTTTAAAAACTGTTAATGTTAATAGAGCAGCTCTGAGCTTACAAGCTCCACAGTAGGGTGGCTGTGGGGAAGGGCAGTTCACTGGACTACAGGCAAACGACTTCCAAACCAATGCCAGGTACCAATGGAGATGTAAAAACAAGAGTGCTTTGTGAATTAAAGCATTCTTGTCAGCAAAGCCTTGCCAAGTGACTTGGAACAACTCCCCTTCATGCCTTCTCTCCCTTCTGCACCCATCTGAGAGGAAACTGTTCTCATTCATGCTGGTAACAGGATTTATGTGCGGTCCAGGGTGAACCAGCACAGCTTATTCTGCAGCTCCTACTTGAGTCCAACTTTTTAGATGTTTTCAGTCACCTAAAACAAAACGTATTTAAAAAAAAAATATATTAATTTTTACTGCAATTATTTCTGAAACCCCCCATGGCAATTATCTGTCCCTGAAACAGTGTCAGGAGAGACGCTGTGGTAGGTTCAGTGCAAACAAAAGACAGCACTGGATCTGCTCTCTGCAATTTCTGCTGGCTGCTATTTGCAAGGCAACAATAACAAGTCAAGATTTTTTTGAAGCAAAATGCTCTGGTATAATTTGAATGAGCAAAATCAAACTCTTCAGTCAGAGGGGGGGCACATTCTTTGCGTTAGTGTAATATTTCACAAAGCCTCTAAAGTGCAGCAGCACACAAGGATGTGGTTTGTTTCTCTTTCAAACAGTCATCTGCAAGCAATTTCATTCAGTTAAATATCAGAATTAAATTTTAGCCATAGTGGTGCTTCTGTGCAAAGGAAATGATGTTTTAAATAGGCATGCAGATGTGGTCCTGCAGATTGGGGCTTGAAACAGAGCAAATAACTAAAGGGGAGAGGCACTTACTCCTGAATTGCTATTCCCAACTCCAAACTGAAAGTTCTTTATACTGACCTAACTAAAACCACTTCAGAAACAGAACCAAACTATTATGCAATAAACTTTGTTACTCCCAGGAAAAAAAGGATGATAAAATAAGAAACGCTGTTTCAAATTCAAAAGCTTTTATTTTTTTTAATTCCTACTGATGCCTCTGTTTAGATGAGCCCAAACAATGCTGTGATAGTGAAGATTTTTGTTCTACCCCGTTTCTGAGACAGAAACAGCCAACAGCACAAGTTAACAGCAGCAAGGCTTCCTACATTTGGGTTAGTACAGCTCTGATGCAGCTATGCAGAATTTCCCATGAAAAACTGTGTTCTCCATCAAAATGTACCACTGGTGGGTGTTCCTCTGTGGAAATTCTCAGAGAATTTCCAGAAATGTTCAGAGAAAGACAAATACTTAACTGCTTCCTCAGCCCGACAAACACAGGCTGTGTGTTTATATGTATATGGGATTTAGGAAAACAAGGTTCAAGTTGGGCTGAAAACTCAATCACCCCTGTGTTTTCCAGCTCTCAGTCAAGTCACTGGTGCCCAGAATTCAAACCTGGTTTAGGGTGGGGGGCTTCTCTGCTCTCTTTGTGCTTCTGCCATGGTTACTTTGGGATGGGGACTGACTCAAAAATTTTATTTCAATATTTTGCTGGCAATATTCTTTCCTTTGTCCTAATGCAGAAGGGTAACACTTTGGTGTGTCAGAAAAAAAAACATTAAAGGAAGGACAAGATCATTCCCTCTTCATTCCAGTTCTGTGTCTGGCTTGAGAAACAGGAGCTCTGCTGGTCATGGGGGAATATATCTGAAGCAAAACACCTTCTGGGACAGGGTCTGTGTGTCCCATACCAGGGTTGTGCTAACAGGCAGGATCTAGCTTGATTTCACCTGGAAAATGAAAAGCTCTGTCTACCTTATAAATATTTTATTATTGAAAAGGGATCATATCCAACCAAGAGCTTTGTTTACAACTTGGCAGAGTGAATGGAAAATATCCCATGTTGATATTTGCATTTATCACCTCTGTGCATTGGGAAATGGGTAACCACATGCACAGAGACTAAACAGTGGCAGCAGCCAACAGGCAGCCAACCACCCCCCTCGTGTTCAAGCCAGTACCTTTTCAAACCCATTCCATTCACTAAATTTAAATGCAACGATACCTTTAAATCAGAAACAAACTCTCTAGTGTTTTTGGGGAATGAAACAGCACTAAACTATGTGGTAATGCCAGGGAAAGAAATACCTCCCTCTCTATAATAAGCTCACAGGAGACCACAGCCCCTTACACAACTATTTGCTACCGGGCGATTATTGCTGAATTATTGCTCAAAAGGAGCCTAGTAAAATTTGAGTAAAACCAGAACCATTCCCACTGTTGTTATCAAAAGACCTGTCTGGATCTGCATAATAAACTCTGTTGCTGGGAACGAAAATGAGAGCACAAAAATCCACTCTGATGAATGTCTTCCTAACAAAAGTAAAATATTTATCACTTAGCAATTCTTACTTATTGACTCCAAGTAAAATATTTTGTGCTTAGATGCCTAATGACTAAGAATTAAACTGTGTCTTTTAAGCAGAATATGGAAAAATAAAGAGGTTTTCTATTTAAATTAAGGACCAAGCTAAAACAAGCCTTGTGACAATTAAAAGCATTACTGTGGTCCCCTAATTCCAAACACTGCCTGACAGATCAAATCAGTGTATGATAACGGCTAAATACATATGCCACAGTTTTAGGCCTTTAAAAAAAATATTCCTATTAAAGCACCATGTGAATTAGCCCTATTCTGTCTTGCTAAAACAGGCATGTGAACACCCTAATTGCAGGTGATTTAAAAGTACAGCAACAAAACTGCCATTTAATTCTGTGGTACAGTGACAACTTCATAACCTGGAGCCTCCCAAGCTTGCACCAGAAGGGTAGAGAAAAAATATAAACCAACAAAAAAAAAACATAAAAAAAGCTGTAAGCCGATTTCCCAGGAGAGAAACAAGGGCATATAGAGAACAAGTGACATGTCCAATGTCATATGAATCACAGAATCACAGAATATACTGAGTTGAAAGGGACCCCCAAGGATCACAAAGTCCAACCCTCAGCCCTGCACAGGCCCAGCCCCAAGAGTCACCCCCTGTGCCCCAGAGGAGCAGCCAAACCCTCCTGGAGCTCTGGCAGCCTTGGGGCTGTGCCCACTGCCCTGGGGAGCCTGGGCAGTGCCAACCCCCCTCTGGGGGAAGAACCTTTCCCTGAGATCCAACCTGACCCTGCCCTGACACAGCTCCAGCCCTTCCCTGGCTGCTGTCCCTGGTCCCCCCAGAGCAGAGCTCAGTCCTGCCCCTCCTCTGCCCCTGCCCAGGGAGTTGGAACTGCACTGAGCTCTCCCCTCAGTCTCCTCAGCTGAACACACCAAGTGCCCTCAGTGTCCTCACACGCCTTCAAATCCAGGCCCTCCCCCATATTTGTTGCCTCCCTTGAACACTCTCTAAGAGCTTAATTTCTTCCTTATATTACATGACCAAAACTCTTAAATTTCAGGTTTTCTGGTCCATACCCATTTTTCATCTTCCTTTAAGCCACTGCCACCCCACAGGCCTTGCACAGCAGCTCCAGATTAAAGCTCTGGGCAGGGTCAGGCCCAGCCCAGGCTCCTCAGCCCTCAGGGCCCTGGCCCCAGCGTGGCTGTTGATCCCCAGCGCTCTGAAGCTCCTGCTGAAGGTGCTCTGAACACCAAGGGTTCCATTCTCACACTCCCAGGCCATGAGGAGCAGCGCTGGGTGCGGGGCTCAGGCTCAGCCAGGCCGAGGCTCAGTGCAGTGCTCAGTGAGGGGGCAATGGCTGCTCAGGGAGGGCTCTTACAGCTGGCAGGTCACTGCCATTTCATCGAACCACAGAATCAGATGGGTTGGAAAGGACCTCTGAGATCATCAAGTCCAACCCTTGATCCACTACCACTGCAGTTACTGGACTATGGCATGAAGTGCCACATCCAGTCTCTGCTTAAATACCTCCAGGGACAGTGAATCCACCACCTCCCTGGGCAGCCCATTCCAGTGCCTGACCACCCTCTCTGTAAAGAATTTATTCCTAATATCCAACCGAAACCTCCCCTTGCAGAGCTTGAGACTGTGCCCTCTTGTCCTACTGCTGGTTGTGTGGCAGAAGAGAAAAACCCCCACCTGGCTACAACCTCCTTTCAGGGAGTTGTAGAGAGGGATTAGGTCTCCCCTGAGCCTCCTCTTCTCCAGGCTCAACAAACCCAGCTCCCTCAGCCTCTCCTCATAGGGTTTGTGTTCAAGTCCCTTCACCAGCCTGGTCACTCTTCTCTGGACCTTCTCTTTCCCTGCTGTGCTGGTGCACCCCAAACACTTGGCACTCAAAAGCTTGCAGTATTTCCTGGGAGTTAAAAATGGATTTTACAGCGTTTCATTAAAAATAAATAACCTATTTAAGGGGAAAAAAACCCCCAGTATTACCAAAGGTAAATATACCAGGAGTCTCAACTAATGTTGACACAGCACAAAACACATATCAAATATTTGTCAATGAACTTTTTAATGCAATTTACAGGAGCTTTTGTCTGTATTTTTGTAATATTCTGACACATTGTCATTATTTATTCCTTTTCCCAGGCAGGTTCTGGTTTTAGCTGACAACTAATTTTTTTATTTAAACCACACTATTAATGTACTAAATTTCCAAAAATATTTCTGAAAGCATGTTATCCCTGGCATTTAACCACCAGCTTTCATACAGCTGAGCCCTCTAACCTCGACACTGCAATAGTAGACTTTAAGTAACCACTTGCTTAAAAGAAGAAGGGGGAAAGGGCAGATTTTTGGATGACAGAAAGATGGCATTTTTACAGTGACAAAGATTTATGATATTTAAATTGCTCAGCCAAACTACTCCAGTGTAAAGAGTGAAGTTCAGATGGGTATCCTGTATTTAAATGCACAGATACACTCCAGGGCAGCTACTTGTGGATGGCTTTGATGGGCTAATTTGCAATAAAAAGTAAGATTCCAAGGAAGAACCTTGAGGAGTCAATTGGCGGGTGTAATGTTTAAAATACAGCTCATATTTCGATGCCCTGCCAGCTCCACTGGCTGTGTTGGCTGGCCCTGGATGTGGGGATAAGTCTCAATGTAGCAAATAGAAATACCTTAAATATCTAAAGGAAATGCTCCAGCCATAGCAGAGATCTGTGTGAGAACAAGTTTAGCTGAGTTCCTGGGGGAAGGAAAAAAAACCACCCTGCAAAGAGAATGGAGTTGTCTGTAACAGCTGACAGAAGTTCAGATGCAGCCAGTCAAGTGCAGCCAGTTATGATTCAGTTGTATAATAGCATTTGCACTGACAGACAAGACAATCTTTCTTACAACTGTCTGTAGCTTTTTGGCTTGAAAAATCTTGATGCTCTTATAAATTGCAATTCCCCATCACATTCAAAATGTCTATATATTTTTACAGGACACAAGGCATTTGTATGGCATCTGTTACAAAATATATATTCCTACAGCCTAGAAAATGTATTTCAAGTCTTCATACATTAAGTCTGATTTATTCAAGCTCATGGAAAAACTATTTTGAGCAATCTGTCTTGAGCACAGGATGCATGAAAAACTGGGGTGCCAGAGACTGGCTTCTGATTCTCTGCCCTTTGGCAACAGGGTGGAGAAAAGTTACTTTGACCTGAAATTAATGTAAATTGAAAGTGCTGCAACCTGAACTACTCCAAGAATGTAATTCTAATCCCATTTACCTGACATCATTAATCTGTACAGCACTGATCATCAGTCAGTTATCTGCAGTTGTCAGAACATCCCTGTTTATGGAGATGTTACTCTTTTAAGCACAGAGATTTTACTCAGATCACCTAGAGATACTGTTTGCAGATAATCTGCAGCTGACAGCCACAGTTCCCAGGGCTGGCAGAGTGAATTAACACCCCAGGAACACGTGCTTGTTATCCAAACCTTTTCCCCTGGCAGTTCCTGTGCACCCTGCACTGCTGCCAGGCACCATACATTGACAAAAAGGTCCCCAAAATTCAGACACTGCAACAGAGCTATCAAAGCCCAAAGGTGCACTCCCCTGGAAGAACCTTTGGAATTTGATATTTCACAATTCCCAGGGTCTCCAGTGACAACCCAGTGCTGTCAGAGCTGGTGCCTCCCCACTGGGCCTCAGAGCCCAGTCGAGAGGGTCAGTGATGGAGCCTGATCAGCACAGGGGCAACAGCTACACTGAGAGTTCTGAGCACGACACAGGCACAGCAGTGACAAGGCACAGAAGCACAGCACAGCACAGCACTGCACATTTCCTAAAGCCCCTCTCCCTCTGAGTCCTGGAGATGGCACAATGCAAGACATGTCCTGCCCATGAGACAACACCTTCTACCTCCCTTTTGTGTCCCTTGTAGATGCTTTGTAGATCCCTTACAAACACCTAGGAGCCGTGGATGAGATCTCTTGCCTCTCTTTTGAGAGCCTTCATGCTTACTAACAGATTGTCTTTATTATTATCATTAGGATTATGATTATGGATAGAGACCCACATATAGTTTCACATTTCAGTTTTGCTTCCTTTAGTCTCTTTGTACCCTGCTCATGGTCCCTCCCTGCCAGAGCACAAACCCATACTCAGCCTGTAGGACAGAGCAGGCAGGTGATGCCACAGGGTGACAGGCTGCTGTCCCACACACCTTTGTGCAAACAGCCTACACTGCTGGGCCTTCAGCCCAGCACACAGACAACCACTGAGGCACACACAGTGTCCCTGCTTCACTCAGTGCCACGGCAGGAAAAGGCAAACAACAACCTCCTCATGAGACAAGAAGCTTCGCCATGACAGCAGTTCAGAAGAGATTCTCCAGACTCTCAGCAGCAGCTCTGGGCAGGGGGGGACAGGGGCTGGCAAAGGCTCCTTTTGTTCACAGCTCGAGTGGGCAGGTGTGCTCTCCACACAGAGACACTGCCTGCTCAGGCAGCAGAATGAACCAAATCCTCACTGTTCACCCACTGCCTTTATCACAGCACGTGTGGGCAGGAGAATGGAGCTGCACTGCAGGTTCATAGCAAGGAGCAGAAACAACAACCCCCAGGCAGGAGCTGTCCTTGCAGCACACAGGTCCCTCGTGGCTCAGGCAGACACAGCCAGACATGCAGCACACGGCTCTTTGCGTGTCACTGTCCCACTGAACTCACTTCATCTAAAACCACAGGTCAGGCTTTCCTCCTCAGAAACCACAGCCCACACTCGTTTGGCTTTATAATAGAAAACACCAGTCCATGGAAGTATGAAATACAGACATTTTAATTCACCCTTATAAATTTGTGGCAGAGCTCATAAAGTGTGTCTGGAGAACATCAGCAAGTCAGCCAAACCACGTGGAAGCTTGCACAGGGAGAGGGACCCGCAAGGGATACCTTGCTGAGACAATGTGTTTTACAGGAAGAACTGGAATGTGCCTCACATTATCAATAACATTTCACTGAGACTACTCTTGGACAAAAAAAACCTGTAAAATCTCTCCAGGTTCCTCAGTCCAGGTTCTGGACCTGAAGCAAACCGCTCCCTGCCTCCAACAGACTTCAGGACGACAATATTCTCTTTACAAGGTAGTGGAGTAAAAGCTGGAAATCGTATCACTCTGCAGAACGTGCACACGACAAGTCTCATTAAAGAGTGAGCCCGGGTCTGATGTCAGCAAAGCAGTTTGAGGTTTAATGATGCAGAGCCGAGCTGAGCAGTGAAAAGAAAACAAACCTCTGCTATGAGGGTCATTCTGTCCCCCTGAGGTGTGCAGGATTTCAGCAGGGAAACTGAGACAGCCCCTCTCAGAGAGCTACACCAGAAACCTTTACCACTTTCAAATTCAATTGCTATTTATTAATAAATCATTTTTCCAATCTGGAATTTTGCCTTCCAAAGGTATCAACAACAGGCACATATGTATTCTTAGAATTCACTGTCTTCAGCACAACACAAACCTGTGCCTGTGTTACTGCTTCTGTCTTGACTGATTTCTTACTGACAGCAATACATTTATTTATTCTTTAAATAGAAATTTAACAACAACAACAATAATAAAAACCACAGTGTGGTGTGAAGCGGTCACTGAATCAAACATTCAGGGCATTCATCTGTCATATCCCCTTCCACACAACCTATGTTTGGGAGTTGACAAAAGCTACTCCTACTAATCTAACAGAGTTTATTTCTCCAAATCAGACCTCAAATGTAATAAGAAGTGCAGCCTTGCATGAAATCACTCTCAGAAACCAAAGAGGTTCTTCTAAGACAGACCACAAGGGATAATAAACAAAATATTAATAATCAGTCCTCAAGAACAGTATCTATGTCATCCAGTACATTTATTTCTCCTTTAAATAATTAATAAAACTGCATAGATTTGTGATGTTATCCTTGGGTTGCACACACCTGCCAGGGCCCCAGTTGTGAGAGTAGAGTTAGTGCCCACCTGCAGAAAGGTGTCCAGCACAGTCCTTTCCTGGAGCCTTTAAACTGAGAGAGGACAAACCAAGTGCTCCAGTTAAACTAAAGCTGGGCATGGAAGCATTTTCTCCAGCTGCCTGTGGACACTGTGAAGACTTGCTTGAACTCCAAAGCAAAGTGTTGGTGAGATTCCTTTGCCAAAGGATAATTTTTCTTAACACAACCACCTCCAGAAAGATGGAGCTGCTTCCTGCTCAGCGCCCTGTGTTGTCACACCAGGGAATGTGGGTGCAGCTGAGAGCCAGGAAAAGAATTCAGAAAACAGAGAGAACACAGCTTCTGTGTTGCATTTCAATTGCAATATTTGGCAAAACTGATGTCATTTTGGGTCTGGATACATGAATTATTATACAGCTGCAGTGAGAGACAGACGAAACAATCACCATGTGACAGTATGGAAACATTTTACGATATAAAAGCAAAGCCAAACCCTTCTTTTACCAAATACAGAAATCACAAGTTTTTAATAGAATTCTAGATGCTTCTTTGCCTAATTTAGATAAGTTTCGAGCCCTGGACTGCATTTAAGTATTTATCTAGAGGTAAGTACAGCACTGAAAGGCGAGATTAATTTTTCATACTGAAATCTGAAACTTTCCTCACAACTCCTTCACAAGAGGACAGAGCAAAAGGATGGAGCATAGAGGGTGGCTGTGACTTTAAAAGAGCCTTTTGGTGCTTATGAAAAGCCTCAAGGCCATGACAAGAGGCTCCTCTGGGGTTTGATGGTTTCTTCCACTCCTCCAGTTACAAGCAGAGGTCTTGCTAAAACCATCACACCCGTTCATGTTACCCCAACCTACTGCAGCTCTGAGCACTCAGGTCCCATCACAACCTAGAAAGAAACTGAAATGAGGAATTAATTTGGACAGACACATCCATAACACTATGAGCAGCCCCAGGTCTGTTCCAGACAGCCCTAAACCCTGAGCAAACCTCAGCCTGGTGAGTGTGCCAGGCTGGCACAGAGCATGGCTGGGCCAGGCACAAACCCAGCCTAAGGAAACTGCCCACTACCAAAATTGCTTGCTCAGCTCAGCTCAGCTCTTCAAGGTCTGTGTTGTAGGTCCAGGGATCAAATGCTGCTGACAACCCACGAGAGAAATTGTTACCCAGGCAAAATCAAACACAACCACTGTTGTTTTGGAGGAGACACAAAGAGCAACGCTGGAATCTGGAGCTGACACATTGCAAAGATTCCAATCTCCTTATGGATACCCTGCCTCCCCAGCCACGTGCAAAAGGAGCAGAAAGAACACTTAGCAAAAAACAGGGGCTCGTGCACAATTCTGATGCTCTAAAATATGCCAGAGGGAGAGGGAGCAAGAGAACAAACATTTAATTTCCTTGTAAAACAGATGACTGCATTGTAATTTACGAGCAGCTGCTGGCAACAAACACCATACTCTCATATTCCTATTAGCCAAGCTACAGCTGATTTATTAAAGGCTCAGATACATCAAAACAAATGACTGTAACATCATTTATATTACTATTTACAGCTCCTTAATAGGGTTACATGAAGGGGCAATGCAGCACAAACTGGAATCTGGTTACAAGTCTGTCAAGCAGAAGCAGAGCATCTCTGTGTTGCACCAGGCTCCAGCACTGAGCTCCCCTGTACCATTCCCAACAATTACCTGTGTTCCTGTGAGGCTCAGGTGTGCTGGAAATCGCTGGTGGCAAAGCAAGCAAGTCTTGCCAAACTGCACAAATCCTCAGCAGGCTGCTGCCAGTCAATATAATGCTGATTTGAAAAACAAACCACAACAACAACAAGCCAAAACACAAGAAAATCCCAAACCAACCGTCTGCCCAGCAGTGAGACTCGATCAAATATTGTTGCCCCAGTAAGGAATCAATGTTATCACTCCTCTGCAGAGCACTCTGCTCCCACAGCTGCTCCTGGAGCCACAGGCAGTGCCTTTTACAGACAGGCTGTGTCAGACCCAGCCAGGGATCAATATCATCCCCAGGACTCAGCTGGGCCAGGTGCTCAGAGCTCTCTCCCCTGGGCTGCCTGAGGTGTCCCCTAAGCCAGGGATTCCCAAACACTTTGCCAGGACAGGCAGGGAACAGTGTTCCCATTTACAGCCCTGCAGCAATTCTTGGCTCTGTGCAGGGCTGTGCACGGGCACAGTGCTGCCATCCCAGCCCTCTCACAGAGTCATGGAATGTTAAGGGGTTGGAATGGACATTAAAAAGCACCGAGTCCCACCCCCTGCCATGGGCAGAGACACCTCCCACTAGCCCAGGTTGCTCAAGGCCTTATCCAATGTGCCTTTGAGCACTGTCAGGGTTGGGGCATCCACAACCTCCCTGGGCAACCTGTGCCAGTGTCTCACCACCCTCACAGGGAAAAATTTCTCCCTAATATCTAACCTAAATTCCCCCTTTTTCAGTTTGAACCTATGAATCCTTTTCCTGATTGTTCCTGATGAAGGGTCTCTCTCTGGCTTCTCCATAGGTCCCTTCAGATACTGGAAGGTTCCTGTGAGGTCTCCACACAACCTTCTCTTCTCCAGGCTCCAGAGCCCCAACTTTCTCAGACTGTCTCCATAAGGGAGGTGCTCCAGTCCCTTTATCAACTTTGTGGCCCCCTCTGGACTTGCTCCAACAGTTCCATGTCCTTCTCATGTTGGAAGCACCAGAACTGTACCCAGTGCTGCAGGTGGGGCCTCACAGGAGCAGAGCAGAGGGGCAGAATCCCCTCCCTCCACCTGCTGGATGCAGCCAGAACTCTGCTGGTTTCTGGGCTGTGAGCACTCACTGCTGCCTCATGGTGACTTTTTCATCACCCATCACCCACAGGACTGGTCACCATCACCTCTCTGCCCAACCTGTCCTGTGTCTGGGATTGCTGTGACCCAGGTGCTGGACTCTGCACTTCACTTTGCTGAACCTCGTGAGGTTCACACAGTCCCACCTCTGCAGCCTGTCCAGGTCCCTGTGGATGGCCCATCCCCTCCCTGCAGCATGTGACTGCCCCAAACAGCCCAGTGTCATCAGCACATTTGCTGATGGATCCCTGGATCCCACTGCCTCTGTCAGTGACACAGATGTTGAACTCTCCTCTCTGATGAATGCAGGGCACAGGCATGAGCAGTTCTCTGCTGGGTAGAAAATAAATTTGATCTTTCCCCCCATGTGTTAGGAATATACAGCCTAACTGGGCTTTTTATTTTCTTTTCTCATGCTGATTTGAGTTAGCATGCCCAAGGTTAGTGGCACAGCTGCCACAGCCTGGGAATCTCAGCCCCAAGTGAGTGATGTTAAACCCAGTACTACTGAGTTTGGAAAGCCACTGTGCTCGAGATCAGCTCCTGAGCATAAGGCAGGAAGGTTCCTGCCACTTCATATCCTGACTGAAGGGATCTACAGGATCCTCCCCACGCAGACGGGTTTCGTTCTCAAAGTCACCCACATTTTCCCATACACCCAACTGGGATCTGCATCAGGTGCTGTGATGAGACCACAACTCCAGCTGGAGCAAGAGGCAGTGCTGGAGACCCCCTGCTCCCTCAGGCCAAGTGTTCCAAGGGCAGCCTCCCCCAAAACCCAGCCCCTGCCCACACCACACACAGCAGCACTTCACCTCCCCAGCCCTGGGAGGAATAACGGCATCCTCACCAGCCATGGATGGCTCTATCTACCAAGATAATATTCTGAGCAGTGACAGACTATCTCATCTAAATACTTGAGCTGACATGACATACTTAAAAGGATTTTTAAATTAAAAGGGAGCTTTGTATTAGGAACATAAACCCTTTATCGCAGGTGTCAATGAAGGCAAATGGAGGATTCCTTTGCTGTATAAATTACACAAGGAATTCCCAGCCCACCCCACGAATTTTGAACCAATGTGTTCAAGCCTCTGGTTTTCTCTAACCCATAAAAGCTCCAGATAGTCAAATATTATCCTTCTGCTTTTTAAATATTTCCATTTAAATGTAGATTTTGACCTTCTTGCCAATGAAATATTAATAAGAGAATAAAATATATATTACTCTTCTTCTGAGGGAGAGGTCTCTCTAACTCTGTCATGTTCCCCATTGGTTTTTTGAAGAGGATTTCTTCAAACCACGGTGAATTTATTTCTCATTTCTACATTTTTTAGGCCATGGCAGCTGCAAACAGAAAGGTGATCCCTTTATTTTTAACATCCCTGGGGAAAAAGGGAGAGAAATTCTTTTTCTCTAGATCAATGAAAAATAAACAAGGACGCCAAAGAAACCCTATCATTTCCAGCAAGAGGCAAAAGGCTAATTTAATTTGAAGTAACTGTGTTCCTAAACAAGGAGACAGTATAAAGATTAACTGAGATCTCCATTTCTTTATATAACTGCAGCCCATTAAGTGGGATAGAGTATAAAACTCACAAATTGCCCTGCTTGTCCATCTTTATCTTCATCATTGTTCCAAGACAAATACCCCTCCCCTCCCCACAACATTATCTTTCTCGCTCCTCCTTTGTCGTTAACGACAGGGAAAACAACCAAATCCATCACTGTGCTGCAGCACAAATGCAGTTCTGTTTGAAGGGATCAGCTCTGCTCCTGCTGATTTAAATGAGAGCCAGGCAGGACCCCAAGGATGCTCATCAGCCCTAATTACAGCTGCATCAGGAGAAATGTTTCACCATCGCAGAATGACACCCTCCTTTAAAGGCCGCGGCAGGGTGCACTCTAAAAACAGGGGTGGTAAATCCTGTATCCAACACAACAGCCTCGAGCCCCTGTTGTTGTTCTGGGTGTTTTTATGTGAGTCTTGGCTCCGGTGTCACTGCAACGCCGCCACAGAGTGGTGGGGAGGGTGACAGAAATCATCTCGTAAACTGTGGAAAGATACACGACAGCTGAAAAATCTAACCCGGGATGAACTGAGACCTTGGGAACTGCAACTGCCAGGTAAGAAATAAGTGGTGTGATGAAGGAGCCCCTGGCAGGGGCCTCAATCACTGCCCAGTGCTGCCCTGTGCCGCAGGCTTTCTGAGGAGAGCCGTAAAACTGAGATTAGCAATTCCTCAAACCTTACTTACCAGCTTCTGCTGTTAATTCTTATGCCAGTGCTTCTCTAATCTAACTCATGGAAAGTATCAATCCTGACTTCTCAAGTATATCTTGCAATTTGGCTAAATTACAGCCCTATGCCATCAGCCCTGGTACTCTCACCACCTCCAGAGCAGGGTATCATTTACAGAGGGTGGCATTCTGAAAGGCAGATGTGAGAGTAAACGGCCAACTTCAGCTAAATTTCCATAAGCACCGGGTACCTAATTCCCTTAGGCTCTTTTTAAATCCTAGCACCTTTTTTTTCCCCCTTCCTTTTTTTAAGATGCTATCAAGGAAAGGTCAACCTAATTTGTCATAGCAGCAAGTGAAGGCAAAAGATCAGTGCATGCTGACAGGCTGGCTGAGAGGTTTCATTATAGAGCTGTTTACAGCATTTATTTCTCCTGTTGTTGCTGTTGTTTTCAGGGTCAAGGAACTGAGATCCCATTTCAGTAGCAGAGATCACTGGTCAGGGAACAAAACACTTGAGTTTTACTGCTCCCTCACACGCTAGTTGACTCATATGGCACTAACTGCTGAGATTTTTCTGAATGACCACATGGTTGTTGAAGTTTATACTAACACATGTAGAAATGTCAAGCCCAAATACTTGTACTAACATCACCAGTTAGCTTTAATACAACGGGAAATTTTAAATGGAGTGTAACACCAGTCTAAATTCACAACAGCATTTCAGCCAATCAAGCCAAGGCAGTTCATTTGAAGTTTGTTTCTTTTGGAACATAGAATTCATTTTGTGAAGGAGAAATTCGTTAGTGTATGATACTTTCTGAAGCAGTCTTTCCTCACAGCTTTTTATATTCTACAGTTCACAGAGAAATGCCTTAAAAAAGGTCTACACCACCACTAATGCAAACAATTAAGTACTACATTCACCAGCTAAGAAAGGAAAGATTACTGAATGCATCCAACGCTATTAAGGTTCTCCAGAGCCACCACCTCCCTGTGCAAGCCAGGTACATTTTCTGGTGAGCTCCTGTAAGAGAGAGGACACTCAGGGCTGTCCCCCAGCCAGGAGATGGAGGTGACCACTCCCCTGAGCACTCAAAAGTGGGCACAAGAGGCCTCAGGAAAGAACTGCCCTGGCAAAAGCTCTTCAGCCCTTTCACAACTTTGACTCCAGCACAAGGAGCAGAGGAGAGGCTTTGGTGAGGTTGCTGCTCAATTTCTCACAGTGCCAAGAGGACAACCAAGAGTCAGAGCAAGCAAAGGGAGTGTAACTGCATGGCTAAGAGCCAAGCCTCCGAGATAAAAGACAGTAATGTAAGACCTTCACTCACAGCCAAAAGTTCAGCTGACAATTGCATTTCTCTTCCAGTGGCAGGGAAAGAAGAACCTTTATGTCAAGTAAACCACATCTCCTGACTCTGCTTCAAAAGACTGCTAAAAAGGTCAAGAGATTTTGTATCTCCCAGCTATGTGATGAAAGGCTGTGCCACAAACCCATTCATTTCATATTGCTTTTGTCAGGTGATGGCAATATTCACATGTGATGAATAGATCTGCCGGCAATGGAATCACACGTTCCCATCTCCTGTGCCCACTCCATCGTGTGGATGCACCACAGCCAAACACAGCAGCACCTTTACTTCACCTCTTCAGCTGCTGAAGAGCTAGAAAGGGATAGGAAAGCTTCTCATCTCTGAAGGAAATTCAGGGTGAAAATTACTCCAGAAAAGCAGTGTGACGGTTATGTGACCATTTATGATGCATCTACGTATTTTTTTGGGTGGAGAACACAAATGGGTTTTTAGGTGGTCTAAAGGCCTTTTGCTGGCCCCCTGCATGGCCAAAATCTCTTGCTACCTCACTCCCACAACCAGTACTTCTTGTGTTATCAAAAGTATATATAAAAAAAGTAACAAAGTCACTAGAACTTACTTCAGTGTGCTGTTTTTAATCTCCCCTTTTTAAAGGCTTTCAGGATAAATAGAGAAATGTAGCTTCCAAGAAAGCATAACACAAAACCCCACAGAGTTAGAAGGCAGACAAAAACTTTTCAGTGCCCATCCACAAGCACACACTGCTGTCACATCACCACACTGCCTTAAAGACACTGCCCCAGCACAAGATACAAGACAGAAGAGATCCAGGGACAAGGAATAAGCCTTTTCCTCCCACTCTGCACTCCTCAGCCATGATCCCAGAGAATCCATTTGCAGGTAAGAGTCCTCAGAGGCTCTGTGGGCTTTCCATTCTGGATTTCTTCCTCCATTCAAACGACAAGCAAGACAAGAAAACTCCCTACCCAATTTATTTAAGTGTCTTTGACAATATCCTTTACAGACTTTCAGAGTCCTTGGCAGTAGTTAAGCTGGTGCTGTTTAACTTGGACATCTGTCCACCCAGGCTGAGATGACCAGCTCAGTTTACATCACTGGGTAGCAATCAAATAATAATTACTTTGGGTTACTACAGAGTGGAGCTGGATTTGAGTGAATGATTTCAGAGCACTGGAATCCATTACCAATAACCCAAACCAGCTGGGTTCTCGTCTCTGTTACAAAGAAAGCAGCAACAACTCCAAACATTAATTCAGACACTAAGTACTGGCTGGATCACCAGTCCATGGGAGCAGTGGCATGTATTTTGACATAATTACCTCAAGATGGAAGCAAGAAGGACATCCTATGGAGAGCGGTTCAGAATTTACATTCTGTGCCGCATTTAACTCTCTGGAGTTATACGGGAAAGGTTTGTATTCAATAAAAAGCTCCATTTAACATTATTTCCTTTGCAAAGGCAGTCTGGATAATGCTGGTGGAAGGCGAGGATTTTGCAAATGCAGGCTGCAGTCTCCCTGCAAAAGGGAAGCCAGCGGATGAGCTGGAACTGCCTGCTCTGAAACAACTTAGACTGTGCAACAAATTGGTACATCCAAATAAACAAATCCCTGAATCCCCTGCATTTGCCTTCGTGAAACAAATGAGTCAGTGCTGACTAATCGTATTATAACACTGGGAAGCTTGTAATAGGCTTACAAACCATGTGTTTAAGGCTCGGCACTGCTCCGGGCTGGCTGGGAGAGCGAGGAAACTACGGGAGAAACACTGGGGACTCAAAAGTTTTATCAGATATGTCTTGGAACTGAAGCCCATCTGCAATTCAGACCAAGACTGGGTATGAGGGAGCGGACCTGAAGAGATGGAAAAGGAATGCTGTTTCTTCATTTGGGACTGGAGATCTCCTCTCCAAAGCTGCATCGAACCAGGGGGCACTGAACACAAACAAATCATGGATCCTCTCAATTCCTACAGGAGCCAATCACCCCTCTGTGACACCACATCCTCTGAAGGGCCAATTTCATTGGGGGAAAAAAGGAAAATTAAAGGAGGCATTTCTTCACTACACTCTGGAAAGGACTGAGGTACATTATACCTTGGGTTTATTTTCCATTTGCTATAAAAGGGCAGATTTTTTGAAGCATCTGACAGAACAGCACAAATAGATTCTTAACACCATAGGGCACGAGAACCAGCCTGTGGGGAGGAGCAGGCAGCTGCACCTCACCTCTATAAAAGAATTTGTAAAAGCAAGGCCATGATTCTTATTTTCTACAGATTTTCTACAGATTTTCTACAGATTTTTATGGTAAAAATCATTACTCTTCACGTTCTCTCTTCTAAAAGCTGCAAGCCTGTTTTATCATGGTTGTGTGTCCATTTAAACCTTAAAATTACTTCACCAGCATGAAAAGATGTCTCTCTCTTTTCTGTCTGCTTATAATAGAGATGCTTTTCTCCAAACAGTCATGTGCAAACCCTGAGAGCCACCACTCTTGCTGTGCCACACAAGAGCCCATATGCAAGTGTTACAAACACTATCTATTATCTCCTGTCAGTAGCCTCTGTATGAATTCCACAGTCCAAAGCATTACCAGAGACAGAACTCAGTTGTTCCTCCAAAAATATGCAGGGCTGTGGGTTCCCAGCTTCAAGGAGCTCCCAGCTTCAAGAAAACAGGTTCCTCCACCTGCATGGAACCTTGCTTACCTCGAGATTCTGAACCTTGCTTACCTCCAGATTATTAAATTAGAGGCATCACAGACAACTTCCACGTTGCAGTAGGAGAACGATCTGGTAGCCACCCTCATTTGTGTCCAGGGAAAGGAGCAGCTCAGATATATGACAGGCTATAGGGAAATCAAGGAAACCCCAAACGGTGCCAGTTTTTTAAGGACAGTGCAGAGTGAGCAGCAAACTGGCACAAAAAGTAACTTAAAAGCCCAGTTTCATGTCCTTGAGGGTCAATTATAGCCTTTGTGTTTAAATACATTTAATACATCCATGTTGTAGTGGGGCAGGATCTTCATTGCTGAGGCCACTTCAGCCCTGCTGATCTGTTAATGGGGCAGGTCAGCACAGAACCAACGTTGTGAGGGACAAAGAAAGGCCAAGGGTAAACTCCTCCTAAAACCCTGCTGTCACTTAGGTCATGCTAAAAGCTGGTATCATGTTTATCCAACACCATTAACCTCAACTTATGCTGCACACAAGTAAAGCCCAGCTGGAGCAAGGCCACACAGCCAGAGCCCATCAGACAGACCCACAGCCACCCCAAAATAGCCAGAGCCCCTGTCAGAGAGACCCACAGCCATCCCAGCACAGCCAGAGCCCTGTCAGACAGACTCACAGCCATCCCAGAATAGCCAGAGCCCATCAGACAGACCCACAGCCATCCCAGCACAGCCAGAGCCCATCAGACAGACCCACAGCCATCCCAGCACAGCCAGAGCCCCTGTCAGGGGACCAATCCAGTCCAGGAGCTGCAGCAAGGATTTTGAGTGGGGCACTGTGGGGCACCACACACTCACATTGTGGGTAACACACCTGGAGTAGCATAAAATGGTGAGAACAAGGACACCAACATACTCCTCTCAGGTCCATCAGGTCAGAGGCCCTTGGCCCAGACACTGGGGCAGCTCTGTCCTTGGAGATGTTGGGGTCTTGGCCAGACAAGGCAGTGACAGGCAGCTGAGTGAGCCCTGCTCATGGGAGCAGAGGGCCTCAAGAGAGCTGTTCCAGCTGAAGGCATTATGAACTCAGTGCCCTTTATTCTCAAAAGCACAGCACCTGCCTCACATTCCCCTGCACACCAGCTGCTTCTCCTCTCCTGTGAAGGCTTCACCACAAGCCAGTTAAAAGAGGGACTGATGAGCAGCTTCTGCCTTTCCCAACCACCTTCCAGGGGGTTGCACCTCTGTTCCCCTGAGGCTGTGGATCCTCACATTGCCACTGCTGCAGCACCATTACACATTTTGCTGTACTGACAGTTGCTACTGCAACCCTTGTGGCAGCCCCAACCCTGGCAGGAGCATCCTTGGCTGTCTAAACAAATCTGCAGGACTGTGTGAAGCTGGGAAGTTTCCCATTTCTGCAGCATAACCCAGACTCCGCCTAAAGCAGCAGATACAGTGTCTGAAACCTTCTGATTCTGTGGCTGGGGAAACCCTCTCCCTCTGAAATTATCCAATAATAGAGCAAGAGAGAGCATGAGAGAAAGAACAGGGGCGGGGTGGAGCAGAGAGGGAATATCTATGGCCTTCTGCACCCAATTCTGTCACTCTGACATTTCTTTCAAATACAATTATTTAAAGCCTCCTGATGGCAAAGCTGAGGAAAGGGACTAATAGAGGCTTGTATGGTACCTCTCCATCAGGCAGTTCAATAAATCCTGGCAGTGCTGTGATTTGTGTTGGGAGAATGAGCTTTTCAAGAGCAGAACTATCACTTTACACCGTCAATAATCTCACTGTCAAAAGCTCCCCGAGTAACCTGACCAACACTTCAGAAGCTTAATTTATAGATGTGCTATTTGCCTTCAAGGTATTTTATGCAGCTAAATAATGGAAGTGGATATTATTCCAAACTACTCTGCAGCTTTACAAGTGGAGTTGAAGAACATGCAGGAGGACAAATTTTCTATTAGCTTAGGGATAAATTCTTGCCTGTGACACCTGTTTGATACCATCTATCACTACCAGAGTTGCTTCCAAATGATACTCTGGAATATAAAAGTAGAATTAAGCCCCTACGCTTCCAGAGGAGGTGATCATTCAGTGATTTAAAGATCATCCAGTTCCACCCCCTGCCATGGGCAAGGACACCTTCCACTAGCCCAGGCCACTCCCATCCAACCTGGCCTGGGACACTTCCAGGGATGGGGCAGCCACAGCTTCTCTGGGCAAAAAATGTTGGGGGAAGATCAGAACTAAACAGGAACAGATCCTAAGAACCCCAATCTCACATCATAACCCTTTACCCCTAATTAATCTCTGACCACCACTTCTCTCCCCCAGGACACCTACAAGCTGCAGTGGGATTGCAGCAGGGCCACAGTGCCTGCCCAAAATTTCATGACTGGGATACACAGAAGTTGCAAGGATCAGCACTGATACATAAATGGCTAATCTAGAATGATCTGGGCTCTATTGCTAATTATCAGGTTTAGGGACATATCTGTAGAATCATTCAGGCAAATTGGAAAAGCAGGCTCTCTTTTTCCCTGATGGAATAGGGAATGAGCTTTTTACTCTCCACTATAACCCAGGACACTATTTAATGCAAAAGGCTGTATTTCATTTATTTCTGGCACTTAATGCTGATCAGGCAAGAATTAATTCCTTTAACCGGAACAGTATTTGTGCAACTATAACAAAGGACACCAGGGAGAGACTCTGGGCAGGCACCAAACACAGCAGTACCATTGCATTCCATGCATCCCAGAACTCCAGGCTGTTTCAACCAAGAGCAACAACAATTTGCTTGCTCCAGAGGAGGGTAAGCTCTTTGCCTAATAAACCAGCAGCAGCACTGTGGAAGTCACAAGCACTTGCACACATTTGTGGTTCAAATCAGTCAGAGGGAAAACTTATGGTGATCTTAACCCCAACCTAGGGAAAAACTCAGCTCTCCACACAAATTCTGTAGCTTGGATTTTTGTATTTTTGTAGTGACCCATGGACATTCCAGACTGTAGAACAGCCCCAGAACTTTTCTTGGTTACCTACTGATATTGCTGTCCTTTCTCAGTTCAGAACTGAGCCACTCCAATGGGTTTTGCTTTTAAAGCTGGGCTCGTGCCCTTGCTCTGACAAAGGAGGAGAACTGGACTGCCCTTCATTTGTGTTATTCATCAGTTTGCTTTAAACAGCATTTCCTTGACTAATAAGTCACATGCCAACAAATTAAGATAATCACCCAAAGGTCAATACATCAACAACGTCCCTTTTTGCATATTGCTGTGACTGGAAGCTGGTCATCCACACTGCCAGTGTCCAACACCCTCAGACAAGGGTGGCAAAGTCACTTAGAAGTGAGCAGTGGTCTGCAGTAACCTGTCTTTGTCTGGGTGAGGAAACCCTCCCACTGCCTACACACAGCCAGAGGGCAGGATCGTGTTCCCACTTACAAACAGACTTGAATAAGACCCCAAATATTAAACAATCCCCAAACTCTTTGTCTTGTCAGACCAAAGTGAGTTTGACATCTGATACTCTCCCCCATAATTCCCCATAGCCAATTCAGTTTACCAGAGCCTGCCAAGGCCACAGAATAAATTAATCTCAGCTTACTAACAATGCAGGCACATGAAACCTCTCCTGGAAGGAACTGGAACAGCTTAGCTACATAACTGCTGTGCCCACTGCTAGCAGCTAATAAAACATAACTCAATTAGTAGAATTCCTCCCCCCAGCCCCCTTTCTTTTAGTAACATAAAACTCAGGATCATTTCTACACAGTTCCAAAAGCAGCCTGGCAACAAGAGCAAAAAACACAGCTGCCTTGTCCTTACTACAGTGTATGACAGTGATCAAGGTGTAAATTCTCTGTCCCCACCCACTTCAAACCAATCAAACAGGCCAGTTCACCTACCCAGTCACTCCCAGTCAGCAGCTCTGCACTGGTGGCTCCCCTGATGAAGCCTGTTTGATTCTGATTTCTGACAT
This sequence comes from Pachyramphus minor, assembly GCA_013397135.1. Classification (NCBI taxonomy): domain Eukaryota; kingdom Metazoa; phylum Chordata; class Aves; order Passeriformes; family Tyrannidae; genus Pachyramphus; species Pachyramphus minor. The sequence goes on from VYXB01006750.1 coordinate 931,080, forward strand.
TAGGAATAAGCAAGTGCACAGCCCCTGCTTCACTGGCCAGAGACAGCCAGGGTTTTTTTAATCCCTCTTTGATCATGCTGATGGTAAAAATGAAGATTAGTCTTGGCCCTGATCCATCCTGCATAAGACACAGTGATCACCTGGCATTTACCTCCAAATCTCCTTCTCTTTGCCACACAAAGTGCTGTAGGTTAAAGTTGGTGCCATGTGTCAAGGAAAACTCTTCCCTAAAGAAAGCTCTTCCCTAAGCCTCAGTCTCACAAAGATCTCAGTGGGAATATCAAGAAGATTGATGACTTCTGCATGTTTAAACCAAGTGTCAGAAAATATTTGTGCAAGCTTTTTTCCACCCTTTCTGTCCTCGCTCCTTAATCCTGGTACAGTTGGAAAAGCAACTCGTCATAAGTCTACAAGCAACATGGTCCAGGGGAAATATTTACACTCTGCTCAGATTCAGGTATCCCCAGGGCTGGGAAAGGGCTCCTGGAATGGCAGCTCCAGTCTCTCTGCCCTGGCACCAGGTTTCGGGGGAGTGTGGCAGGGAAAGGCTCGGCCCTGTCTGCTCCTTTCCAGCTTGGGCTCTTTGATCTCTGCTTTGCCATCCATCCCACAGAGAAGGTGAGTCTGAGTGATTGCACATTGCAGGATGTTGTATGTAAAGATAAGTTTGAAGTTCAGGCCATTTCCTCCCCTGGTACCAGGAGCAGGTGCCTAAAGGCAGGGGTTGATCTTGGTTGTTAAATCAAGGACCAAATTCTGCCCATGGTCACAGAGGCTAAAGCACAAACCAGTGGTATTGTTTGCAGGTATGTGAGATCTCTCTGGCACATAAGCTATTTAACTGGTGGAAAACCTACAAATACAACTGAAGTCTCCCTTTCTTCCTTAGCACAGTTCAGATGAAGGGGACAGAAGGGCTCCTTAGCACTGAGATTGAGAGGAAAAACCTCACCACAATGTGTTCTTTACCCCAGCCAAGTCACAGCCCCTTCCAGACACACAGAGATGTCTTAACTTCTTATTGCTTTTGGTCTCTTATTGTCTTACCCTCTTATCACTTCACTTTCTCAGCCCTTTTCCCATTGCAGTGCACGTTGCTCTGTCTTGCTACAAACAGCAGCCGTTATCAATATTCTCTTATCCAGAAAACATCACATACACACAAATCCATACATGTGAACTGAGTTGATGTGCCATTTGCAGATTTCATTTTGTGGAATGTGACAGATGCTAATAACTCCTGCCATCATTTTTTCTGCTGCTCCTCTACTTCTTTAAGGCAAGTGGGCATTGTCTCCCACAATGGGACACTGTTCTCATAAGGGTCCTTCAACCAGCAGACAAGCAAGCCAGGAAACAACCCCACAGTGTTACCTTGTGGTAGCAGAGACCTTAAATGGGCCACCTTAACTTTCTGGATTTTTGACAAAGAGGAAACAAGCATCTGATTACGCAGAGATGTCTTGAGAGCAGGTTACTGGAGCAACAGCATGGCCTGAGGGGCTTCCTGTGCTCACACTCCCTCAGTGCTGCCAGCTCCATAACCCCAGGGGACAGCAGCCAGACAAGGGGGGTAAAGCTCAGCTTCCAGGATCCATCAGGTGAGTGATGGGACAACTGCCAAAATCCCAGGCTGCCCAGGGGAGTGGGAACAGAGGTTCTGACACCAATCCATACCTCAGCTGCTTCCCCAGACAAGCCACGAAGCAAATGGAAGTGAACAAAGCTGATGAATGACACAGGAAAGAAAGAAACCTTGTGTTCTCCCCTGTGATAACAGAGCACAGCAAACCTGCAAAGTGCAGCTTCTCTCAGGGAATGGACTCAAACAAAGCCAGACTGAGTGAACCACCACCCCAAAAAAAGGGAGGCTGTGAAAACTAAGGACCTCGATCTTCTGGAATAATCTCCCAAAAATTGTAGTTACTTAGTACAAGAACACCATAGAAAATCTTAAAACATGTATTTAGAAAACCAAAAATTAATTCCAAATAATCTTTAATCTATCTACTTGAATGCCAGAACATAAAATGGAAAGTACATTTATCCTGCCCTTGTTAATGAGCTCTTAGAGGAAAATGAGGGTTTGAATCCTTTGTTTCCAGTGCAAGTGGATTTAAATTTGTAAATTCAGTTTGGATAGATACAAGTTCAGCTCAGTATCATATGTAATTATTTATGTTTTATCTAATTGACTGAAAGGCATGTTTTGGCCCTGGTTCATGTGCTCAGGTACACAAGTCTGTAATAATTTAGTTCAGATTCAATGAAGCTTTAAATCTGGAGAGCCGACATCAAGGTTTTCACAACTAACATTTTACTGAAATTAAATTCAGATTAGTTCTTGAAGTAGTTATGCTTAATATTTGATCTTAAAAGAATGAAGCTGATGCCATCCAGAACTGACATGAGGGTTAACACTGCTTGGAAACCAGCAAATACAAAGAAACAGAATGCACAAGATGCATTGCTGCTGCTGTACCACAAATGAAGGATCTTCAATACCTTCTCTCCATGAATAATATTTTTCATGGCCAACTTAGTGGAGGAGTTAAGACTCTGCAAACAAATTTAATCAAAAAGCATCACCAAGATGTGTCTTTATTTAGGAATTGCCACCGGCCAAACCAAAGGATTGGTTTGGATTGTAGAGAAAAACAAGATGTGGTTTCATTTCTTCTCTGAGTTTCTACCTGTGGGGACTTCAGCTGTGGCTACCACACTCTCTTAAATGATGTTGAGAGACAGGGTTGCTGGGAGGGGGTGCCTGGAACATGCTCAGACATTGCCAACACCATGTTTAGTTTGGATGGTCCTTTGGCTGGAGAATCCAAAGCTTCTTGATGGGCAATAACAGAGTAACCATTTAATACAGTGTTCAGAGCAATGATTGCTGTTGTTGTTTGATTCTGGTATTTTTAGGAAGAGGTAATCCTGAAGATTTGCATCTCATTTCCCAGAATGCCCTAGGGCTTTTCCAGCAGTTGGAATCTTACAGGATAAACATCTTCCCCTGATTGTAATTGCATTATTAAATATGATTGCTCTCCTCTTCCTTGAAAAATTTTTAAAAGCAGCAACAAAGAACACTGCAAGCAAGAGCCCCACTGACAGCATGGGGGAGAAGTGCACAACAGAGACAGACAGGAGTATTTCCCCTTTAATTTCCAAATGCAAAAAAAAGACTTTTCTAAACCAGGGAGTCCCACAACACCACACAAAAGCTTAGTCTTCTAAATAACTGCAACCATAGGAATCCTTCAGCTATCAAAATTGAGGCCACCACAAATAACTGTTTCCTTTTCAAAACATGTTGCAATAGCTCCAAGAAATCCCATGGAAGATCCAGGTTCTGTTACTGTAAATCCTGTGGACACAAATAACCATAATCACAGAGAAGTCACAGTGTGTAACTGCAGTCAGGGAAGGGGGAGGTTGTGGAGGAGACTGACACCCTCCTGGACCTTCATGAATGTGCTGCTCAGTTCTAAAGTTACACTAAACAGTTTCTTACACCTAAAACTCCGCAATTAACTCAGATCCTGTGCACTCCAGTGACTCAGCTGTTTAAATTCCTTTCCCTCTACAAAGTTCCTCTTCTCTATGATGCCTCAGTGCACCTTTTACAGCCAAGGCTCCCTATTTGTTGAAAATCACAGGAAACATGGATGCTGACTGTCTACTCTAAGCAATAACTGCTACTATTCCCACCTTCCTGCATTAAACAAACAAATAAAATCAAACAAAGAACACCAAAAGATAACTAAGTGTGCATGCACTAATCCCATTGACTAGAAAAAGAAAAATATATAAATCGTATTTGAGAAGTTGTGGCACTCCAGTGAGGTTCCAATTGACTGAAAAAGGGGAAACAGAACTCCCATTTTTAGAAAGGGCAATAAGGAAGAGGCAGGGAGCTACAGGNAATGTATAATGCATATAAATCATATTTGAGAAGTTGTGGCGCTCCAGTGAAGTTCCAATTGAAAAAGGGGAAACAGAACTCCCNATATATAAATCGTATTTGAGAAGTTGTGGCACTCCAGTGAGGTTCCAATTGACTGAAAAAGGGGAAACAGAACTCCCATTTTTAGAAAGGGCAATAAGGAAGAGGCAGGGAGCTACAGGCTGGTCAGTCCCCCCTCTGTGCCTGGGAAAATCCTGGAACAAATCCTCCAGGAAACCAGGCTGAGGTGCAGCCCCTGGCTCAGGGCAATCCCAGGCACAGGCTGGTGGAGAAGGGACTGAGAGCAGCCCCGAGGAGAAGGACTTGGGGGTGTTGGTGGGCAAGAAGCTCAACATGCCCCGGCCACGTGTGCTGGGCTGATCCCACAGCCTGGGCAGCAGGAGAGGGGGGATTCTGCCCCTCTGCCCCCTCAGGTGGGACCCCCCTGCAGAGCTGCTCCAGCCCTGGGAACAACAGCAGAAGGATGTGGAGCTGCTGGAGAGAGTCACAGAGATGCTCCAGGGCTGGAGCCCCTCTGCTCTGGAGCCAGGCTGGGAGAGCTGGGGGGGTCACCTGGAGAAGAGAAGCTCCAGGGAGACCTGAGAGCCCCTTGCAGGGCCTAAAGGGGCTCCAGGAGAGCTGGAGAGGGACTGGGGACAAGGGAGGGAGGGACAGGACACAGGGAATGGCTTCCCACTGCCAGAGGGCAGGGATAGACGGGATATTGGGAAGGAATTCTTCCCTGTGAGGTTGGGGAGGTCCCGGCACAGGTTGCCCAGAGAAACTGTGGCTGCCCCATCCCTGGGAGAGTCCAAGGTCAGGTTGGACTTGCCTTCTACCACCTGGGCTAGTGGAAGGTTTCCCTGCCCACAGCATGGGCTTGGAATGAGATGATCTTGAAAGTCCCTTCCAATCCAAGTCATTCCACAACTTTATGAGCACTAGCAGTTACACAACCATAAAAACATACACAAAATCCAAGTATGAACACATTTCTGCCTTACTTGCATATTTTTGGAAACCAAAACAGACTTTCTGATGAGGAAATGTGTGCTGGAGTACCAATTTTCATCTCTTTAAAAGAAGGAAAACAGCTCCTCTTGTACTCATGGGACTTCTCTAGCTATAGAGGAGAGTTTGGTTCAAGGATACTCGTAGCATTAACTTAGGAGAGCTCTACTCCTGCACAGGCTGATCTATTTTGAAACACTTCCCAGCACTGTGCACGGCACAGTTCCATTGCTATTTCATGAATATTTACAGTGACACACACACATATATACAAAACATACACATTCACAATGCACTATATGCAGAAGCTTGTGCTTAGGCCTGTGTGTGTCTTTCCATAGAGCATTAAGATAAGTCCCTACAGAAACCCAGCTGGGCTGGGGATAGGTGGAAAAGAACGTGCCACAGCAAACTGCACACTCTAAGAGGCAGTTAAACTGCTTGAGACCACTTTTCTGCTTTCAAGAGCCTCTGTTCAAGTGTTTTCCACCAGGCTTTCCATGTCTAACAGCCTCATGGCATGGGAATCAGTAATGCTTCGTCAGTGTACTCTTAAAAGAAAGTTAAACATCTATAAAGCAAGGCCTTCCATACACCAGATGGTTTAACCTCTTGAATGTCAACATCCTTCTGTTTCAAGCAGCCCAATTAAAGGGACATTTTTAGCAGCATGTCTCTCTCCACTGTGCCCTACTTCCCACTTCAGCCCTAATGTCCCAAGGGGTAATTGCTCATCACACAAACACATTTTGGGGTTCTTTCTCCCCACTCTCAAACTGGGAGAAACTCTGAGGATGGTTAATCTAACTCCTGGGCCTCAATGAAGGAAACTGTTTAGAAAGAGAAGACCTTAGAGAAAACATGACAATCTTCAGTTAACTAGCACAGCTCCAGATCTCCTGATTAGGATCATTGTGTTTCAGCCTCTTCAGCTGCAGCAAAGGTCTTGGTCATTCACCTTGTCTTTCCAAAAGACCAAAAAGCAGTCATGGCAAATAAACAGGGAAAGAAAAAGCAGTAGAAACCATTGTATTCTAACGGTGTGCCATCATCCAAGTAGGATGTGCTTCAGTATAAAAGAGTGCCCTGGACTCTTCTAACATGTAACACAAGCCAATCCTCACGAAATGCATCACCAGCCCCATTTCACAAGCCCAGAAGCAGCACAGCCAGACTTGGGATGTGACCAGCAGGACACCTCCCAGGCCTGAGGTGGGACAGCCAGGGTCAGCACTGGCCTGGGAGCTGAGAGGTATCTGACCCACAATCACATGCAGGGGCCAGCAGGAAGCTTTTGGCAGCAGGGCAGCCCAGGGAGAGACTTCTGTGCAGCCCTGGACTGTTCCAAAGCTCCCTGAGGAACCAGGGGCATCTCCTCACAGACTGGGAGACCCTCCACACTGCCAGCCATGCACAGCTTTCTGGCATGAGGTCAGTGGAGACAGAGAGGTTTGTGATGCCCATTTCACAGCTGTGGAGGTGCTCCTATTCCTGATTTACAGAGGGGAAATGGAGCACAGAGCTTAAAAAATCTGCTCAGGAGCCTCACAGCAAGTACAACAGACTCGAACTCAACGCCTTGACGCCTTCCTCAGTGAGAACACCCACACAGCTCAATGCTGGGTCTGTTTGTGTTGGTGGAGGGTGACAGCTTTAATACTATCAGGACAGAAGATGGTCAGGCTGATTTGGAACAGCCTTGAGATACAAACCAACACACTTTCTTCCCATCTACCCTGAGACAGCCCCAAAACCAACCGTGTTTGCAAAGAGCCACGGCTTCAATGCCCGAGAAAGGATTGCTGGAAAAGGCAATCAGATACCAACAAAAACATAATCCTGTTCCTCCCCAAGTGAGTGTCTCTCAGATGATTTAGTGTCTCCTGATAAAGGGGATCTCACATCCAGAGACTGCAGGCTGGCAGACAGGGCATTACACACACGACAGCTCTTTTGATGCTGCTGCAGAACGAGGAGACTCTTTTCTCCCTGCTGGTTAGCAGAGGGAACACTGGCAGCACAGGCAGGTTCTGGAGACATTGCCTTGTTCTTCAGGGCTGCTGGATTCAGCAATGGAACATTTAATGCAGACAGTAAAAATGGCTGATTATTTTAAACTGCCTATACTCAAGCAAGGAAACCTACTGATGAAAGAGCTCCCTCCTACTGGTCTGTGAAGTTGCTGGGGGTTAATATTCCCACTGACACAGGACCAGTGATACCTCATAGGTGGAAGGACAGGAACACTCAGAGACTGTGATAAAAGACTGCACTTCTCATGAAACAAGTTTCCTTCCCAGCTCAACATCAATTTATTCCACTACCAAAAAAAAGTGACTGATAATTTAGAGTGGATTCTTCATCAAAAGCACGATTTATGACTACAGGCTTTACTAGTATCAGTCTGTAGGTTTTCAAGTATGTAAAATTACTGTTAAATACACGGTGGCAGAATTAGCTGTGAGTTTCTTAAGCACTTTGGAAACCACAGACTCAATTTAAGTGCAAAATTGTTCTCGTTATTACTCACTATCAAAATTGAAGCATTCTTTAATGTGTGGGATATGCCAAAAAGGAGTGACAGGTGAGTGCTGCCTATCAGAAAGACTAAAGGGAAAGGATAACATATTTTAATCAGAGGGATTAAATACACTACACCACCATGCCAGGTATTAGCTATTTTTTGGCCACTTACAGAGCAGAGAAGCTTATTATGAGCCTAAAACCCCTGCATCACAGAAAGCCTGTTTCAATCAGCATTACATCCTCCAGTTTCACTTCAACATCTCCTAAAAAGCTGTTAGAGTAAGTTTAAAACAAGGCTTTGGAAACATGCAGAACTCAACCAAGTTCCACACTCATCTTGTTCTTTTGACCATGTTGATAAGTGTGGTGGTATTTAATACCCCAGTCCTGAGCTTGTGAGGAAACTGTACAGCTGGAACTTAGTTCTGCGGGTTCAGTCTCCTCTGAAACTATTCACACCCTGCATGAAGCTTTTAATAATTTCTAAAACCTTCAACTTACACAGGAGGATGAAAAGACAGACAGAAAGAGAATCCAGTCTGCACTACCCTGCCTTCCTTTCCTCTAGATGGATGAGCTCCACCCAACACATCTTTTATGAGGGAAGCAGGAGAAAGTAGGAGACTATATTTTAATCAGAGGGGGCGCATGAAAAACTTTTCAGGAGGTGCATTTCCAACACATTTCTTGACTTCCATCTCCAATTCTGAACAGCAGCAGCCTCCCTCAAATCTGCAAAACTGAGCCCTAAACCTCAGGAGAGGGAATTTCCCTTGGGAGACCCACCACCTCCAGCTATGCTCCGAGCCAGAGACACTGCAGGAACAATTCCCTTTGGGATTGAACGTTTCCTCCCTGCTGGAAAGAGCAAGTGCAGACGTACAGAAAGGAGTTGGAGGTAGAGGATGGGGGACAAAGCCCAAACTTTTTCATCCTTGAAGGAAAAGGCACGTTTCTGTGTTTGAAAGGGGTTGTGGGAGAAGGTGGGAAGGGCTCTAATTGTGTCCAGATTGTTTTGTCCTTCCCCACTTGCTTCGTCTCTCTGGCAGGTCTGACTGTCAGTACCTGCAGCATTTCCAGCCCAGCACCAGCTAATTGTGGGCCTTATGTACATCCCCCTAGATCTAACCTGACACAATGCTGGATAATTGGCAGCTCCAGAGAACGGGGAGAGATGGGCATGGAATGTGAATTACCTCTCACACCTGCAGCAGGAAGATCCTCCGAGGCAGAGGCTGAAGTTGCTGGCAGGGAGCTCTGCCCTGTGCCCGGGGACACAGTGGCAGGTTTGCAGACAAAATGACGACTTAATTTTCCAGTGCTGCCAGTTTAAAGGTCCTGAAAACAAATATTCTCTGACAGGGAAAAGAAGGACAAAATGAAAGCAGACCAGTAGGCTTGGGCAAGAGAAAGCAGGGGGGAAGGGAAGGGGCACTAGAAATAGATATTTAGTAGTGGAATTTTGACTGTAAAAGAAAAAGTAATCACAAAATTCTCCCTCTCCTCGGAGGAGCTCACAGTGTGTCTGTGCATTTCTGTTGGTTGTCAGATAGAAAAATGTAAGTGGGACATTCTGCTGCTGAATCAATGTTTATTCGATAAGGTCAGTGCCACAGAAACAGGTTTCAGTCTAAAGTGTAGGAAAAGACTCTGAATAGCTGCATCCAAACAACAGCAACACATCTGCACCTTCCCAGCCTTCACTCAGAACACCAGACCCAGCCCTGCAAAGGTTCATGCACGGGCACCACTGAGCCTGCACAGCTCACAAGTACCCAATTGCTACAACACACTGGCTTCCACTAAAGAGACACTTTCTTGTTTACTCAGAAATATTTACTTTTAGTGCAAGATTAATCAGCACAGCCCAGAGCATGACAGCTTTCTGGTTTGTCTCTAGCATCCACATCCTCACACGAACATCAGGCTCCATCGTCCTGGGTTCCATCTCCTACTCCTTTTTCCTTCATACCCTTAAAGAAACCAGACCTTTAAGCCATGACTTAGAACCCAAGCTGTCCACAAAAGCCAGGCTTTAATGCAGCTTGCACTGCACCATCACACTCGAGTTCTTTCCTATTCTTTGTTCCTCCAGTACTTTTTGGGAAAAAGATTCTCCACTCTCATATTCCACAAGTTACCCATAAACACTCCAGACACTCCAAAGAGGCCTCCACCAGTCTTACAGAAGCAACACTCCCAACAGCTCAATCCCTGATTTCTGATACTTGTGAAGATATTCCCCACAAAAGGAAACTAAAAAGGGAATAGAAGCATCACTATGCACCTCCCTGCAGCTGTTTGTGAACCCTTTTCTCGTGGAATTTTGCTGGCAACAGGATGGAGGTGAAGACTTTGCTTTGGCAGGGAACAGACACATAAGAAGCCACACCAAGGAGACAGTGCCTAAATCCCCTCAGCTGCACAAACCAGAGTTTTTATGTTGTTAAACCATTTCCCTAAGAAGAAACACTCAGACACAAAAAGATAAATAAATCAAAAGCCACCTCTGCCACAAGAAAAGCAATGTTTGCTTCACTATCCCTCCACGCTCAGGTATGTGACAGTGAGGAGGAGGAAGGAAAGAACACCAGAGGTTTCCAAACATTCCTCTCAGCCCAAGCTTCACAAAAGCTCCATGGGGCAGGTAAGGGTTATGGCAACTGTTTAAAGATGGAGAACTAGTGCAGTGAGGCCAAATGATGCCCCTGGTGTCACACAGGAAGCCTGTGGTGAAGCAGGGAGCCGAGCACATCTGGCCAACATCAGCTCCAGAGGTCAGGATGGGGAAGGCAATGAGATGCCTCTGCACCAGAAGCTCAGTTTTATAAAGCAAACATCACACAGAAGTTGGAAAAATCACTGCAGTGAATCACACTTACTCAGTATTCAGAGACACGCTCATGTTACAACCACAAGCACTTATTTAATTAGAAAAATGATCTAATTGAGATGCATCCAAAATTGCCTCTGATACAACATAAGCAATAATATACGTAGCTAAGAAAATATGTTGGGTATGAAGGTGTCTGAGTTTGTGCACATGAGGGAAAGAACAGGGGTAAATTGTCAGACTTGCTCAGCAATAGCGCTGAATACATTTATTAAATGCAATCAAATTTTACAAGGCACTGAAGTGATAACACTGTAGCAGTGGCAAGTGCAAGCAGCAATAAATATCTTGTAAACAGAGAGGTCACAGGCCCAGGTGCTTACGAGCATGGGGAGAGTGGTTTACTGTAAGCACGGATTTTTTTCATCTTTCTTTTCTTGGAGAAAAGGTGAAACAAGACAGAACGGATTATTATTTAATTTATTGCAATAAATCAGGAGTCAAAGCAATTCAAATGAATTTGTAGCTTATCACTATGCAAAGAAAAATCATACCTCTATCATTTCAGATCTAAATACAATTACAGGAACAAAATAGCTTTATGTTTAAACCATCTAACTGAGCCTGACAGATGGATACTGTTTATATCCATTTGTATTTATTGAACACAGTAAAAGATTGCAGCTGTTCTGTCAACACCTAGCTGCTTCCAGGGTGTTTGGAGCTGTATATAAATATAACAGAATTTTATGGATAAATATATTCCACAGAATAAACATGCTGAAGATATTGTGATAGAACAAGTATTTACATTAACAGCCATAATACCTTGAACTGGCTTCCACTGATCTTTAAGCACTTCACAAAAGTATGGATAAAGCATCTGCACTCTCACCCTACAGACACAGAATTAAAGCTCAGAGATTTAAGTGCTGCCGAAGGATTTCACAACAACTCAGTGTGAGGGATGGGATTAGAAGCCGGGCCTTGCTGCAGGCTTTGTCTCCAGCGCTCTCAGTCACACTTCCCCCATCCATACCCACCTCTCTGCCTCTTTGTGCACAGCACCCGGGAGCCCGGCTCATTGTGAACTTGCACATATTCACTGCCTGTTCGAATCTCACGCAGCGCTGGGTCAATCAAAGCCAAAGCCAAGGCCAAGGCCCGTCAGAGGGATCCAATCTGTCCATCACAGGACCCCAAACCTGTGCCTCTCGCCGCCTCCCCAAAGCTCCTCCGAGCGGCCAGAGGATCAGAAAGAACGCTGTAATTAAGGGAAATACAATCCCACACCGCTCATCAGCGAGGTTTTGCATATACATAAGGAGCGATCAGCGGCGGAGAACGAGGCTGCTCCTCATGTAAATCACTCGCCCCACAAGCCCAGGCTTTGGAGCCGCGTGTGGGAGATGAGCACAGACTGCGGGTTTTCTGGGGGTTCCCCCCGCACTGCGCCCCGGGGGACAGCTTTGAAATAACAGCACACGGCTCATCTTCAGGTATTTTTTTTCCTTCTAAATTTCACGAATAAGTGTAGCCTGCGCTCCATCACAGTCCTTTGTGTTTACAGAACTGGACGCCAACAGAACTGAAAGGGAAGGGAATGATGTTGGTCGGGGGAAAAAAGGAGTTTAGTGAAACAATCTGAGAACAAGACTTTTGTGGGAGTCCTCTGGAGGCAGCTATTTTGAGTTGCTGAGGCTCCTGCAAAGAATTTCAGTGGAGGAAATGGAGCATTTTTCCTGCTATGAATTGCTCCCTTGCCTTCATGGTCCCTACACCCCAGGCTGTCAAAGTGCTGTGTTACCTGCTTTAATGCTTTTCAGAAAATAGAAAAGGACAAAGAAATTTTATGGAGCTCTCTGGATAGAGGAAATGGAAAGACTTTTAATGGGAGAGAAGAGCTGTTAATCTGGCAATGAGGAAGATGCTGGACCACACTAGAAAACAGATCAGAAACAAAATGGGATTTATCTGGGGAGAAGGAGTGTGTGTGTGGGGGGAATCCAACTTCCTTCCTGATTAAATTGCTAAATTCTCAGTCATTTCTAAGCAGTGGGAATCAGTGCTCATTTTAAAATCATTCATCAACTGATAGCCAAATTCTTTTTTATTAAAAAGGGATACCCCTCACCTCCACTCTGTGCCTGCCCAAGAGGCACCATAGGGAGAGAAAAATGGAATGAAAAGGAGAGCCAGCCTGCTAATTCCACATGGCAAACACAGGAACTGAGTGCAGGCTCCCTGATTCCCAGACAGGAGCCACATCCCCACCAGGCCACCATCATTTTTTTTGCATCTGCAAATATGCACGTGTGTGGCACAGCCACACAGGCAACAGCAGCATAATCACGTCTGTCCTGCCCTGACACCGAGCCCTGAACTCTGAAATGAGAGCCATCACCTCAGCAACTGAAAGGGCACATTAATAGTGTTGCCAGTTCAGCTCTCCAGAGGGTGGACATCTCCTGCCTGTTTATACAGGGCCAGGCACAACGGGGCTGATAGTTGCCTTCAGATCCAGGGAAAGCATCATTATCCTGGCTCTTCCTTGGCTGTGGTTGGCCAACTGTGGCTTTGATAATTATCCCATAGAAACTCAAAGCTGCTACACCAGCATCTTAAATGCAAAAATCAGACTCTGTTGCCATTTTTCCCACAAACATTTTTATAGCAGACAGCAGTTTCTACTTAGGCAGCAGACGGACCAGAAAATACTTCTTGAAATGCTTTTGAAGTGGAGATGGGACCACAACAGCAAATGCCAACCCCTCCCCTCCAGAGAGCACAGATATGGATGTGATGCTGCTCTGGAGCTCCAGGATTTGGTCCTTTCTAAAGACCATGGTGCTGAGCATTTGGGGTTACTTCTAATGTGAGAGGAGGGGTTTTAAGCATTACTTTCTTCTGAACACAGGACTAAGCAGAAGAGCAACATACCTCTTATATCCTGCCCCGAGAGCTTAAGCCAAACATGCCCAGAGCACAGCTGTGCCAGCAGCCTGTGCAGGGGACACAGAACTCACCCACGGGGATGAGCAGGCAGTGGAACAGGGCCTGTGTGCACAGGCACAGCACGGAGTTTTGGCAGGGAGGGGAGGCATAACAAGTCTTAGAGTACCTTTGGAAAACAATTTGGAACAAAGCAAATCAACAAAGATCCTTGAAGTTGTTTGTTTCTGCTCTAAGTTCTGCAAACAACAAACAAGGTGTCTGTACAGAGGTTCCTGCCAACAGCTGCCATTAACATAGATAAATCTTCCGTTCAAAGGAAGCCTCCAGCAGTCAGTTTTTCTATCTTAATTTGATTCTTTTGACTTTTTCATCCTGTCTGTTTTCATCTTTCCTCATTAAAAGGATTTTTTAAGAAAAGATTTAAAAAAAAAAAAGCCAAACATGACTAATTATTTTAATGAGCTACCAAAAAAGTATAGTTGCTGTCTACTCAGAATATAAGCAAATGTCAACATTGCATGAGGAGCAGAGGCAGCACAGCATCTTATTACTATACCATCAGCTCCTATATTTGATTAATGAAGACTCACAGGACTAATTTTACGCTGCTTCATTAAAAGCCTGGGGCAATTAGCATAAAGGTTAGACTACTTACATTACTGAAATGTTATTTTTTTCAAACAAAATAATTTGCTTCTTTTCCTTTCCCTTTGAAAGGAAAACCCCAATACCAAATAGACAAAGGGACTTGCTGTCTTTTCCAACTTCTCATGTAGAGAAACATGAATTGCTAAATCTCATCAAGGATTTTAGCAAAGCAGCTGCCCAGTTTCTACAAAAGGGCAAAGGCAGTGCTCTCCTGTAAAGCAACACCACAGACAAAGGGAACAGCCTTTCTGCTTGGAGCACAGGATGGTGATAAACTTAAAATTCAGCCAGCACAGAGAGGGAGGGGAAGAAATCGCTCCTTCCAAACAGCGCATCCATTTCTCACAGAACCAAACCTGTCTTGCAAACTCCTCCAAATGATGATCAAAGGTAAAAGCACATATATGCAACACTGCAAGGGCTTCATTGAGAGAACAGAGGAAGGACTGCTTTTGAACGTGCAGGTGAGCAGTTCTGTAAAAGCACATCCCTCTGTGCTGTTGATTCAGCATCACGATGGACAATAAACAGTGCAAGGGTCAAACCACCTCACCATTTCCCTGCCCCGTTTTCCCTTTCCTTCCACATGCTAAAGTAAAGGAGCCCTCTGAAAACCAGCTCCCTCCAAGCACCTCCTCCTCTGCTACAGCCCCAGGAATGGAATAAAAACATAAAAAAGCAGCAGCAGCCCTAAGGAACAGACTTGATGAAAAAGAAAAGCGAACTGCCAGACAACGTTTCAGTCTGCTCCCAAGCTGGTTTGCACGTGGGAGCTCTTGCCAAGACTTGCACAAGGCACTGCTCAGCCTTGCAGCCTGTGCTGGCACTCCAGGGGTTAAAGCAATCCAAGCCAGGCCTGCTGGAGAAGCACTGCAGCAGGAAGAACGACTTACAAATGATTTTTCTTGGCAAAGGCAGCTCATTGGAATAGTAGAAGGATTGTGCTTACTCCTCATATATAAATGCCAAAATGAGGCTTGCTGACACTTTCCTGGCAGGCCACAGCCCTTCCAGCGGCCCAGCACTTCCACCAAACTTTTGGAGGGACAGAAGGACACACAAGATGTTTCTTCCCCAACCAACTAAACCCTCCTCTCATGTGGCACGGCCCAGCATTTATGGAAAGCACCCATCCACCAGCAGCACCACAGATCCAGCTCAGCCTCTCCCTTTTCCACACTAAGGTCTGATTTTTGTGGCTGTGTGAAGCCACCAGCATGCATGAATTCTGGGGCTTACTGGTGGGGAGATGGGAGATTCATGAAGACTAATTTTAGACAAGATGAAGCCTGTTGGAACATTTGAATTTTGCAACTCGCTTAACCAGCAAGTTAAACGCTCCCTTACCCTGTTCTCCAACCCCTAATAGTTATCCTGGCTAAGAACTGGCAGGGATTTTAAGGTAACCTTTTCCCTGCTCCTCCCTCTTAGGGTCCACAGTAATTCATGGACCTTGAGAGCTGGAAGCTACATCCAGATCAGCATATTTAATAGACACTAATCTTCCTAAGGGTCTAATCCCTTTGTACTGCTTCTTTAGACTTACACTTTTGACTTCCACAAAAGTTCCATATGTTTGCCCTGCTAAAAGAATACAAAAAAGGAAAAGAAGAAAAAAAAAAACAAACAAAAAAAAGAAAAGAAAGGCTTATCAATCCCTATTCCTATCAGACTTACACAAACTGGTATGATTTAATTATTCACTGTTTCATCCTATGAAAAAGGGACTCCACAGCCACTCAAGAGGTTCATGGTAGGGCTTTAAGAAGATGAAGGTCAAATGGCTATTTTGGGGGTGATTAGCTTGTTAAAAGGCACAGGGATGCACCTCTGGCTTTTGCCTGGGGGCTTCTCTAGTGCATCACAGAGTGATGGCTGAACTATCATTTCAGCTGAGGAAAGAAGGTGATCCCTTCCCGTGACAGAGTAACTCCCC
The DNA here is from genome assembly GCA_013397135.1 of Pachyramphus minor. Lineage (NCBI taxonomy): Eukaryota > Metazoa > Chordata > Aves > Passeriformes > Tyrannidae > Pachyramphus > Pachyramphus minor. The sequence goes on from VYXB01006750.1 coordinate 946,935, forward strand.
CCTCCTCATGCCAGGCTCACTGAGGCTCAGGGTGACTGGTTTTATCACCTCCTGTCATCTCCCTCAATGTGGAGCTGCTCTCTGACACATTCATATTTAACAGCATCCAATTCCTAGTTTTTTGCTCTTCCTTTAATCTCTCCTGTTTCCCCTTGGAGAGATGGCTTTTTTTTTATTTTCTGGCTGACAACCTACAGCCCAAACCAATCTCTTCTTGCCCTCCAACAGTAATGAAAATACATGCCCAGAACTTCTCCAAATGTCAGTGTAGACACTCAGATAATTATTCTTACAAAGGCAACTGAGAAGAACAAATTCTTACCAGTGGATTTATATCAGGCTCCCCACCTCCATATGCAAAAATACACTTCTGCAAACTGAAAGGGAAGAATCAGTTCTCCAAAACATCATCATCCACTGCAGCCTTGCACCATGAGCAGCAGCTCTCTCACAGTTACCTTGGTGCTTCTGGAGCCCCCCACAGCCACAGATGAAATATCCAAACCTGACAGCTCTTCAAATCCCTTCAGGAAAATAAAATGGGCTAAAGCATATTAGATGAGACTGTAATTAATTTCAGCAGTAAAACCAGGAAATCTTTACTGGTTTAACTTTTTTTTCACCAGACTTTGATTAATTTCTGTACTAGGATTATGATGAGCAACTCCTGTTAGTTGTAATTTTTCTCTCCATGTTCACATCATAAATCCATGCTGCCAGTGATGCCCACTCAGACTGAAGGGCTTTATCACAAAACATCACCTCACATATTCATCCCACAGCAAGTGTCCTTAGTTTGATCCAATACACCCTGGCTGCACAAAGAGGAAATGTTTGCAGGCCAGTCAACTTCTTCTGTAAATACACATCCAGCATGGGGCTTCAGGACTGCCAGACTGCTTTACAAAACAGGCATTTTCCCTATGTCCAGTCTGGAAAGGCGAAAAGCCACATTCTCAAAATATCAAAAGGCAAGATACTGTGCAGCAAGTGGGAACTCAGTTTGGACCTGCTAATCTCCAAGAGCAGAATCACAGTAGCAGAAGCTGGGGGTGAATAAAGACAGACTTGAAGGAGGTTCACTGTGCTGTTGTTGCAGAAAAGAGAAATTCAGTCCTACAGTCCAGGTTGTTATGAGGAGGAGATGGTGTGATGGCAAAACAGAGAGAAACCTACGAGAGATATGTCGTCCCCACCACTGAAGAACACCCCAAATTGCCCTGATCTAACTGAGTCCTTTTTATAACTCCATTCCTGGAGCTGGAAGCTCAGCAATCAATCTTGTAAATTTTCAGTTTTCAAATCCAGGCAGGAGGTTTGTTTTTCTTGAGCAATGTGCCAACACTATTTCGTGCTGTACAGCTTCCAGTATTTTCTTAAGTGCCTTGAGAGGCTTGGCATGAAGGGCACTATGGAAATGGAGCTTTAACTGATCACTTCCAACTTCTGCCTTATAACCTACCTTCAAAAAGGAGGGATTTCAGCAGGAACAGATGCTCCTTTCCCTGCACACAAGGGGACCTGTGCTGGCCCCAGCACACGCCGAGCGTTTCAGCTGAACACGTAGTGCTGTGAGCAGTGGAACCCCCTGGGCAGGGTGGGGACCAACATCTCAGTCACCCAGCACTATGAATGGATGAGATTTAAAACAAACCCCTCACACTCCTCCAAGCCCATGTTACAAAGTCATGCTGGATATTTCTCTTCCAGCCAGCTCCGAGGACTGACTGACAATGTCCCTCCCCATCACAGAACCACAGTACAACCATGTAGGAATGAACTATTCCAGCTCCCAGACAGGTCAGCTACAATCACAACTTCAAATTCACTACCAGATGAACGTAGCAGAGCCCACTGGAATGAGCTCAGCTAACTGGAGTTGTAGTGGGATGACTAATTCATGACTAGCCTTGGCCAGGCAAACTCCTTCTCTCCTCTCAAACTTACGTGCACTATCCCCAGCTGCCATCCTGAGCTCACATTGTTCTTTGTCCAGCATTTTTAAAGATTTTTGAAAGAATATCCTAATTAATCTGTGGGGGAATTTAGGCTAGATTGCTTTAAGTATTTTTAGCTTAAAAATGCAGTGTTGTCAAGTATTTTCCTCTTTCCTATTTCACAATGTTCTCATGTGTTTCAGGCTATTACACAGCAGCATAAAGCAACTATAATCCCCAACATTATGCAACAGCATTAAAACATGGAATATTTTAGGGCTCCATGGGATTATTATTTAATCATGGTAATTTTTATGCCTTTCATTCAGAAGGACCCCCCCAAAATAACAGTATTCCCAAAATAGAAGAGCAGCTGCCTGTGAGACGCGACAAGGCAAAAACCTTCGCAGTGACTCATCAGGGCAGAGGAGGGAACAGCAACTCTTGTTCACAGAAAGACACTACTGAAGTTCTGCTGAGTGGGATGAATCTGGAATTCACCTTAATAGAAAGCATCTGAGGATTTTTGCTTATCAAATTGTTGCAGATCCACAGGCATAAAGCTGATAATAATAATAATAACAATAACAACAAAAAGAAGCCTTCTAGGCATATCTGCTTTGTCACTTCTAATGTAACCTGATTGCTACAACTCAGTGCTAACCCTGCTCACTTCCAGAACAACTTCCACCCAATTGTGTCAATATGTCTTGTAACCATTAATTAATTAAGCCACATGACTGTTTTGAATGCTAAGATAAATATTATTTTCCTTTCATGTCATGATTCAAAGTCTGTGGGGTTGCAAGAGAATTTAGATCAATTCTTCACTGCTCAAGAGAAAACAACCACAAAGAACAAAAGAGAAAAAAAACAAAGACAAAGCCATGCAAGGTGATCTAGGAAGGACTTGACTTTTGGTGCTGCAGCTAAGAAACCAGATAAGTGTCTAGGAGAAATTGAGAAGCAGCAATAGATACTTCTGCTAAAACAGACCCAAAACACTCTTCCCAGACGGGACATGAGCTGAACAGCAGCTATAGAGCTGTGGAGGGGGTGGCTGAGGGATGTGGGCTCACAGCTGCACACAGAGTCACTCATGGGACCAGCCCCAAGCAGGTGTATTTCCCTCTGTTTGGTGGAGGAACAAAAAAACCCTGTCAAGAAACAGCATTTAATTCCCACATATAAATAAATTTATGCAGTCAAGAAAAGGAAGGCCCTCCTGCTTCTCACCTTCTGCTTATTGCCCATTAATCAAAACACAAACTACTGAAGCTGACAAGACCTCCAAACAATCAGCAATTCTGTTGGGGGACAGACACACTCCCTGGTAATACCAAGGAGGTCTGGGACATCCCCCTTTGGGATCCACCCCACAAACTGTTGTTCCTCCCTTGTCGGAAGCAGCCCCTGCCCTGCCAGCCAGGCTCCTCCAACTGGGGACAGCATCACAGAATATCCTGCATTGGAAGGGACCCACAAGGATCATCAAGCCCAACTCCTGGCCCTGCACAGGCCCAGCCCCAAGAGTCACCCCCTGTGCCCCAGAGGAGCAGCCAAACCCTCCTGGAGCTCTGGCAGCCTTGGGGCTGTGCCCACTGCCCTGGGGAGCCTGGGCAGTGCCAACCACCCTCTGGGGGAAGAACCTTTCCCTGAGATCCACCCTGACCCTGCCCTGACACAGCTCCAGCCCTTCCCTGGCTGCTGTCCCTGGTCCCCCCAGAGCAGAGCTCAGTCCTGCCCCTCCTCTGCCCCTGCCCAGGGAGTTGGAACTGCACTGAGNGGGCATCCAAACACAGAAAAGTGGTTTGCACACAACCAACACTCCTGCTGGCCTGGCTTCACAACAAGCCCAACCAACCCTCTGGCTTTGTACTGTGCAAGCAAAATCTGCAAACCCCAAAAATATGAGGCACTTAAAAAAGTTGCAGGTTGACATTAAATACCTGATTTGATACAAAATTGAAAGCATAAAGCAACATAGAAATTAACATTTTAATTGTCCAGATTGTGGGATTGCTTTAGACATGGTACTGCACTGCTATTTGCTTTAGGATTTATTTAACAGCTAGACAGAAATAATTTGGACTTCAGAGAAGAGCTTGAGTCTTCCCTTTGAGAAAACTCAAGTTATATCTCAGTACTATATTTCCTTGAATCCAGAAGAGGAGGAGGATTCAGTTTCACAAGAAATAAAATCAAGAGACTAAAATTCCAAGTATTTGGGCTTTACACTCATCTTATGCAGGAATTAATTTTATCACATAAATAGACATAGATCTCTCGCTCCCTATTAACTCCTAAGGGGTAAGAGCTAATCTTGAGACTACTACTGAAGAAAGTAACCTCAGCATCAATTTTCATCTCTAGAGATAAGGAGCTCAGATGCTGTACTAAATCATGTGGTTCTTCATGCATTTTATTTTAAGTGAAATCAATTACTTCCTAAACTAATTGATATTCAGATGAGCTTGTAGAATATGCTTAGAAAAGGAGGGGTGGGGAAATCTCTTCTATACTTCATATAACTGGTTGGAGTTTGATCTTGGCACTTGAACTTTTCAGCTGTTAACACCAGAATCCACAAGTTTCCCCAAATCCCACCCATATACATCTCTTTTCACAACTATGTGGCACACATTTAGTTAAATCTGATGAAAGCAAGTCTCTTAGCAAAGAGAGATGGGCTCAGTTATCAAGCAGACAAGTATCTGAAGAAGTCCACATGCTTTAGAAACACCCAATTCAGGATGGAGGCTCCAATTTTTATTTTACCAAAAAGAAACTTCACACCTACCTCAATGATGGTGTGCCACCAATCACCTAAAATCATCTAACTCAACAAACTTGTTTGTGCCAACAGGTATTTTTCTCAACAGTAGATCTGCTCTGTTTTGAAATTGAATTTTGAAACAATAAGAGTTGTTTCACTGGCCATTGAAAAATAACCCTCATGTGGTGAGATCCCAAGTTTTCACCCTCAACAATTAAATGCCACTGCATTTTGAACCATTCCCTCATTTGGGAGAGGGAGGAGAAGCAACCAGGACAGTACTTTCTGTAAAGCTCTTCCCCATTCTATCAGTGCCTCAGCTTCCTGCTACACCAATTGTCATATAATTTGTTTAACTTCAGAAAGGGTGTGCAAATAAGCTTTTGGATGGCAGCCACAGGGAAGCCTCCAACACAGAAACTATGAAGTCTTTTTCTTTATGAAACACTCTCAAATCAATGTCACAAGTGACGATACCCAGGCACGTGTGGGATTGAGGTCAGGGAAGGATTTCTTATACTCTGCACACTTTTTGCTTAACATTTTTAGCTTTGTGCACTGCATCTATTGAGGTTTCACTTTTTCACTCACAAAATAATGCCTCTAAATGCTAACAAATCAAATCCTTTTCAAAATGTGTACTTGTCCTGCTGGTTTTCTCTCCATCTCAGACTGGCTCTGTACACAAAATCACCTCAATGCAAACTCGCTGAAAGAGTTTTAGGCTTTTTATAAACTGATCAGATTTATACAAGCCCAATGCAAACCATTCATCCAGGGCTCACTCTGGAACTCAGACTCACCTCAATGGGGTGCTCTGCATTTCTGGAAACTAATCAGTGTTTAGGGAAGGCATTGCAACTTTGGTGGGAAGAGCACTGGACTGGGAGACTCCTACTCTGGGCTTCCTGTAGCCAGGCCAGTGAACTCTGAAATCCCATTTCACTCTGTACCAGTTTCCCAAGTGCACAACATTAGCTCTCAGTTTTGTCCTGTGAACCACATGACAGTGACACAGCAAAGAGAAGAATTACCAAAGGGATAGTTAGAACAAACTACACTTGAATAGAATTTTCTTTTTAGAACATTTGTTTGGTTTGGTTTGTTTGGTTTTTTTTTCCACAGATCTGCTGTTCCCCTTCCAGCAAAAGCTGTAGCAGTTCAAGAAAGATTTTAGGCATAGAGTAAAACTGTACTATGTAATAGAATTGATTGGGAAAATTATTTCATTAAACTGGTGCAGTTCACTCATGCAGGAAATAGTATTTTGATTTGGGGATATCAATTTAGCATAAATCAGTAATAAATCTATTTAAGATTTAGGTACATCACTGTGGTTTTCTTGTCTAGGGAAGAGCGTAAAAGAGTACAGTTGAAAATATCATTAGAAAGAAACAGAATCATGAAAGCTCATGAGATCAAGAGCTTCAAAATCTTGAAATTATTTCAGTTAGTCACTCTGCTAAAACAGAAACACTTCTGCCAGGTGTATCCTCACATCCCAGTGTGCTGCAAAGCACGTGGCTGAGGCTTGTGATAAAGGCATACAAGAGATCATGTATATCAAGTGCAATGAAAGTATTTTGTTATCTTGCTTACCCTGGATATAAAAGTGTTTTTTATCTAGCTTACCCAGGCAAAGCTGGGCTGCCTGGTCCAGATGCCATATTTCTCCAAGAAGAATAGTTGCACACCAAACTTACATGGAATCTGGGCCAGCTCCACAAGAGGAGGTTTTTAGGGAACATGGAAAAACAATGCTAAAAACCTCCTTTCCTGTGGCATTCTTAACCATTATGAGAGCTCTCCAGGAAATTTAAATTTAATTGTGTAAGACAGACAAAAAAGGCAAAAGCAACACGAATGAAGATGAGTAGATGAGTGCACAGATAAGGTATTCCAGCCACAGAGTAAAATCTGAGCTCTTGCTACACAGCAGTCAGTGGAAGCAGACTGGAACTAGAAGCACTTGGTGCCATTAAACCAGTCTATGGAGAGGCAGCCCAGTTCTCTAGTATTAGTGTAAAGAAATTGCCACTAGATCAGTCAAAGCCCACAAGAAGACTCAATAAGCAGGGAGGGCTGGAAGAAGCCTTGCTTTCCATTTGCTTCTCCCTGGGAAGGTATTAGAAGCCTTAATAAAATAGCTAAATCTGCTTCATTTGGCCACAGGCTTCCTTCTTCTGTTGCCCCTGTGTGAGTGTAGAGCCTATGGGCATCCTGAGCATGTAAACTTACATGAGGAGCTCCAGAGACAAGAATTTCATTTGGCTACAGAAATCTGAATGTTTCTAAGAGAGCAATTTGCCTTCTTACACTGGTCTCCAAGAGATTCACCCATCAAAACGCATAAACTGTTGAATTGAGTGGGGCTACAGCCTGTGCTAACACTGAGAGCACTCCTGTAACAGCTCCAGTCCCTTTCTGCTATCTTTCATCTGCTTTAGCTCACTGTTGCTGGTGTATGAAATTTAAAGAGCTCTGAAAAAGATGTTAACGAGCCCTAAAGAGGAGAGTGCTCTTGCGATAGTCGTTCCCAGGAACACCTGTGAACTATTGAGTTTAATTAGTCTACAGCTGGCACTGAGTGTGTGTGGAAAGACAGAGGATTTATTATCGGATTGCCAGCCCTGAGATTGGCTCTTCCAGCATGTTTTTTTCCTGTTTGTTTGTTTTGTGATAAAGGCCACACAGAGAGAGAGAGAGAGAGTGTAATTGTTTAACTAACAGGGGATTCCCTTCTTGGAAAGGGTGCCAGGCATGGTAGCACTGGGATGATGGGAAGTGCCTCAGCAGTGAGGGCAGCTGGCAGGGTGAGATGTGCACCCCAGACCTGTTATTTAGCACAATTTACTGCCCAATCCACACACTGTAACTACAGAACAGCTAAGGCCCAAATTTTCATTTCAGTAACACATTACAGTTCTTTTTGCTACTCCTCAGGACTCCAGTCAGCTCTTCGTGTATCCTAAAACAAAGCTGAAATGTGGGAACAGCCTCTGCTGCCTCTTCATTCTGCCATCTACAACACCCAGTGACTTTCAACACAAGGTAGCTATTCTAGCATTGGTTATTCCACCAGCATCCCACACAGCCGCATGTATTTTCATCAGTGACAATGAATTAGTTGTTCATCCTTAAATATCTGCACCTCACATGCCTAAAATCCTGGCTGCACTCCTACATGAAATCAGTTTTCTCCTCTGCCCTCATATTTACTAGTCAGAGCTTTTAGGAGAGAAATGAGAATATGCCCCACACATTATGCAGAAGCCAAGCAGAGCCACAACTCAGACCACCCGAGGCCTTGACTACACCCACCTCAGCCAGCACAGTCCCCAGGGCAGGCAGGGCCCTCCTTCACAGCAGCAGCTCAGTCTGGGTTAGAAGCTCCTGGCATTCTCACAGAAAGCAGCCACAATTTGGAGTCTTTTATCTTTGAACAAGTATTCTCCTACCTGGTGCTAAATTCAAATTACCTCAACAGAAACAATGCCCTACTTAAACCACAATGTGCAAAATAATTATCATCCTGACATCATCTTTACTGACAGTAGCTCGTCTCCACAGCCAGAGTACGAGATGCTTCCCAAGCTGATCGGACTTCATCCTGCCATCACCTTGACACTGCCAAGTCAGTTGTGCTGACATTTCTTCTAGCTGACATCGGAAAGCCTTCAGTAAATCTCTACTGACATCTTAAATTCTCTTCCTCTCCCCCCTCCCTCTGCCCCCCATACTTTCCTGCTGTCATGTCATCTCCATAAAATTGCCCTGCCCTTGTTTCACTTCATTTTGACATCCTATTGTTATCTCCACAGATCCCCTTTAGTGCGGTGCTTCTGTCACAAAGGCACAACATCTCCAAAGACCTGACACGGGAGCACCTGGAGAAGTGAGCTGGGAGCCTCATTAAAACGAATTAAATGTCTGTGCTATTACTTCTACCCCTTCCCAGTAAGTTAATTCTCAAACCACAGCCTCACCCTGCAGTGCTATAAAGGGCTTGAGGAGTGTGGAACCTGCACACCTCGACTCCCAGGCTCATCCCTGTCTAAACCCCTGGGGAGGATACAGAGGCCTGGCAGGGGGAGAGCAGGTAACAAACTGCCCAGTAGCTCTGCAATGCCAAGGTTTAGAAACACCTCAAAACTTCATGCAGTGTAAGTCTGGAAAACACAACAAACGCTGCAGTGAGTCCCTAATTCCAGCCAGGCCGGGCCAGCCAAGGCCCCGCGCTCACCAGGACCAGGGATGACATGGGATACGAACAGAAACAATTCCTGCATCAACCTTCCCACACCTTCAGCCCCACGGACACAGCTCCCCAAACCTGCAGCCCCAGGGATGTCGATCAGGACCTTCCCAAACCCAGAGCAGCAGCACCACCCTCACAGGACAGGGCCAGGCAGCACCTTCATTCCCCCAGCCCAGGGGCCCTCATTAGCAGGTTCATCACCTCTCATTAGTGGGTTCATCACCCCTCATTAGCAGGGCCTGTCCCCACACCTGGCCCCAGGTCACTGTGGTCCCTCAGGCTGCAGAGACCCCTCAGAACACATGGCCAAGGACCCAATTCCACACGGAATATAATCAACAGGCTTTAAAATTCCCTCTGTGAGGGAACCCCAGGCCTATTGCTCACCCCAGGAAACAGCAACGAGATGTATTTGTGCCTGGTGGGGTGGGGAAAGCAGGGAAACAGCCCTGGGAAACCACAAGGGAGATAGAATCCATATATGCTAGTGTGGTGTCTGACCTATTTAATGCTAATATAATATACATAGAATTTTAAATTACACTATACACATGGAGTACTTCCTGAAATTCAGTTATACATTTTGAGATGTAAATAGATACATGTTCTAAAAGAGTAATTAAGCTGTCCATGCAATTAAAAAGCACAGGTTTTGTTTGTATATGATTTCATGCAGATTTTTCTTTATGGGTAGACCATGAAATATAGTGCTTTCTGACACCAGATATTTTTGTCTTTGCTTATTGATCCACATTTCTTCAACCTGTAAAAATCACTTACAATCCAGGAAAGCCACAAGGGCCAGACCAAGAGCCCACAACTTCAGATGTTGATGCGGGTTTCATATACGCCAAAAAACAAACCAACAAAATGAAATCTATGTAATCCTAACCCAAAAATGAGGGAAAAAAATCCCTCCAGCTATTCCCTGAATCCTAAATCTGCAGTATACAGTTCCTGCAGGGGGGTGGGGGGGAAAGCCAGTCTAGGAGAAAAAAAATATCCAAAAACCCCCAAACTGAGAAGCCATAAACGTGTGCATTCTATGACGGAGATATCAATTAATCAACTTCTGCTACATGTATTTTATGTATTTAGCATGCACCTACAAGTTCCTCCAAAAGTACATCTGCAAGAAATACATAATTTCCTTGTTTTCTTTAAAAAACTCCCATAACCTATTCCTGCCTCTTTCCCAGCATGTCTGTTCTCTTGTGCTCCCCTGCTCCCACCAAAGCTGCAGAATCCGGCTCACAGGTCTGAAATGAACTCAGCAACTTTAAAAAATGATGTCATTAAAACAACCCAGTGAAACCTGCCCACTTGGATGCATTTACAGCACAGCACCTGAGCTCCCATCGGCCAGGGTTAATCCTATATATATTCGTGGAAATAAACTACCCACAAGCTGCACGGCATAAACATCTACAGCAGTTGCAAACAATGAGATTCTGCCTAGATAAGCTCTAATTGTGTGTTTAGGTGGAACAATTAACCCTCCTGTGTGGGGAGCAGCCTGAGGACATGTCCCAGGTTTCTCTGGTGGCATTTCTGTGTTTGACCCCATGAATCCACCGGGTTTGGCTGCGGGGCCTCGCAGAGATGCTGACTGGGAACGGGTGGCTGCACGTTCAATAACCCAGGGAATCTTTGATGCAGCTATATTAGGGATGCCATTACTACACATTTTTTGATCAACAATACATCAGCACATTTTGCTACTGCTGTTAACTCTCTGCTGTGGTTCAGAAACAAATGCTTGAGGACATGTACTACTCCACTCCTACTGCGTGTACAAGAGATATGCTGCTGTATCCTCCTTTGGAATATGACTGCCAGCAATGAAAATGAATATTGAAGAGACGGAACACGGTTTGGGATGCATTTCCCTGGCTTTTGTGAAACATTTGTTCACCAGATTTGCTAACTCTCAAAATGCAAGCACACACAAGAGGTCTGCTAATCCAGGGAATTAGCAAGGTATTGCTCCAAGAGATTGCAAGACAAGAGTGCTCTGTTTCGTACAAACGGGCTGTAGACAAGAAATCAGTACACTCTATGAACAACTCACCCATTCTGCCTAAGATCTAGAAAAATATCAGGTGATCAAAAACAAAACAGAAAAGATTTATGTTTGCAACCTTTTGAAACAAAGGCTCCTGGGTTGGGATTGTTTTTCTCCCCCTTCTGAGCTCTGATAGTCTTCAAAGACTTCAAACCTTAAAGCATAAGAAAATAATATTTAAACACATCTGAAATAAAAGAGCCCAGTTGCTATCACGCTGTGATTATCAGCACTGCTGCCAACAACCCACACTGGAGCCAGAGTCTCTTGGAACACCATAAATTCCCAGCTGCCTTAAAGAACACGTGCCTTCATCTATCTCTGAAACCCTGCAAGGTCGGGGGAAGGCTTGTACTTTGCTGCATACACAGAACACAAAATGTGCAGTGCAAACAAAGAAATAAATAATAAAGTAGCAATATAATCAGGTTTTCTGAATAATTCAAGTCCCATTCTTAATGGTGAGAGGAATACAACAGAGGTTGCTGGTTTGGGGATGCTGAGACAACCCAGTAGTGGGGACAGAGGGTTTATGATCCATATGAGTCTCTCCAAGATGGGGTCCAGTTGATGAATTGTTCCTTTCCAGGCAGAGCTATTTGGGGTTTGGATGTTTACAACAGGATTTCCATGCCACAGAAAAGCATCACTGCTACACTTTTTCATATCCCTTAACAGATGTATTAATACAATACACTCTTCCATAATTTGTCCTTTCTTGTAAAATCCAAAATTACAGGGCCAAGTGCCCAGCAGCTTTACACACTTCCATGTGGACAGAGACATGGTTTGTACACATCTGTATTTGTTTGCACAAACATACACATGAGGAATTTATTTCCAATTGTGGCCACACATGCAACATAAATATTTTTAGAGCAAGGCATCAATGTTTATCAGAGAAAAAAGATCATAAATCAATTAATAGCAAGAGGCCTTTTCCTGCAATAGAGAACACAGTAGTAGGAGCATTTATAACCCCTCCACTTGCAATTCCCCACACTGGCCATACAGTCACACTGAGAGCTTGACACAGCAACTGAGTCAGCAAAGTTGCTCTGTGAGCCCATTCATGTTACAGCATGTAAGACTCATATTTTACTTTGTGTGGACACTCCACCAAACAGTGCACCAAAAAAAAACAAAAAAGAAAGAGAGAGAAAGCAGCCCTACAGCCGTGAAAATCTGACATAACAGTACATAATTCCACCCTCACTCAACACCTAAAACTGGAAGGCAACCTTGAAAACCCTTCAACATACGAAAAAAAGGAGGATGCACACCCCACCAATACACAACATGGAGCTCTTCCAAAAAAAAAATCATATCTGCTTTCCCCAGAAATTCTTCCTACACAAATCCAGTGATACTGTGCCTAATCCTGCTGTTGACAGCAATCCTGGATTGCTGTTAGTGCCTGGCTTGTCCTGCAGATCCAGCCCGACAGTCCCTGGGGCAGTGACCCGAGCACGGCTGCTGCTCGCTAGGTTTGCTGCTGCAGGCACCCACGTCCATGCACCCTGTCATTTCTGCCTTCAGGGCTCATTCTCATTAATTATGACTCACAAACCAGAAAGAAGCCATGCAAACTGAATTCACAGAGCTCCCAAACCAGCCCACAGTGTCCATCCATCTACACATATGGAATTTTTAACACAGGTGAAAGTCAACGTGCCCACGTGTGGCAGCACTGAAGTCTCCCAAGTTCTTCTCTCATGGCAGATTTATGCCCAGGACTTGCTTAGCACTTTGCTCATCCCCCAGCATTTCCAGTGGTCTTCCCTACACGAAGTTACCTGAATTTGCCTCCTGAATCCTCACCTTCTCTTCTAAAGAGGTGAGCAAGCAGTGAGTCACAAATCCCTCTTTCTTACCTCGGTTCAGTACTGCCATTAACTAATAAGAAAGCAGGGGTGGAAAGCAGTTCTTTAAGTATGCTATTCACATAAGCCTCGTTTTTGCTGAAAGAGCACCAAAAATAAACCCCTCAAAAATCCAGTCTCTCATATTCTCATAGCTTATACCTCCATTCAGCTTCAGTAAGCCAGCAACAATATTGCATGCCCAGACTCCATATCACTGGGATCACTGGGGCTTGAGTAAAGCAGGAATTTAGCCAGCACCTACTTAATTCCAAATTCATTTAATATCTCTATACCCTCTCCACAAATAAGCCTTACAACATTATGAGTTAATCAAGCCAGGCACTAGTGAAATATTTTTTTAAAAAACCCTTAAATCTAGTAGAAGATTACTGCATTCAACCGTAGAAACAATTTTAAGCCTAAATTTGGCAAGACACATTAGTTGTATATCGAGCTAATTACTTCCAAGTGTCCAGGAAATACAATTCAGTAATTACAGCTATATTAGCTGGATGCAAGCAAAGCAAAAGGCTTATTTACACCAAGTGGGTGAGTCACCCTGGCCACCCTACACAGCCCAGCCCTGCACAGACAGGCTTTGCTGAAGAGTGACCCAAATTCAAGAGCTAAAGGTGCTCATCCTGCCCTGGTTAACAGTGTGAAGGACTTGAAGGCTTGTGAGCACTGACATGTGGGCACATTTGCAAGGCATCAGCACCCAAGGAGGCCAAGCTTTTGAGGAGCTCAAGTGTCTCTTTGTAGCACTAACAGGGAGCTCAGATTTTCCAAAGTGCTCAGTCCCCAGTGCCTGCTGGTGTTATGCTGTGCTGCCCTGGGAGCCAGGCTGTGGGTGAAGCAACAGGGCTCCAAACCCTTCTGCATCCTGAGGGAAAACACCTCTCACTGACCATGGCAATATCTCACTGCTCAGACACCCCAACTGTGGAGAGCACCATGCTTGATTTACACCAGGAGTATCAAACCCCGTTCAGAGAGATGTGGGCAGTGCAATGATGTGGCCAAGCCAGCTTGGTGAGCTGGCCAAAAAACCTACAGAGATGGGGCTGAGCCAGCCACCACCACAAGCACAGCTCCAGCCCCTAAGAGCTTCCAGACCATCCCCACTCTAGGCCATCTCACAGGATGTGTTCAGGGCACAGTTTTTACAAGGCATTTTCCTCCTGGCTGAGAGCAGAGCTCACACTAAATTAAATGACATTAAAGCCTGTCATCTGTATCCCCCACAGAAAAGATACTCCATCATCATTGTCAAGTGAAAACCTGGAAGCCAAGCAGGAGGCAAAATAACCCCTGCTCCCATCACGCTGCTCTAAAAGCGCTTTGCTCAGCTGACAGCAGAAATGGATTTCATCATTCAGCAAGGGAAAAATACATTGTGGGACAACATTTCCAGTTCAGCATTCTCCACCCCTACATTTTCCACAATAATTAATAACCAAAGCTGTTAATGTTTAAATGATCCACGCTCTCCAGTCATCAATTCCTCAAGAGGCTTTCCAGTGGGGCTAATACTATTAACTGTGTGGGTGCCTGAGGATACAAACTGTTTAGTGGATGAAAGGACATTTCTGTACTGTATCCAAATATTTAGGAACTCCCTTTTAAAGCTGAACTGGCTTAATAAAGCATTTGGGTTCCTAAGGTTTGTGTCCATGCTGAACTCCAGGGTTAAAGGGAAGAACGTTTTTCCCAACCTCCAGCACTAACAGACATTATCTAATACTTTTCCCCATTCCAAAAGGGCCAGAGCATCCAACCTATTTCCAGTCTTCACAGCAAACCATTATTCAGGGAGAGCAGGCAGTGATCAGCCAACCCCAGGAAAGCTGAACAACAGGCATGGAGATGCTTTCTCTAGTTTCAGACAACACTAGAAACTAAATCACTCCCAGCCATGGCTCTGGGACTCTGGTTTTGTTTATTTGCTTAAGGCCTTGGGAACCTTTGCAGTTACCAACCCACTTGTCAGCACTTAAAGCAAGAAAGAATATTTTAGCATGGAATTATAATCATGATAATAACCAGTTTTCCTGCCCTCCCTTCTCCAGTCTCTCCCTGCCCACTCCCCCATCTCAGGATTAACACAGACGAAGGAAGCTTTTAAGACCAAAGCAATTTCTCAGTTTCTTTCTTTCTTTTTTTTTTTTTTTTAAGCTTAATTTTCAAAGAGCCAAGGGGTACAGAAGTTCATCCTGCCTGTGTGTGTTTCCCTATCTGTCCCCCTTCTAATAACTTTTGAAACCCACTAATTTCAAGTAAATTTGACAGCAGGGCAGAGGTCCCCACAGCACCAAGTCCCAGAAGTTCAGTGAGGAGACAAAGTGAGGAGGCGCCTGGCTTCTCTCACCTCCCACCACAGGGAGGGCTGGCTGTGAGCTCACACCTCATTAGACAGCACAAACCCACAGAGGAAATCAATTATGAGATAAAAGTCCATCAGAAACCAGCCTTCAATCATCCTACTGCTCATGCAACGACTTGATTTTTAATTCTTCTGACAGCCTAATAACAAGGGCTGCTGTGGCCCTTCCTTGGGCAGCAGAGGAGTAAATACATCCAGACCAAAAAAGGCATCCTTGTGTCCTGCACCACGAAGAGGGTGCAAGGGCAAAGCATTGTTAAAATGGTCACCAGGTACAAAGAGAACTCTTGGACTTGAAGAATTTGGTTTTTTAACTGGGTGGGTTTAGGGCCACATGCTTGATTGCAAACATGAACCAAAAAATGGATGTTTTCCCCAGCAGGCAAAGTTCAACCCGTTCCAAGCAATACTTTGGAAACACTGAACTTTTCCTGAATGTTTTGGTCTCTCATTCCTTTTCTTTGTTGCTTCAGATGCCAGGGAGGTACTTCAGGTCACTACTTATCTCTGCACTACCAGGCTCTGCATAAGACATGGACACTGCCACGTGGCCAATGGCCAAGGGCCCGATTTCCCCAACCTCACCACCCATGACTTGAGCTCCCACTTGACACAACAGACTTCCCTAAACAGCTCCCACCATCAGGATCAGCTACACTTGCCGGAAGGATTCAAAACAAAACAAAATCCAACAAAAAGCAAAATCACCTTAAGTGCCTTGCTGACAGCTGGGCTCTTTCTTTTTCCACTTGGGGACTCATTTCTCTAAAACAGAGGCTTCATTCTTCAACATAACACTTCAAATACATGGAAAATCTGAACCAGACCTATCACACCAGGCTACAGTTTCCAGCAGGATGGTTTAATGGGCTCGTTGAAAGCATTCTTCAAATGTTTCATTCCTACCATTCCTTTCCCTTCATGGTTCTTCTTTATGGACAGATGCATGGGAAATGGGGCAAAATTGGGTCCAAAAGGCTCAGGCAAATATGTCTGAGCATGTCATGAGTTCTGTGTGTTATTGCCAAGGCTGCAGATTGATTTCTTTCTGGTTTTTCTAATAGACATGGCACTTGCCATTCAAACAGACAAACCCAGACTAGCTGCAGATAAGCAGGGACTAACTGAGCTGGTCCCAGGGTGCAGTGTGGGCTGTGCAGCTCCACAGGTTGTGGATAACTTGGGTCCATCTATATGAGCTGTGGAGACAATGATAGCTGCCATTGTATCTCTCAATGGAGCACGAGGGAGTGCATCTCCTTAGAAAGATAATAACTGGGAGGTAAATATGGCAAATGCCTTCTCTAGTAAAGGAGGCATGCAGGCTCTCTGGCCAGCCAGCAAAATTTGTCTCCCCTCCCACCAACTTCTCCAGGATCCCTGTGTCACTTGGACATGTATAATGTATACTTGTATACATATAATGTATGTACAGTCTTTATTTTTCAGGCTGAATGCTTGAAACCATCGTTCCCGACTTCCAAATAAATCTTTGAGGGCAAAAAACAACCCTTCAGGAGCACAACAGGAAACAACCAGGTTTTAAGTGGATGAATGTCTAAGTCTGTGAAACTCAGGATACCATTAACTTGAATCTCAAGTCTTGGGCATCTCTTCCCAGATTTACAGCCATACCACAAAAGTGCATAAATGTCATTGTCAGAGAAGATCTCAGAAGGTAGTTCCTACTACAGTGGAAAAGGCTTCTTTATAGGTATTACCTACAAATAATTCTGATTTGTGCACCTCTATTACTAACTATGAACTCAATTCTTCTGCTCTTCAGCACAGTGAAGACACTGGAATGGAGCCATCAGTTACATACAGAGGAGCTCAAGGAGCTGCTAAATGCTTAAATGCTGGAGATTCAATAGCAGGGGTGGTCCTGCTTACCTGAATGCAAACTGCAGTCATCAGCACAAAAAGAAGAGATTTGGATTAAGAAGTGATGCAGCTTTAAGAGCGTTCTGCCTCCGTAAATCAAAGCCAGACTCTCAACCTCACAATGTCGTTTTCCTGTGGTTCTATGTGTATTCCCACCAAAGAACATGCACCAGTGTTTGGGCACTGGGTGGGGGCTCTGGGAAGGGAGAGGACTGCAGTTCAGGTGGGGGGGACCAGGAGAGGAACACCACAGTTCAGGTGGAGAATCTGAAGCTGAAATACATTAGATAGACTCGAGAAATCATCTCTTGTAACTGGTAGTACAAATTGGCTTTAAGAGACATCTCAGCTGGCACATGTATTCCCTGCTGAACAGTGATACCTATTCAAATGATCAAAACCTGTCAGTTCTTAAATTCAGGATAAATCCCAGACCTCAGAAACAGGCAAATGAAAAAAAAAAAAAAAAGTTCAAAAGCAGTAAGACAGCAAATGTTACTCTCAGGACCAATCTCTCTGATATGCCTCAAGCTTGCTAACAGCATTCTAATGCCACAGGCATGTTACTTTCCTTTGCCCTCATATTTTATTTCAGCAAAGCCCTGTCCTAATAACTGATTACCAAATACCAAACAAGCTGTAGTGTTATCTTGCCAGCTGGTGAAATATTTAGGTCCATTTAAGTGCCATGCAAAAATGAGTCTGGATATATGGGCTATAGCAGGCAGAAATAGGAGTTCTGCATTCAGAGACAGGAATGTCCTATTGAGATCCATTCCTCACTCCCGAAAAGTGCATGTGCCCTCTCGCCAAATCGATGCAAAGCAGCAGTGCTGCTGCCATAGGATAAAATTCCTCCTTCACATTTAATGTGGAAATTACCATTCCTCCACCACTCCTTTCACAGCCAGCTCCTTCCCTCTGGCCAGGCTCACCTGAGGAAGTGCCCACCTGGGTAGAAATGAGGGCTCTGCAGAGGGGATGTGTGTCTCGGTGAGGTGGGGAGGAGTAATTCCACTGATTCCCTGGCTGTGGGCACCTCCAGGGATGGAAGGGGTAAAGGACACTGCAGCCCTGGGAGAGGGTCACTGACAGCCACCCCCCTCCTGTCCCTCCACATGGAGCAGCACAGAACAATGCTCAGCACCAGGAGCACCCAAACACCAGGGGCCAGCGCACCAAGGTCTGTGGTGGCTCCTGGCAGCCCCTGCCCACAGGGGCAGGAAAGGCAAAAAATGTAGATCCTGGGTTCTCAGTGGCAAGAAAAAAGCACCAGGGAAAAGGAGTGTTTGCTATTTTGTACATCTCAACAGAAACATTTGGTCTGTAATACGCCAGACTCCTTACAACCATTGTAACCTCCTCCTTTCCAACCCACGCTGTTTAATTTTCCAGGAATATGCAAGCAGGTTTTGAAAAACTGCCCATTGGTATTTTTAGGACCACTGTCCACTTCAAAAATCAAAATGTACATTTTCAGAGCTGTGACATAGACAAACTTGCTTCAGCTTTTTCTAAGGGCATTAAGAGTCACAGAAACCACTGTCCAGGAAAGACAGGAGGGAGCCCGGGAGCAGCAGCAGCAATGGTAACTTTAACTCAGTCCAGGGCTTTGTGTTCCTGCCCCACTCCATCCTGTGTGCTCACAGCACCTAAGGATGTGTGGGAAGTGGGAACAACCCACTAAGATAATTTTCAAACCAAAGAAACCAAATTTCTGCCCTACCCAAAGGAGAACAACGAAGTAATTGCAAGTTTGCCCCTCAATCATTGCTTGCATCCAGATTGCAAAATGTTCTCTGGGTCTGGCAACAAGGATCGAAAATAGCCTTCAAACACCAGTTTTTGAAAGATTTCCAGTCCAACAGCTCAGGGTCTGGATAAGCATCCAAATGTCTAAGTCATGCTCTGAATCAAACACATGTGCCACAGCAGTTGTAACACACCTACAAGTCTTGATCTTTACACACTGCTATGAAGAGCATCACTCAAATTTCTATCAAGTGTCCAAAATTTCAGTGCTTGAAAACCCACTTTTGCAGCAGCTGCACAACTGGAATCATCACCAACTCACAGGCTGTTGTTCTTTCAGCACAGTCCTCTCTGGTCTTTCGTGTGAGACAGACAGTTAAGTTTGACTTTATTTGCATGACGCTTGCCAAGACCTGTGAATTGGGAATTAATAGCTCCCACTGCTCCCACATTGCAGCCAATTTTACTGCATTCACTCCAGCACATCTCAATGTACAGAGGTCAGATGCAATTTTAATGAGCACCTCTACTCTTCTATTTATTTTAATACCTTTATTGCCCCATCAAGTTTATAATAATTACGCATATTATAATTACAGAGAATTAAACAGTCTCCTTAAATGTATCCCCCATTATTTTATAATCAATTAAAATTAATAAAATTGATTGTAAAATCTCATGTCTGGTGTACAGTAAAGTCTATTCTCATCATTACACAAAGCTCTACTTCAGTAATGGCCAGCTACAAAAATTTCTGTACTATCAGAAGGTCTATAATAATCCATTTTCTTTACTGATCTTCTGATACCTTAATCCCTTCCTCAGAAGGCTTGTTCCAGAGCCAGCTGCAGAGGGCTGCCAGGGGAGCTGACATGTGGCACCAATACAAGCAAATCCAACCTCATGCTAGCTGTGGCCAAGCCCTGTTGCTCCAGCTGAGCAGAACATGGGCAGAGATGGGATGTGGGGAGCACAGTGCTCTGCTTCCCTTTCCAGCTTAGGCTCCCCACTTGGTAACAGTGAGAAGAACTCCTCAGGAAAGCAGCACTTTCCCAGCTAATCAGACTCAGGATGTTCTGCTCTCTCTTATATCCTCACTTCCCATCACCTAGAGACTTTGTGCTTTCCCAGCTGCTCAGCCAGCTCCACTCACAGCTCTGCTGCCTTCCAGCTGGGGGTTTCCTTGGCAATTATATCTCTTCAGTTGCTGAAAGCATCAGAAAATGACCCCAAAAGACCTCCCTTCTCCGTAAGACCAAAGAGGAGCCAGTGGAATCACAGAGGTAATACAATTTTCAGTGTAAGTACATTACCTCATGGAACTTCTTGCCACAGAGTCCTCCCAGGGCAAACAGCTTGACAACCACTCAGTGTCTGTACTGCTCAGCTCAGTACTCACCAGCAGCAGAGAAAGGAGCTGGAACAAATGTCACCCACTGGGCTAGTCTGGCCTTTTCTTTTCCTATTTTGGGGCTATTTTGGGAGAGAAGGGTCTAGAAAATGAACTGCCAAGAAAAATGATGCTGTGATCTCTGGGAAACCAGAGTTACAAGGTGAGGACTCGTGTCTGACTCTACCCAAGCAGAACATGCTTCCGCCTGACTGCAGAGCTGATGCACCAAGGTCCTCGAGAAAATGAAGAGGCAATCTATAAAACATCACCCCAAACCCCAGACTTTCTGTAAAGCTGATGGACCTAACAAGAACTCTCTTCCCACTGAATTTCCCTGGGAGAACTTTGCTTATTAATTCTACAAACCAAAGCTGACTTGCTAAACTTTGTGACCAAGCAAACACAGAACTGGGCATTACTCGCTGCATTTTGCCTTTGTCACCCTGGTGTGCAGTTTGGTTTCTCTATGCTTCAGCTTCCTTCATTATTTTTATGTTTGAGGGGTGGTGAATGTATTTTGGTTGGGAAATTCCACTGGCCAAGCAGAGGGGAATCATTTTGGTCTATGTTTCTGCAGCAGCTCCCCAAACCTTGATGTAACTCAGCAGTTCAGGTCTAACTTCTGCAACACAAAGCACACTGTGATTAGGAGCTCCTTGAAACCACCTGGTTTTCCTAAGCATCTGAGGGCACTGGAGCAAAAGGCTTGATGTGTCTGGTATCACTTCCTAATGTGTATCATCAGCTAATGGCAGGCACTTTAATAATGGCACTGTGCAGATTGCAGGCCCTTTTAGCACTTGTCAGGCTGCCTCCACTGCTTCTCTCTTACTAACACGGCTCTCCACGGAAATGCTCTTCTCTCTGTCGGTTTGGGGAGTGATTTGAGCTGCTCCCATCTCAGTCAGTGAGTGTGAACTTCCCTGTGCCACCGGGCCTGGCCACAAGTGGCTCAGTGTGGGAGGTGGCTCTTGGCAATGTCAGCTCCTCCCCAGTGCTCCAGGGCCAGTCACTGCTCTGGCTGAATCCCTGCTCCCCTCAGGAGAGCAAAGAAACCCAGAGTTACATCACAGGGATCTCACGGGGAAGGCGATCTGCTTACTCAGAGCAAGCTTTTTATTTTTAGAACTCGCTGGAGGAGGCAGTGGCTATATAAATAAAAGGCTGCTCTGAGTCTGAGTAAGCACAGTGCCTGCACAGCTCCTGTCATCACGATGACTGAACAATTCCCCACCCAAAGGATGGAGTGGGAGTCCACAGCAAATGCTCTCAGTGTGCAGCATGGAGGCGTGGGAATTTCATTGGAAATGCTCTGGCTTCAGAGCTAGACAAGAACATGAGCAAAGCACATGGCTACAGAGACTCTTCTCCTAACACAGTGCCAGCAACCAGGCCCTCAGTGCTTTCAAAGGAAGAAATCAAACCACCACAGCCCAACACAACAGGATCCCAGAGAGGCCTTCCTGATGCAGGTGTTTTCTCTTGTAGAACACACATTCATGAAGCCTATACCAGTCTAGAGCAATAAACTTCTCCTTGTGGGCAGGACCTACACCATCTCCTCATGCAGTCCTCTCCAACAACACAGAGTTCTGAACATGGAACTCTGGAGAAAGCCTGAGAAGTGCTGTTGGACTCCAAGCTCCTTGGAGGAGGGCAGGGTTTGTACCCTCAGGGGTTGAAAATTCATACCTTTGATACCCTAAGCAAATCTCCAGGGTCATTTCTGTCTGCTTATTGATAAATCTCCTTGCTTCAGTTTGCAGCAGTGGGTTGGTCCAGCTGTTCTTCAGCACTTCTGTCAGCTGTGGAGTAACAACCAGCTTAGGGAAGAGCAGGCTGGGCTCTAACTAAACACTCACTATTTCATCTACCTTCCAAAAGAACAAATACATAAAGTAGCTGAAAACATCATCCCTGACTGCAGTTACATGCAATATACCTTGCAGTTAATCCTGAGCACACCAACACCAACATTTCCCATTTATGGGCTCAGACTTCTTTTTTCTCTCTCTGAGCTATTCCTTACCCTCCCTGCAACAGCTCCATCCTTCCAAGCAGCTCTCCCAGCTGAACAGGCCCTGAAACAGCACAGCTCTGCTTTCCATCCCAACCAGGGACTGTTTAAAGCATTATCGTTCTTCTGAGCCTAATAATATTTGAAAGCAATAAATAAATTCATTGTTCTCAAAATGAGTAGGCTTAGGAGAATTTGTGATGCTGGGCAGGATCCCCATCAGGCAGGGACATGACAGCATTGTGTCCATCCTGCTGCTGCTGGAGCTCTCAGCCCTCCTGGCACAGAGACCCCGTGCCCTGCAGATTTCTGCTACAGCCCTTGCAGAGTTACTTTCCAATGTGACAGCTTTTTTTTTTTTAGTGGATTTTTAAATCACTGGCTAATCCTACTAGCTGTGTTTAGCTAATCTGGAAACAAGAAAAGACAAGGATTGGGTCTTGCTGAGTGTCCAGCACTCTCCATGCTACATGGAATTCATCCAGCCAGAGACATTTCTCCTTCACAGCCAGTGCAGTTCTTCACTCTGTGTTACTGGGTATTAGGAGCACTCATATGTGTACCCTGACACATGCTTCAAGTCTAACAACAGGAAGGCTCCAGTTGGGAACTCTTTCAAGAGAATCATTAAGGACATGAATAAATCTTGTTGAGAGTCAAGCCTACATTTTGAACTCTAGTCACTGGTGGTTCAAATCCAAATTTGCAACACTTCCAAGCTTCCTTAAAAGGAGAAAATAACAAACCTGCAATAAAATTAATGATCACTTCTGTTTACATTTCTGTTGGTGCACTTCAGTAAGTAAGATTATATCCGTGTATTCAGAAGTCAGAGACACATTATTCATAATGCCATCAGTTCAGGACTGCCTGCCATGCCCTGCTTTTGTGCTCAGTTCTGCACTCAGTTTGTAAAATACCCCTTACTTGGAGTCACACTAACAGCAGCTGCAGAGGACAGACTCATCAGAGCCAAAGAGAGACAAGTCACCATCAGATGTGTCCCCAATCTCCTGAGATGTCCATCCAGCCACTCAGAGCTTGGCTGTGCACGTTTTGTGGTGGAGCAGGACAAGGTGGCTGCTCCTGTGCTACAAGGCCAGACAACCAGAGCTGCTCTGAATAAAGCCCCATTCCAAGAGCATCCAATTATTCACAGGCCTTCTCCTGCCCTACTATTTCCTGGCACCATAAAGAAGGTGGAGTTGAAACAACCACTGTCCATCTGGGAACACACTTTGTGATTCCTTACGACATCTTCTCTTATCCAGCACCAGGATGAGGTTCTGCTTGCACAGATTTTGTGCCAGAGAAATCAGTCTCTCCTTTTTCTTGTTTCTTGTCCTCCTTTTAAACTCTCATCTCCATCTTCTGTAATGGCAAAGAGGTGATGCCTGAGAACCTGCCAGAAGTTGTCCCCCAGCGCAGAGCCCTGGACAAGCTCTCTGCCTCTACCAAAATGTGGGGCTGCTGACAGTACTT
Source organism: Pachyramphus minor (assembly GCA_013397135.1). NCBI lineage: Eukaryota > Metazoa > Chordata > Aves > Passeriformes > Tyrannidae > Pachyramphus > Pachyramphus minor. The sequence goes on from VYXB01006750.1 coordinate 970,747, forward strand.
TGCCAACAAGTCTTCTCTCACCAGTGACATTTCAGACTACTGGCAAAGCTCCTTGACTTCAACTTGTGAGCTCAAGGTACACTCAATGGCCACAGGTTGATAGTATCTAAACTAGGTGTCACCCTGAGCAAAGGAGGAGAAGGCAGGATTAATGACTGCCTGCATGAATTATTCAGAACTCTTTGCCATTCCAGAAGGAAAGACATCGGGCAGTTAAGACCCAGAAAGAATATAAATATTCCCTTATTTATTCACAGACTATTTGTTCATTCCTCCAACACTAAAGTACATGAGAAAGAGCAAAGCATTCTATACTTGACATAAATCATTTCTATTTCTTAAAACGCCTCTTTCCCTGCAAATACAATAATAGAAGTTAAATCTATTATCATAAACTTTGTTAGAAAGAGGTCCTAACCTCTCAGGATGGGATACAGACCCTATTAAATATAGTTGAAAATATATCCTGGTTTGGCAGAAACTCATTTTTCACTTCTTACCAACCAGCATGAGAACTAAATTTATGCCTCAGTTAGTTCAAACATTGCATAGAGAATAAGGCAGGGCTGTACAATGAAGATAAAATCCTGGCTTGGCTGAAGCCAATGGCAACAGGCCCATCAGCTCCCAGGGAGCTCCTTGAATCACAGCAAGAGCTGAGGAGCTCCTGCCCAGGGATGCTGTGGTGTGTTAGGAGCTCCCTGGTGCTCACACCTCGTTCACCACAAATATTCGGGACACGTGAGGAGACACTCTGAGATTGCCAGTGCAATATTTTCTTGGTCATGCATTACATTGCCATTTGGGAGAGTCGTGTTCTCTGCCTGTTTCAAACTCCCTGTGTGAACTTGGGATGCTCCCTTTTCCAGGGTTTGTACTTCTAAAATGCTCAGGAAAGGCAGTTGTCCCCTGCACAGCAGTGCAGTGACAGTGAGTCATCAAAGAGTGACAAGCAGCAGAACAAAATTAAGTTAGGATGGGGACTAGACATTCCTGGTGGAATTCATCTCACCTGATTTTAGCCATTGCCAGTGCAGACAGGCATCTTTGGAGGGGATTCAGTTCCCCCCCATCATCAGATGGGAGTGACCTTCCACAGGTCCTCAGCCACACAGGGACATCAGCCTTTAAGCAACTAAAGTTAGGTAATTCCCACCTTCAATAACAAGAAACGACTTTCTAGTCCTCAACCTACAAAACATGTTCAAGGCCACTAAAGCTGCTCATTCAGCTGCTGGCTCAGGTTTCAGCTCTGAGTTCCTTCGTGCAAGTCACAAAATTCACGTGGAAACAACAGGATGAGGCCACATAATAAAACGAAGCATGTGTCCTCTGTGCATGAAGCTCCAGCTGAGGAGGAAACCTCACCTTCCCCCTCCTCGCTCTGGGGGCCTGGCTTTGCACCTCAGGAGTCTTGAAAATGGAAAAGGTGTTGAGAGAAATATTTTTAAAATCGCACTTTTCTCATGTGAAGGTTTTTAGTAGCACGACCTCCGTTATTAATCGGAACAGAATGCAAAACATCTTCAAGCGACCCTTCTAAATAGCAATGTTTATCTGCTCAGAGAAGCAATTAGGGAGGCTCTGGGTTGTAAAAGCACTGAATACTATTTGCAGTTAAATGCAAGGACATTCATTACAAGTGTCATTATCTCAGGAGGACTGTAGCTAATACCACTGAACTTACAAACCTGTCCTGTGCACGTTACCAAAGTCACCTCTCAGCTCTGCACATGCTGGGCAGCAGCCAGTCCTTGGCTCCCCTTCAGCCTCCCCCCAAAACAATGAACACCCAGGTGTCTCTGCACCATCAGAGACCATTTACTGAACTTCCCTGTTTATGATTTTATCTCCCACCTAATTACAGCTGAAATAACATAATAAGATTTGTTCTCCCTGTTCGAGTCTGATATATTTAATAGATTTTTCAATATTGGTTTATCCAGCTATGTCAAAATGACAGCCCCACTTAATGTTAATCAGAGGTTGTGTGTGAGCATCAACGTTGAGCTCTGCACAGCTCAATGGAATTATCAGAGTTGTGAGACACCGTCGATATGTTTTGATCTCTGTGTCAAATGAATTTGGTTCCTTGTTAATTTTTTCCCTTTATGTTTCACTGCTGTTTAATTGTTTTGTCATCTGTGTGTATGCTGCTCTATCTAATTGCAATATTGGATGTTCAGGCAAATCAGAGGGCATGGTGTGACAGTCATTGTTACTGAAGATCAGGTGTTTTTCTTGTACCTACACACCAGCACCACATGGTGTGCATATGCCTGGAAAGCCCAGCTCCAGCTTCCAAGGAGCTGTTAAAAATCATTCTCACGGTTCTCCAACATCACTCAGCTACCAAAAAATATGATTAAACAACCTACAGGGCTTTGGCATTAAACAGTGAGAACTACCTGAACTTAAACCTACATGTAGACAGCCTGAGAACTTCACTGTGCACACAAGTCAGGGGTAAAGGGGAGATCTTGAGTTCTTGTACAGAGCTCACCAAGCCCATCCTTCCATGCTCAAAACACACGATCAAACACGAGGAGCTGGAAGGAATCTCCCTCTTCCTCAGCACTGCACAATTGCCTGCAGACCATGAGCTCAGACCTGCAGACCAGGGGTGAAGAGAAGCAATCACATCCCCCAAAACAGCAGTTCTCTAAGTATAGTGGTCTTAGAAATAAGGGATAATCAGCATGGAAAATCCTCTCACCCACTCATTAAATGCTGATTTAAGGGCCTGTTCTAACTGCACCAAACAAATCCCTGTTCTCCATGGACTTTAATTAGAGCATGATCATTTCCCTAATGAACCCACATGCAGTGTAGATCCAGTGTGATGGGGTGACAATAATTTTTCCATCTCTAAATTAAAACTCCCCAGCAAGGCTGACTTCATTTGAAATGAGTGATTTCTTCTATTGACACAGACTCAGAGAAAACATCTCTGAGACCATAGAGTCCAACTGTTCCTCCAGCACTGCCAAGCCCACCAATAACCCATGTCCCCAGTTGCCACATTTACGTGTCTTGTGCATGAAGTATCATATTAGCATCACCATGAGAAAGCTAAATCAGACCTGCATTTAGATCCCTACTTTATCAAGATTCAACATGGGAAAGTGGATTCACACAGATGTGTTAGCACAGAGGTCCAGTCACCCAGCACTGAGCAGTGGGGGTCTGGATGCAAACATCATCATCATCATCATCAACCCAATACTCTCAACTGGGCCCATCACACAATATATTAAAATTTAACCTCAATGAACCAGCAGCAGGAAGCTGAAGACAAAGCAGCTGAAAGAGAGTCCTGTTTGATATGTGTCACTGTCAGAATCTTTGAGAAGTGTCAGACAAGCCAACACATGGTGTATCCATCATGAGACTCTCCTTGGATTGACAGATCGTATGAAGCACTTCCAGTTAACTTGAGCTTAAAATGTCATCAGGGGATACTTAAAACTTACCTACTACAGTCTGCTTTGCTTAGCCTGGCTACTGGTTTTAGAGACCCAAATACATAGTTGCCCCTGATCTCCTAATTAAATCATAATTTGGATGCAATATTGAATGTACCTGAAAGGCCAAAGCAGACAGGGTGGGATCAATTATCAGAAATACATCAATAATTTCATTTAATCCTCTAGGTCTGAGATGTAGGATGCTTCCTGGGGCAAAAGAGCCAGGAAATTAGTCAGATAGATTTGGGGGTTAGATGTTTTATTCCCTAATTCCAATAATCAGCACATCCATGGCTGTGACATCTGGTTTTCAAATGTTCTCTGAACACACAAATTAATTTTCTTGCCTGTTGTAACCCAAACAGCCCTCTCTCTAACAACTCACTCCAGCAAAAATCTGTGAGTCCAGTAAAAGCTGGAGTTGAAGGATCATGTTCAAAAAGCTAACCAGGAGCTGCTGGCCTGTCCTGCAGCCACCCAGGCTTTCAAACAATTTGGTCTCAGAGTAAATTCAGATATTTAGAATTCAGCAAATGCTATGAGACTATTTCTGGGAATAACACCAACAACACGAATAAATAGGACCAGATCTGAGATGGGGAAAACAAAATTACATTTTAATTGAGCAGCCTCTGTCATGATCTTCCAAAATCGTGGTGGGAGGAGGGGAGCTCAACTTGAATAGCCTTTTAAAACCCTCACACTTGGAAAATTTTGAGCAACAACTCTGTGAGATTTGACTTGAACCCCCAGTGCTCAAACTGGACAGTTCAAAACAAAGAGACACTTCTGAAACCAGCAGCCCCGAGGCTTTACTGCGACAGCTTTATTCTTACACTCCTCTCAGTCACAGCCAAATCTCAAACTGTTTATCAGCAACTCTCACAAGGTTTTGCTGTTTCACTCAATCAGCCTTTAGCCCCTTCCTCTACATCATCAAGCAATATCTCAGAGCCACATTTGGGGCTCAGCTCCACGCTACACATCCCCACCACTGTGCCTGGATGCCAAACAAAAAGAGAAACCCACTGGTTCCCCCTGCTACAGTCACAGAGAACTCTGAAGGAACATGAGGTGCTGTGCCCGTGTCAGGGTTCTGGAGTCCTTGCTGGATGAGGATAATGCAGTTTGGGCTCCACAGAGCTCTGTGTGCTGGCAAGTCTGAGCACGGCTGGGGCTGATTTTTCCTCCCTCACAACCACCTCGTTCTCCTCAGACAAACATATATTTTTGTCTCCCAGGTGAACATTTCTTTTTTTCCCCCCTAACGAAACAGGAGGCAGCTGCTCTGAGAGGAACCAATTTTGCTGACTGCTGAAGTGGAATCTGCTCAGGTGGCACATTGCACACAGGGAATCAATCAATCATAGACCACAGGATGGTTTGGGTTGGGAGGGACTGTAAAGCTCATCCCCTTCCACCCCCTGCCCTGGGCAGGGACACCTTCCACCAGCCCAGCTTGCTCCAGCCTGGCCTTGGACACTTCCAGGGATGGGGCAGCCACGACTTCTCTGGGCACCCTGTGCCAGGGCCTCCCCACCCTCACAGGGAACAATTCCTTCTCAGTATTCCATCTAACCCTGCCCTCTGGCAGTGGGAAGCCATTTCCCCTGATCCTGTTACTCCAGGCCCCTGTAAATGATCTCTCTCCCCATCTTTCTCGTTGGCACCCTTCAGGTACTAAAAGGCACAACTAGGTGACCCCAAAGCCTTCTCTTCTGCAGACTGAACAATCCCAATTCCCTCAGCCTTTCCTCATAGGAGAGGAACTCAGGAAGCTGCTCCCTGTGTGCCCTTCCGTGAAGCAAAGCACACACCAAACATTTCCAAAGCGTTCCCCAGATCCAGGTGTAACCCAGCTTACAGCAAATTTGTGCCAAATCATAACCCCTCACCTGTCCCCTTCTCTCCACAGCAATTCCTGCAGCTGAAAACTGTTACCCTCACCCGACCTGTCCTATGATGGCCACCACTGTGCCCCAGGGCCCCTCAGCACTGCAACACATAAATCCACCCTCTCCCACCCCCAGCATGGCAGGAGATCCCTGCCCAGAGCAGGTTTTGTGGCCAAGGCCATTTGCAGCCATAAGCACCTGCTGGCAGAGGAGAGAACACAGGGGCTGCTCTCAAGTCCAACAAAGTCAATAGGATTCTTTCTCTTTGCATTAATAGGTTTGGGGTCAGCTGTTAGACAAACAGGTCAATAACAGTATCAATAAATACAGGTGCAGCCAAGCGTGGACCTACAGTTAGAGGTATTAAAGGGCAATTCCAAAGAGCACAGCAGCTCTGCCTCTCCCTGGGAGGCCATGGGGCAGATGTGCACCCACATTATCCCAGCAGATACTATTTTATTGTGCTCCAGAAGGCCAGAAAGATTAAAACAAGCTGCCTGAGGTGACTCAGCAGGTGACTAGCAGTGTTGGGCAATTTCAGCTGTGCCCCTTCCTTCCTCTGCTCAAGACACACGGGTTCCCATCCCAGGAGCAAGCCCAGGATTAAACATGCCTGTGTGCTGCTGAATCAAAAGGCAGCAAGAGCTCCTCTCTTGTTACTTGGCCTTGTTTTACTTGGTGCCCTTTGTAGTGTTTCTCTGAAGATTTAAAACAAAAAATGTTCACTGAACTTCCTTTTTGCACTGGCTCTTTTGCATTTAATATAAGGGTTTACCTATTTGTATTTCAAATGGAATCTGAAATGAACATTTAATTCCTTGTTATTACACTGGCAACATCAAGGGACATTAGCTGTTAGAGGAGGTTTGCTACCAAGTGAGAGCAATGGGTTCGTGTTGCTCCTGAAGCTTAGGGCAACCATCCAAGGCTCCTGCTCAGCACAAGATATGGAGATGTGGATGCTGGAAGGAGGGGAGGGAGATGGGACACAGAGTTGCAATTTCACCAAAGCAGCATTTTAATGTGTTTCAGTTGTCCAGAGTGGTTCCTTAATCCCACCATCATTTCCTTGGTTTCCCAACCAAGACAGATCCCACACCTTCAGACACCTCATGTGCTGTCTGTATAGATGTGCTGCCTTTCCTCCACATCCACATGAGCTGAACTGTCCCACTTCCTCCTATGGGGCCGTGCCAGACACATCCTGGTCTTCCCAGTGAGCATCACAACCCTGCTGTTTCAAAAAAATGTGTTCCCTTTGGAACAAATCTGATGTTTAAGCAAATGAGGGAGCCAACATCCAATCATCACTTAGGACAAAATGCTGCCAGGCTCCAAGAGCAGCCCAGCCTGGCTCCGAGACAATTCTGGCAGCTTAACTGATTATTTTTATTTGTTCTCTTACCATTCTCCTCACCATCTCCAAAATGCAATAGGCAATGGCCAGCTGCCCACGCCAATGCCACTGGCAAACATTTATCAGAGTTCTAATTACTGCCAGTGGTGGAAAAAGGATGTCAAATCTAATCCTGGCAAACACTGGGGTATGTAAACCTGAGCTTTATCATGCTCCCCAATGCCCCAGATGGGGATTTCTTCTGGTTTTAGATGTGGGGTTATGGTAGCACGTGCATCAGCTACTGGTAGCAAGGAGCCCTTCCTGTTTAGTCATTCAAAGGTCTTAAGCTCCCTTACACTGCCCAGTGAAGCCACTTGGTTTCCCTCCATAAATACCCTCAGCACTGCAACACCAAGGGGCACAGCACAGGACAGGGTACCCCCTTCTTTTCCAAAGGGGTTTGGAAGAATAAAGGAAGATCTGCTCAGGTTTAAAACCCAGGCCCAAGAGTCACCTCAGCAACAAAAAGGTCGCCTGGGTATTTTAATTTCCAGTGTTTGGATTTTTATAAGGTGGTCTTGTGAGAGGGTGACTCTGTCACATTCACCTGGCAGAAGAGCTGCACACATTTTAGAGATGTGAACAGACACACACAGGTACCTTTCTTCATTTACATATATAAATAAAACATACCAACATACCGGAAATTGAAAAGTGAAATATATATATATACACACACCCTACTCCCTGCAGTTTATTTTTATATCTAACAGTCCTTTTGCTTTCTTAATACTGGAATACAGAACCACATCTAAGACCCACAGGGTTCGAGGAAGCACTAAAAAAAGAGCAACCAGTAATAAACCCAAATCCATTAAAAAAATGGATGCTTGTGTGCTCAGATGTTCAGTTACTAACAAAACCCTACCTGTGACCCCAGTTCCCCATCCCCACCTCCCCCTGAGCTCGAGACACAGCACAAAGTGGTTACTGAGAGGCAACATCCTTCTCCCTCTGCTCAGCAGGAGATACAACATCCACATGAACAACGTCCCATTTGGAAGCTGTTTGGGTTCCTGGGCAGTGCAAACACCCACCCTCACCCTGCACTCTCACAGGCTCCAGCAAACTTTGTAAACCACCCCCAGGAATTCAAATGGCTTTGATGATCAGCACCCATTTGCTGTAATTAGGGAAACTACCAGCTCCTTCCAAAAATTTCTGCAGATCACAATCTGTGAGCTGAGAAACACAGGCAAGAAGAAAATTTGTGATGGGGTTTGAAAATAAACCCTGGATCAACTAAGCCTCTTCACCAGACACCTTTCCCTCTCCCTCCAGCTTGACTAAAGGATCTTCACACCTTGAAATATTGGTACAGAAGTGAAAAAAATAGGTTCTTTTCCCAAAGAAATCTGTTAGACAACAAGGTGTGATCTACAAGCAGGGAGGGCTTTTGTCTGGCCCAAATTTCATTTGTGAGCATCAGGGAGCTGCCACAAACCCAACCTGTGCCCACAGCAGGGCATGAACCATCAGTGGGGGAAGTGCTGTAACACACACACCCCACACCAGTGTGTCTGTGAGCCCCCAGTCAGCCCAAGTCCCTGGGCCCAACCCCTGGCCCTGGAGCTCCAGCTGTACTGAGATACCCCCTGACTGAAGGAGGGAGCATCCAGGAAGGCCAATCCCATCAGGACAGGGGGATGTGCCATTGCTCCTCTTTTGTGTGCCATTAAGAAGAGCAACACCCTCCCAACCTCTCCACCTCACCCCCAACTCACACCTAATCACTCACACTTTCAGCCTGCCCATCATTAGCTGCTGAGGAATGCCAGGGGGGGTTGACAACACAAATAGAACTTCAGAGGTGCCACTGAAAGACAGACTTGATGGGCTTTAACCCACTCTCCCCATGACACACACCTGCAGGACCACATCTGGCCCAAAGGAGGACAAGCAAGTCCATGATGTCAAGTGAAGGAAGGGAGGAAGGGAGGGAGGCTCAAGTGATTATGCAAATCAAACTGAAATTGAAATTTCAGTCTAACCTGCTGGGAAGAAACCCACAAACTAGGGCAATTAGAAGAAGCAATTATTACTGGATATAAATAAGAGAGATAATTTCATTTCTCATTGAAGCTATAAGGGCTTTGGGACCTCAGTGATGGAGCCAGGGAAGTTTCCAGTAACTCGGGGGGTGGCTATTGCTCCTCCTCTACAGTAATGGCACATGCCTTATTCCCACAAGTACACATAAACCAGCCCATCTGTTTTCACCATGGGGCACACTTTCACCTTTCTGGCCCCGAGGACCCCAGCTGAGAAGTTCAGCATATGCTGCTCCTGTCACGCCAAACCACCGGGAGGAAAACACCAAAACAAGCCCCTGTTTTGGCACCATCTGATATTCAGGGAAATGGACTGGATGGGGAATTTAAGATGACTGAAGGTTTCATGCAGTCCCTTGTGAGAAGTTATGACCTATTTCCTTCCTTTGATTGTATATCCTTCCTGAACTGTCTTTTGGATAATTCAATATTAAAAATGCATTGCCCTATAAATAGGCAGAGTAAAGAAACATCCCTTGCACTTTAAATCACTCTGCTCAAGATTACATTCAAGCCTCATTACTCTAAAGAGACCTGGGATCCTCTTCCAAATGACTGAATTGGGGCAGACATTTTTTCTGACAAGATCCTAAAAGTATTCAAGTCCATCCAGGCAGCAACGTCTGGCTTTTGTTTGAAAGAAGAGATATCTTGTTCTCAGCAATGCTAGAAAAGCAATGTCATGTCATGTTTACTACTTCCCCTCTATTGACTTCTGCAGCTGGTGAATTTTTTATGATAGAAATTACAAATATTTAGCCTGCTGATGGCAGGATGAGCCAAGTATTCCCAAGGCTCATGCACACCAGCATCCTTTGTTCCCTGGTTTCAGCTGCCTGTGTTAGATCTGCTTACATCCTTGCATCTGCTGGCACAACAATCAGGAGGATGCACTAAGCCATCCATCCCAGGGAGCTGCACTGCAGCAGGAGAGGGTGTTCTTCCCCCTTTCCACGTTCATGGAATGCTTGGAGTGAACTCTGGCACTGTGCCAGGCTCGGCACACACTGCCAGGCCAGGGAGAGCTTCTGCCAAACGAGGCCACAGGTGGCAACAAACTGACTGAGAGGGGATTGTCCTGCTCTGCTCTGCCCTGGGGAGGCCTCACCTCAACATTGGGGCAGTTTGGGGGGACACAATGGAAGGAAGGGATTGAGCCATTGGAGAGTGTCCAAAGGAGGGAATGAGGATGGGGAAGGGCCTGGATTTGAAGCTGTGTGAGGACACTGAGGGCACTTGGTGTGTTCAGCTGGAGCAGAGGAGACTGAGGGCAGAGCTCAGTGCAGTTCCAACTCCCTGGGCAGGGGCAGAGGAGGGGCAGGACTGAGCTCTGCTCTGGGGGGACCAGGGACAGCACCCAGGGAAGGGCTGGAGCTGTGTCAGGGCAGGGTCAGGTTGGATCTCAGGGAAAGGTTCTTCCCCCAGAGGGTGGTTGGCACTGCCCAGGCTCCCCAGGGCAGTGGGCACAGCCCCAAGGCTGCCAGAGCTCCAGGAGGGTTTGGCTGATCCTCTGGGGCACAGGGGGTGACTCTTGGGGCTGGGCCTGTGCAGGGCTGAGGGTTGGACTGGATGGTCCTTGGGGGTCCCTCCCAGCTCAGCACATCCTGTGATTCTGTGGGTGTGCAGAGACCCCAAACAGGGCTCACTGTGTGACTTCTGGGCTGGCTGGGGATTGAAGCCAAGCTTAACATGGGTCTGGAGGCAAAGCCTGCAAATCCTCACGTGGAAGGTGCCTCAAAGGTTGTAAGAGTGCCAGTTGTAGGGTGTGAACAGCAGCTGAGGGTTACATGTCTCCCAAGACTCCTCCAGCACAGAACAGCCCCAGTGCAAGTGCTGGGTTCAGTTTCAGTAAACGTCATTAAACACAAATTCTTAAAACTTTGCGCAGAATGTTTTCTTTTTGCCCCAAATACTGTCTGCATGATGCACTGCACCATATGAGTTGAGCAGCTCTTATTATTTTTAATTCCTCCATGACAGCTGTTGTTTATTATTAATTTAAACTTTTTTTTTTTTTTTTTTTTGTCTAGATGAAAAAATCTGTGATTTACATTGCTGGGAGAGCATCCCCCATGCTGGAGAAAGGCCATGTCTGTGCTACACTCTTGACGTTGGCCTTCTGTGAGGAGAGGGTGGAGGAAAAGGACCTCCAGCCCAACTCCCAGTTGGATCAAAGACCCTTCAAACCCTCACTACTCATCATGATTCCAATCATGCTTCAGCTCAACTTCAAACCTATCAAAAATATCAAATTTTAGTATTTGGTAATGAAACATTTTGATGTAGGAAAGCAGGGGGTTCAACCCATACTAAATAGCAGCTGCCCTTAATGATTCAACAAATAATCATGTGTATCTAAATACACATATTTTAGAAATGTAAATAAATGCATTAGCTACATATCAAATCACACCATATTATGCTGGCTCAATAATGTGATCACTCAATATACTCTGAAATGCAAAAAAAAAAAAAAGTGAGAAAGCACACACATAAAACTACCCTGCAAAATTCCCCAGTTAAATTGTGACATTTTCCAGATCTACATATTTTCACTTCCAAAATGTTTCTCCGTGGAAATTATATTGGAATCGACACAGTTTTCCTAAACATTTAATTTATAACAAAAATTTGGGTTTGGTTTTAATCAAATAGGTTTTGGCAAAACATTTTTCCAGCCCTGCACGTAACCCCTTCCCTGTTCCTGCGGGAAAAAGGAAAATGCTCTGGGCTTTTTTATCACTGCAAGTGGTGTACATATATAAATATATATACACACATACAGGCATAGGTGTGTTTGTCCTATATATGAGGGACAACTCCAGGCTGAGCAGTGGCCACTCCAGGAGAGGGAGACTTCAGGGACCCTGTCACAGGTACCAGCCGTGATGCTCCAGCCTCTTTATCCACAGCAGACACCAGAGCACAGCCAGAGCCAGCCCAGCTCCTGTGCAGCTCCCCAGAGGGCTGAGCCAGCCCAGGGACACTGGACTCACTCATAAAAGATTTATCTACTCCATTTCCCTGCCAGCAGTTCATCTACATTATTATACAAGCTGTACTGAATTACAACACAAGAGTGGAAAACACACCGTGTCAGACCTGAAGGTGGTATATAAATCTATAAGTTTCCCTGGAAGCCAAACTGCTATGCTGGTTTACACTAATGAGGCATTTAGCCTGGATTTTTAATCCTAATATCTCACTCTTTTCCAAATTATCTCAGCTACAGAAGCTCCTGGTTACAGCTGCAGCATCCTACAGGTTGCAAATTGGAAAACGGTGCCATGTCAATGAAGATCTCTTCCAGCCCTTTTGCCATACATAATCCTTTCAACTGTTTCCAGGGTGCTTGGCTTTTTTAGGACTGACTGAGAAAACTCACAGTGTTTAAACCACTGCACACAAATAAATCACTGGGCTGTCTTCTCTTTCCTTACTCGTTATATACAAATGCAATTTTTTTAAGAGAAAATCTCATCAGCCCAGGGATTCAGTGACTTAGAAGCCAATTACAATTTAAAGTAGTAAGAAGTGACCCAGTGTTTGTTTCTCCCAAAGCCAGCCCCTGGCAGAATCCCTGCACTCCACGTGTGTGTGACAGCAGCTGGTTCCCTCTGAGGCTGAGATTCAGCACTGGAGATGACTCAGGTGAAGACAGGGAAGATCTGTTACCCAGGCCAGCACCCCAACCAAACCTGGCTCTCAGGGCTGAAGCTGCAGTGTCTCACCCTCCTCTGGAAATGAAGGGGCTGCAAACCCACACAGAACTGTGGGATACATTGCAATTAGATTTAACATTCCAAAGAGAGGTACAGGATAAGCAACAGGGTTGTATCTCAGTGAGCCAGTGGATAGAAGGATGATTTTATACAGCTAGACATATCTAACTCTATCCAAGCATCTATTACACATGTATACAGGCACCTTTTGCATGTGACATTTCCCTACAGAGGCTCACAAAGGACCTCTCCATCCTTCTGCCTCCCCCAGCTCCATCCTCCCCTTTCTGTTTGCCATCTGGTACCCATCAAAGGCAGTTAGACCCATGACACATGTGTGCTTACCAAATCCTTTAAACCTAACTAGAGCCCTGTTTTGTTTCTTCCTCATCAGAAGCCACAAGGAACCCTGATTCAGTACATCTGGACCTTCTAATAGGGTAACAGCCTCGCTGTGCCAACTCTGCTTTCTGTCTGACTCCATCTTAATCATTCACAAATCATAAAAGAATTGGGAGGGGAGCAGAGCCAGCACAGCAGCACCACAGGGATGGCAGCTGAGAACAAAACAGTGGACACAGATAGTGTTTGGAGGAGTGCTGGCATACAGCAAACCCATCTATATCCCTTTTTATACATCTGCCAGTCCCCTCATTTACTGGTCCCTCGTCAGGTGACTGGTATTGCCAGCAAAGCTCCCAGGTTTGCAGTTTGCCCTGGAAAGGCAGCCTGATATTCCCTATGTGAAGGTGCCACAACAACAGCAAACTGCATCTGGCTGCAGGAGCCTGTACTTGCATGAGAAGCCATGTACATAAAGAAATGCAAGGAAATACAAACAGCTCCTCCCAGCTTTAATCAGAGCACTCAGTGCAGTGCTGGTAATGCCTGTGATTTCATTGCAAAGGTTTCCACAACTATTTTTTCCTTTACTCATTTTAATCTACCCTTCCAGGAATCACATGGCTTGGGACTCCGAGCTTCTGATAAAAACTTCTAAATATCAAAGAAGAACTTGAAAATACAACTCAGTGACAGATTCAAAGCCCTCTCCTTCCTTTCTTCCCATTTTGGTGATTGTTAAACTGGTATCACACCTTTATGTGGGGGTCTAAGTCCTGAGTTTTACATTACAGGGCTAGAAACACTAAGTCATTGAGCTGATACCGTGGATTAAATCCCGTTATCCCTCAGCCAACAGGGAGAACCCCACCAGGCATAGACTAAGCTCAGTGGGGTCAAACCCATGCAGGAACACAGAACAAGGAGTAGCACTGTGTTATCATTTGCACTGAAAAGATTCCTTCTCTCCATTTGCTCCATTCAGCCCCTGACACTCTGTTACCTTGTCCATACAACAGGAACTCATCCCGCGGATCACCCGTCGAGCAATACAATATAACACAGCCTGTACATAAACACAGCCTTTAATTTCTAATTTCTGATCCCCAGACCAACACAAAAGGCAGAAGAAATGTCCAAAGACAACCCCAGAGCTGCTGCTCCCCACGGGCAGGTGCTCAGCTTCCCACCCCACAGCTGTTCTCTTCATCCCTAAAATGGCCACGATCTCCTCCAGGCACACACACAAGGATGGGTGGTTTAGACATTTGACCAAAATAGGCCAATAGAGACAAGGCATTAATCTGTCTGAGAAAAAGAGGGGGGAAAAAAGCTCAACAAAACAGAGGAGGGGGTCTTGACTTCACGCCAGGAGCTCGAGGACTTGTATTTATTTATGCTTTCCATGGGAAAGCCGTTCAGAGGCAGTAATCCATGACATCTGGCAAAAGAGAAAGGAAGGACCTTTACTGCAAGTTGACTGATATTTAATCCAAAAAAATGAGGAAAAAAAAAAGCTCTAATTGTTGGTCCTGCAAGCAACTGCAGCCGAGAGGAGACCCTGGCAGGCTCTGGATGCCGGGACATGGGACTGTCCCACCACAGCAGAGAACACCTCCCTGGCCACACAGAGCATGGGTGACTCCACGAGCTGACTGCAGAGACAAAACCTGAGGTGGTGCATGAAGAAATGGCACAATAAGGATAATGAGTGTGTCTAAACTTCTGACTGGAGGGCTGGGATCACGCCTGAAATTCCCCAGCTATCCAAGAGCCTTCAAACCGGCTCCACTGTGCCTTGGCAGCTCAGGCTCTTCACCCACCCACCTCTGCAGAGCTCCACATGGGACCCTGGGTTCTGATACGAAGCAAATAAACACAAGGTATTTATTTGTTGAACAACAGGACGACTCAAAGTGGTGTGCAGCTCTGCAGGGCCAGATACACATCAACTTGAAGTCTGAAATTAATATAGAAAGTGATTCATAACAGGAGGAGACAAAACAAGCCTATTCATGCTACTCCATGTCAAGCCATCTTAGAGCTATTTTGGATCCAAATCCTCTCTTCTTTTCCAAAACCACAAAGAAAAGCAAACAGATGTCAGCCATTGCAGATTTGCAAAGAGATGAACTGCACAGCCCATAATACCAGTGTTTTTCTTCAGCTCTTTGCACTGAGGGCTAGGAAGGCATTTCTTGGAGCCCTGCTGTGTGTGCTGGGGCTGCCACAGCCGTGGGGCTGAGCCAAGGCCGTGCCTGATCCTCAGGGACCAGGCACAGCCCCACGCCCAAGCTCCAAGGGTTCCATCACATTATTTCCCGTGGAGACACGATGGGAAGGGAAAAGACACCCTGTCAACAGGCAATCTAGAAAAATACAAGTATTTCAGAGTTAAGGAGCAATTTCAAAAGCACATAGAGGGCTCAACCCTTGAAACTCCATTTTCAAAAGCTGCTTTGAAGCACAACAGCTTCGGCACCACTGAAAGTCACTGAGGGAGACAGAACCCAAATTGCTTTGCAAAATCTTATCCATATGCAATTAACGTTATTGTGAAGTACTTTTGATTTTAGCTTTTTTAAGCATGCTGGGTGTAGATATTATAGCACTAGGGCCCATCACTCCCTTTAAAAGTGATATTTAAAAGTGATTTAAAAGTGATATTGATTTCTAAAAAGCAAATCTAAGTACTGAGAGTGTTCAGAAACTCTTTGGTTATACACACTAGGATTCTCTACTATTGAGTTCTCCCCTTCTCCTCTCATCCATCTCCTGGCAAATTTTGGACCACTCAGGGTCAGTCCTGGGAGATCAACCCTTCAGTGTGGCCTGTGTGGTGTGAATATGAGGACTCAGAAAATTTGGTTTCATCTAATGCTCTGGCTGCTTGTAGAACAAGTGTGAGCAGCACTCCTGAAGTGATTTCATTGAGATTCTGCATTCCCTTCCCTGTGCTGTTCCTGATTTTCATACATTGCCACCATGGCACAGGGGGAGCTGCTCCCAGCACAGCTGGAATGGGCCAAGTCAAGTTGCCATGTAAAGGTCCAGGACATGTGGAAAAACAGCCAGATCCAGCTATCCTAGTAGGTCCTAGAGGCTACAGATTTGCTTAATAGAAATTAAGGGTAGAGAGCTGTGTCAGGAGCTGCCATCCCCCAGGAACCACCAATTCCAGGCAGGAGCTACAGCTGAGCCCTGTGGCACCCACAGCCCTCCTCCAGGCAGCAGGTCCTCACACACCCCCTCAGCCTCGGGGCTTACAGAAGAACAGAAGTGAGCCACATCTGGATTTTATATTTTTTTCCCCTACACCAGAACAATTAACCTATTGTTTGCCTCCAAATGCATTCAGAGAAGTCAGGAGACTGAGGGAGACAGTCTTGCAACAACCACTTCTTCATTAACAGCTACAGAGCTAAGTGCCCTTTTAAACCATGTTTGCTGTTCAAGTCTTCTCCTTTTTAGAAGGTGTGCATCTCTGTAGTACTCAAACCACTAGGATTACCTCATTTAAAAAAATTTAAAACCAAGACTGACATTTTCCACATATCCTTCCCCTGTGAAACTTACTTTAATTTCTAATTTACAACTACAAACCATAATCTCACATTAGAATTTGCATAAAAGTGAACAGACCTGCAGTAAGATATTAAATTTTAAATTTGCACGCTAGGATGGCCAAGGAATATTAGTCTGTCCAAGAAGTTCCTGCCTGTAAACTTGAGAGCTGTGCATGTAATGAGAGGAGAATTTGTACACTTGAGTGAAACCAAGCTGATTAAAAGGCTTTGGTGCAGTTGTTCCAAAGCAAGGATACAGACTGTACATATGGATAGCAGGGCTGCTACACAAACAAACCAGTGTGCCACCCAATCCACCATTGTGTGTCCAGGGCTGGCCCACACAGGCAGTCTAAAAAATAATAAAAACCCAAAAAATAAATTAAAACCACAATGTTAATAAAGCTCTACAGCACGCTGCAGGCTGGAAAGGCTCAACGTGAAACCACCAGTAAAATTTTGTTCCTATTTCCAGCTGCTGCCCCACAAATGGGAAGATGGACAGGCACCAGGCACTGCTGCCTTTTCCATATTAAAGCCCTCATTTGTGATTCTGGCTTTGCTGAGCAGCATGTCCTGGTCAGAGCCCTGTGCTCACGATGAATAATTCGGGGGCTGCTTGTGAGACGTGATAGAGCAACTGCAGGAGGATGATGAACAAGCAGGACAACATTCCGTGGCAGAGCCCAGGCGCTGCCATCACTGGAGTCTCTTATTCCAATGTCACACCAAAGCCTCCCCCTCAAACCCCACCAGACAGTAAATGTTGCCTGTTACAATTCCTGTTCTGTCCTTCCCGAGGTCAAAACCTACTGCAGCGTGTCACTGGAGAGCTTCCATCTCCTCCTGGCCACCCACAGGGCTGGAAGGAAACTAAAGGCAGGGAGAGGCCGAGCAGATTGCACACGTCATATTTCAGCCCTTAAAATTATCACTCGGGATCTCGCAGGCACAGCTCAACCCCAGCCAACAGCCAGGCTGAGGGGACTGAGTGCCTCAAACAAGTTAGGAACCTGCAGGGTTTCTGCCCTGAGCTCGGGGAGAAAAGCCCCCTCCTCTCCTTGCCCAGAGCTGTTGGTGCTGGGAGTGCCCCGTGATGCCTCCACCCGCCCGGGGCTGCAGCCTCTCACCCCCCTGCCTTGCCTCTCTCTGTCTCAACGCTGCTCACTGAGCCTCCCTCCTCGCCGTGATCAAAAGGGACGAGCAGTCATTCCCACGACAGGCAGCGCTTTGTTCTCCCCAGCCTGTTTTTTGCCGCCAGACTCCCTTTGCCGGTATCTCTGCCTGTGTCACCACATCCCCTGTACTCAGCTGTCAGACACACGTTGTCCTGCTCCCTATTGCTGTTGGCTCTTTAAAACTTTGTGAGCTCAACTGCACACTCCAGACTTCCATTAAGTTGTCTTTGCCACAAAGAAAACAGAGGTTTAACAATTTTCTCACTTTCTACTCGATTATAGTTCAGAGGAATTAAGTTTTCTAGGCTGAAGTGTTTTTTAGTCCCCAGTCCAGTAAACCATTCATTTAATATCACTGGAGTGATGTTAAAGGCATCTTTTCAAACCAGCAAAAAGATGAAAAACAAACACCCTGACAGTGGGATGAACTGTCTCACCCTCCACAGTTGGAATTTGCCTCATCTGCTCTCTGGGGAGCTCCTGAGATGCACCTGGAGGCTCAGCACACAGGACCTTGTCCTCGGCACCAGCCCTGAGCCAGCAGACAGCAACAGGTCTGATCATCACTGTCCTCATTTTAAGACAACCACCTTGACCTTCCATGTAGCCACATCATCTCTGGTGGACACAAAGGTTCCCCAAGCCTGAACTCCAGCCCTGGGTGGGGTGAGCAAACACCAGTTCTTGGTGCACAAAGACCACACAAGCACTTGTCACTCTGTAGATGACACAAGTACCAAACTTAAAAGCAGCCTCCAGGGTTTGACAACCAAGAGCTCAACCACCCAGGGACCAGGATGGCTGTCAACCACCTCCTCACACGGCCACTTTGTGCTGAACAGGACCTCAGACAACACAGCCTGATCAGAAACCATGTGGATCTAAGATGCAAGAAGTCAAAGCAGCAACAGTCCAAACCGGGGGAAAAGGGAGGAGAAAACTGGTGTCTCGATGTCACTCCCTCGTTTGTATCGGAACAGCTTCACTTTTTAGACAAGTCCCAAACAAATCAGAAATAGCCTGTGGCCTTCTGCTGTTTTGAGCATCATCCTGACACACTCAGTCAGGTCACAACTCAGAAGCAGTGTGATGTCTGTGTGTGTATTTTTCCCCAAAGTCCTCACAATGTCCCCAAAGAACAGCATGTTACCAGCAGATCTGTGTGATGACCCAGTTCCTCCAGCTCCAGCATCAGCACAGATCTCTCAGGGTATCCTCCCTTTAAAGGTCACCTTCAGGTTCATCAGCAACATCACATTATATTAACAAAAAATCAGTAGGAGAATAATTTTCTCATCAAGAAAATTATTATTTTAAAATAAGACCAAAGAGTGTCTTGAAGACAACCCCTTTAAATTGATCTTATAAATTAGTTAAAGAAAAGCTCTCTTTAAAAATGTTCACAGCTATATTTTCATGATTTCTTTTTTCTCTTTACTTGAAAGAAAACCCTCTGCCACATTTAAACATTAAGCTCCCCACATTCCTCTGAACCACTGAGAAGCTAAACAGGGTAGTGTTTGTGCTCCTGCTGATTTTCAAAGGGCTGGACCCTTAACATCTAGGAGACCTCAGAAGGGTAACAAAGAAAATCCAGCCAATGGTCAACAAGCTTAAATTCACTATATACACCTTAAGAGGAACAATGAGCTCCAAAAGTAAAGGCAACACTTACATGTTAGGGAAGGCAAAGGTGAAAAACATCACAACAACTTCTGCCTGAGGCACTTTGGGTTCAGCTTCAGCACTGCCTTGTTACCAGTCCTTACCCTGTGACCTTCACCGTGCTCTCCAAGTGTCCAAAGAGACTTCTGCATGTAAGGACTTGGTCCCCTAAGCTGGGCTTACACTCCTAAATACCTTCAACCATCTGAGTCTGAAACCCTTCAGTGCTTGAGCTACACATCCTCAGAACAGAGACATTAGTATTCCTCCCTCTTTCCCCTCCTATTTGAACGGTAATTGTTTCACCATACCGGCCATCTCTCTGTGCACACAATCCTTCTGAGCCTGGGTGAGTGCAGCACATCCACGTTTAAATCCCCTGTGCTGACACGTATCGGAACGAGAGCACTGTGCCAGCACGAAAGTACTCGAGTGAATCTGATTGCTGTCATCACAGCGTTCAACTTGAGTGACACGTTAAACATCTGAAGCTGAACAGCAGAGAGGTCTGGACTAGAACTGAAATCCTGGCGTAGGGCGAAACGCGCGCAAGGGCTTATTTTCCCTCTTGACTTTTATCTTCAGTGTGATCCTCCAAAGCCTGGGCAGGAAGAGGGCAAAGAAGCTGCTCAGCCATGACATGACTCGTCCAACTGGCACAGACACTCAGAGGGGCAAACCACGCTCGTGTGCACAGCCCTGGTGATGGGATCCTGAACAGAAGATGCTGCTTTCAGATTTGCTGTCCTTCCAGTCCCACCCTGAGTAATAAATCCTAAATACTAGTGATCATTTTGTAGCAATCAAAGAGTGCCTGGGCACAGGAGCTATGATCTTCAGGAGTTTGGTTCAGTTCAGCTGCAGCATGACACCAACTGTGCAAGCAAATATAAGAAGTACACAGCATCCAGAGGGTGCCAAACGCCAAAAGTCAGTTCTTGTACCATTGCTCCAGTTTTTCTCTTGCCTGAGGTCAGCAGAGGGCTGGAAGCTGCCTGCACACTGAGGCCAGCTCAGAGTTCCCTCAGTGGCAAGTACAGCAAGTACCAGCTTGAAGGGTCACAGATCTCATACCTCTCAAGTGATGCAATAAAGACTGGGAGAGCAAAGCCCCTCTCACTGTAAGTGAAGATCAGACCCACCTGAGCAATTTGAATGTCAACAAGTCTATGGGACCCAATAAAACACATTCCAGAGTCCTGAAGGAACTGGGCACAGGAGCTGTAATCTCGAGGAGTTTGATTCAGTTCAGCTGCAGCAGGACACCAACTGTGCAAGCAAATATAAGAAGTACACAGCATCCAGAGGGTGCCAAATGCCAAAACTCAGTTCTTGTACCATTGCTCCAGTTTTTCTCTTGCCTGAGGTCAGCAGAGGGCTGGAAGCTGCCTGCACACTGAGGCCAGCTCAGAGTTCCCTCAGTGGCAAGTACAGCATGAAGGGTCACAGATCTCACACCTCTCAAGTGATGCAATAAAGACTGGGAGAGCAAAGCCCCTCTCACTGTAAGTGAAGATCAGACCCACCTGAGCAATTTGAATGTCAACAAGTCTATGGGACCCAATAAAACACATTCCAGAGTCCTAAAGGAACTGGCTAATGGAGCTGCCAAGCCACTCTCCAAGACATTCAAAAAGTCCTGACAGTCAAGGGAAGTCCTGGGTGAATGGAAAAAGGGAAACATTACACCCATCTTTAAGAAGGGAAGGAAGGACGATCCTGGGAGCTGCCAACCTGAAAGCCTCACGTCTGTGCCTGGGAAGGTCATGGAGCAGACCCTCCCAAAAGCTGTGCTAAGGCACATAGAGAACAGGGAGATGATTTGAAACAGCCAGCACAGCTTCACCAAGGGCATGTCCTGCCTGACCCACCCAGTGACCTTCTCTGGTGGAGTAACAAGGGACAAGGGAAGGGCTGCAGACGATATTTATCTGGACTTCTGTAAAGCCTTTGACACAGTTCCCCAAAACATCCCTCTCTCCAAGTTGGAGAGAGGTGGATTCAGTGGGTGGACTGTTAGGTGGATTAGGAATTGGTTGAATGGTCCCATCCAGACATCATGGTCAAGAGCTCAGAGTCCTGATGGACATCAGTAACCAGGGCCCAGCAGTGTCCCTCAAGGGTGTGTACTGTGACCACTGCTGTTCAATACCTTCATTAATGACACAGATGAAGGGATCAAGGGCACCCTCAGCAGGTTTGCAGGTGACACCAAGCTGAGGGTGCAGTGACACACCTGGAAGATGGCCCCATCCAGATGGACCTGGACAAGTTCAAGAAGTGGCCCTTGGGAATCTCACGAGCTTTAACGAGACCAAGTGCCCAAACAGCTCCACACTGCCATCAGCCATTCCCACTCCACACTGGATGAACCAGCCAACTCATGCCCAAGCTCACATCCTTGCATGGCCCTGTAACCCACCAGCCCTGCTGTGCTGCCCAGGCTGTACAGTGGCCATTTGAACACCACTTCCCTGGGCTGAGGGAGCACACACAGCAGGAGGAAGGCTTTGGCCATGCACATCTTGCCCATTTTAACTTAAATTGTGTCCCCAGTGCAGAGACTGCTCAGAAATGGGGGAAGGGAAGAGGTCACCATTGCCACTGATGGGAAGAGCCCAGCCCCAGAGGAAAGCTCTGCATCCCACTCCAGGATTCCAGTGATGCAGAAGAGGAGAGAGCCCCAGACATGACCATCCTGAGCAGCAGCAGGTTTATCCTGCCCATCCCACTCCAGTGTTTACTCTGCCAGCACAGGAGTTAACCCACAGCCTTTAATGAGAACAGACTTGATGCTCCCAAGAAGCCTCTTGGCACAAGCTCTCATCTATATTTTAAATTCATGCCTCTGAAGGCCCAATCTGCTCCGACACTGCTGTTTCATTGCTGCTTGCTGTGATTGCCCTTTTTGGCCAAAGTGCAGCTGAGACATTGATCCCACCACCCAGCACAGATGTGCAGGGTACACAGCAGTCAATTAGGTTCAAATAGAGCCATATATGTTTTTCTGGAAAACATTATGAAGAAAAGCTGTCAGTCCTGAATGCATATTATCTCTAATTAATCCCATAAAAAAAAAAAATTAAAAGGATGGTTGCTTGGTAGCGTTGCAAGAACTGTTTTGTAATTAATATGACCTTCATCTCCATATGGTAATTAGCAAACATTTATGTTGCCATTAAAAAGACCATGTTCATTACATAACCTGACTTTTTTCTATTAGCTAACAGAACCAGCAAAACCAATTTAGTCCAAGCCTTGAACTTCTGAAAATACTCCAAATAAATACATTCAAAACTACCTTTTTTTTTTTTTTTTCCTTATTTGACAGACATAGATGTAAAAAGCACCAGAAGATGTTTCCTGAGGCTCTGGCAGGAATGGTGCACACTCCTTCTCCTCCCAAGGAAACAGCTGGCACGGGGGTGCTCCAGGAGCTCAAGCAGCAGGTTCCTGCTTACATCCCAGAGCCTTGAGTTACCCAGGATCACACTCCACGAAGTCTCCTGCCTTTCCAAGGGGCTGCAGACCCACTCCTGGGTGATGCACACTGTGTGGGGACAGTTCCCAGCTCTCAGCACCAGCTCTTTGTCCCCTCATCTGGAGCCTCCGTCTCCTTTCCAAAGGCCAGACAGAAATGTCTACAGAAAACACTAAGATTTCACTGCTAATAACAACATCAATCTATTTTCTCCTCCTTGAAGCCAGATTGTTCTGCTCTGGGGAACACCAGTGGTCAGCATTTCTATTGATAGTTTCTCTGCTTATATTAATCCAAGGTTTCCTACGCTGTATATTTTTTGCGTGCTGCAATCACTCCTACTCCCTGCAGTGACTCACCATTTAACTGGTTTGCTAACAGAGGACCTGATGTACCAGTCGACAACAACAACAAAAAACCCATTATCACAAATACTTGTTTTTCACAGAGGTGGGAGAACTTGTGCTAAGTCATTCAACAACACCAGAACTGCAAATGCAGGGGAGAGATAAGAGCGAAACCAAACAGCACACTTGCCCACACACTTCCCTGCTCCTCTAACACATCTGCGAGTGAAAAACCCCAACCTTCCCATGGTTTGAGTTCTGCTAATAACAGTTACACTTTACAAACACGCATTTCCTGCTCCTGATGAAAGCTGACAGCTCAGGGGGGGGGAACGACACCAAATGACTCGTGTTAATCAGTGCTTTCATCAGAGTATGACATGGTGTAAATCTAATCCAAGGTAGCTTTCTCTTTTACTTGCAAGCTGTACATCAACAACAACAAAAAAGCATTTACTAATTGGAAAGATGATATGAAAATGCTAATAAGTCTGTTAAGTTGACAGGGCTGGGAGAATCTACATTTTATGCACATGTATGTATGTGTCTCTCCAAATAATTCTTGCACCATAAATGATTTAACTAGGATTAACAAATGAGAGGAATATTTGACTGAGAATTGCAGAAGAAATTCAAGTTTCTCAGCCCTCCCTAGAGCTCACCAAAGGAAAACACCCAACTTCTTCCATCTTTCTTCAAATTCCAGTGATTTTATTCCCCCACAAGCTGCAGGTTATTTCCCATTTCTCACTTGGTTTGGGCTCCCACTAAATGGTTCGAGTGCAAGAGGTTAAAGAAATCCATGTACAGGTTGATTAAGCTGAGCAGTGGGATGTTTGGTTGGGACTCACAAACCCTGGATACTCACACTCAGCACCAGGAAGGTTCAGAATTTACCCCAAAAGAAACACAGATCTCATGCATAAACACTGTATAAGACTTCAAAGAAGTTGCCTTTTCATTTTTTTTCCCCTGAGGCAGCCAAAAAACATGTAGGATTGAGCCTGGCGACAGCAACGTGCTGTAAACTTATCATAAAAGCAGGAGAGAGAAACCACCTACCAGCTGTGAAGAATATTTACAACTGTAAATATTATATTTCAACTGGAGAGAGAGTAAATACCATGTTATGGAAATGCCTCCTTTATTGATCAGCTCATCAGAAAGGAGAAAGAGAGAATATAATTTGGCAGTTTTCAGCAGCACAGCATTTTGCTGACACTGAGAGTGTATTTTTGAGATACTGACTTTCCAGGAACAGCAACAGAGATCAACTTGCTGATGAATGAATGCAGTCACTTCCATTCCAACACCTGCAAGGAACACCTTGCTACCACTTATTTTGGAAAGAATGCAACTTGAAGAATCAAAGAATCATGAAAATTTCATTTCTATTGGTTTTATTTATTTTCTATCAATAGTATCTCTCAAGACACCAATCCAGGGCAAAGTCCACATGGGATTTTTAAGTATTTTCCATCCTAAGAGCACCACAGACCTGCCCTGCTGAGCTGAATCACTGACACCCACATGGAGCATCCCACAGGAGGGGGATATGGTACAACAAACCATATGTAAAGTAATGCCCTTCATTAAAAGCTCCAAGTGGAAAATTAATTTTCCCATCTTTTTTCTGTGGTAAAGAAAAAAAAAGGAAAAACCCCACTGACCTGTGTGGAGATTAATGCAAATGCAACTGTCTTGTTTCAGTATGGTCTATTGAACTTCTAGTAAGACTAAGAGAGATGGAAGTAATTAGGAACTCATCCAATAGCCAGAATTTTATGACTCTAAATATTACCAGCGTTGGCATTCCCAGAGCATTCCCAGAGCACCCTCACAGCCACTGCAGTGTAAATCCTCCCTGCTGCAACCCTGGGGAAAGGGAGCATCCATGACACTCCTTTATTCTTGAAGGAATTAACTTTCTCTGCTAGAAGGTAGTAACCAAATGTCAATATTCTAATGCAGTCTATCGACATGAGTGACACTGTGGGTACATATCAGAGCCCTGGAAACACCCAGGGATACAGAAATCCCACATCCACACAAATTTCCAGGTCCCTCAGCTCTGGACATCAGTGGCAAATGTCTCCTCCCTGAGGCAATAGGACACCCCAAGTGCCATAATTCCAAGTGGAACCAAGTGGAAGGGAGGATAATCCGTACTGGATTTCCCAATACAGGATATTCTTTTATTAATTTATCAGAATAGAATGAGTTTGGCAAAACCATCTCTCATTTTATAAAGTCCTCTGCACAGCTGAAAACTCGACAGCTACTGGGAAAGCTGTTGGGTCACCCTCTGAAGCAAGACAGGTCTGAGCACTCAGGACTCATCATATTGGGATGCCCCGTGGTTTGGGACATACCAGGCCAACTTGGCAGAAATCCTTGATGCTATGAGCCTCTCTCAGGCAGTTTATTTACTCTGCATTGACAGTTCCCCACGTGAAACCAAAAGCAGGGCAAGATGGGAGAAAAATCTCACCGCAAAGTGAGCTGTGACTGTTTATCCCACCACGAGGAGCAACTTCTTCCCCACCAGGTCAGTTGAACCAGTGTAAAACCAGAGCAGAGCTGCAGTCCAGCTCCTCACTCAGGAATATTTTGTGAATGAATCATCCTTTCTTTGTGTTGGCTGCACTGATCTGTCAAACAGGGCCGGCAGTTCCAGTGGATGAGGAATCAAACGGCAGAGCCGGGATGACTCTGGGAAAGGCTGAAGCAAAAGCACAGTGCAGCAGCACATCTTAACCAGCAGAACAGCTCCAGGCACGCCTGGAAGACCCAGAGTAAGTGGAATTTAATTTCTGGCTTAATAATTCCTTTCTTTATACATGAATTTTGCTTAAGAGGACATCAAATCCCATTTTCATTTGGGATGGCTGCATTGAATCAGCGAGCTGAATGGGAACTGTGTAATGCAGCTCAACAAAAGAAAGGGGCTTAATTCTGCAGCCCAAGGCAAGAGCAGCCCCCATGTGGGTCAGTCCCAGTGCAGGACTTCCCAGTTTGCATTTTACCAACTCAGCTCACAACACACCAAACTAGAAGATTCCCCCTATCCAATGTGGTTTGGCTTTTCAACTCCATCTCCACAGAGTCTACACTACCCTTCACCTGGAACTCTGGGATAATGACAGGTTCCAGTACCCACTGCTGGCTTCAGGGGTGTCACACAAACATTTTCTCCTGTGCTGAGGTTCCCTGGTGAACCTTCATTATGCAAATCAAAGCTGGATACTGCTGCACATCAGCAATTTTGCAAAGTAAAACAACAACCAATAAAGTGCCCAAGGCCGGGTTGGAGCGGGCTTGGAACAACCTGGTCTAGTGGAAGGTGTCCCTGTTCATGGCAGGGGGTGGAATTAGAGGATATTGAAGGTCCCTTCCAACCCAAACCAGTCTGTGATTCTATGAAATCAGATCAGGCAACTTCAAGCACAGCACAACTCATCACCCACCCCAATCTTGGGAGAGTTGGTTCTTACCAACCAGCTTTAATCCATTTCCAAAAGCAACCATTACTCAGAATTTTTGTTGTTCCTTTCAAACAACAAACTTATTTGTCTAAAACCCGCAGAAATGGTGGAATTCTCTTCTAGTTTAAAGTACAAATAAATCAGGTTACCTGCATCAGCTTCCCAGAGACCTGGGAAGAAATGAAGTTGTATTCATGACTCGCCTCTGTAATGCCCTTCAAGGCTCCTTGATCACAGGTAATACAAATATTTATTGCCAAAAACCTAAAGCTGTAAACACATGAAAGCTTGCTGCTTTCAAGCAAGAAGCTGCCCCGACTGCTTACCACTAAATCCCAATCAGGGATGGATTTTCCATGCTGGCAGAGCTCAGAAAAACACTCAGAAACCCAGCATTCATCTGAAATGTTGCCATCGTGAGGGAGGCAGATACCAGTCATTTCCTAGTGAAGATTTCCTCAACGCTGAACAGGGAAGCTGAGATTAAAGGTTTGCTATTCCCTACTGAAAATTAATTTTCTACAGTTGTTAGAAAACTTGTTTCTCTAGGAAAATGACACTCACTTGACTAGATAAACACTTCTATCTCCTCCAGGAAAGCATGTTTCCTTGAACCTTGTGACCTTACACATTATACAGTTTAGTATCATCACAGAACAGTATTTGGCTCTTCATGCAATTTTAGAAGGTAAAATCCCAACTACCATTAGGAAAACATTTGAAATACTTTTTTTGAACTGCCTTAAAAAGAATTAACACACTTGTTTTCTACCCCCCAAACCTGCTACCATCTTGTTAATTACCAGGTATGGTTCAAGGTGGAAAACAAAAGAATTGGGAGCAAAAGGAATGAAGTGGTGCATAAAATGTCTTGGTGAAAACAGAAGGGGTTTTTTTTTTAGTTTTAAAACTAACTTGGATTTTAGTGTGTATTTCCCAGCTGCAGTGTGGACACAGACTATGCTGGTGGGACAGGCAGAGCTGCACAGACTCCTGCAACAGCCAAAGCCAAAAGGACTTTCTGATGTGAACAACTGAGCTCCCAAACCCTCTGGGACCTCTGGGGAGGTTGGGGATGGCCATGCACAGAGCACCTTCCCAGGCACCTCCTTCAGTGCTCCATGAGACAGATGTTCTCCCAAACTGCTCCAGCAGGGACTGGAGCTTCACTCACACTGAACACTGGATCCAAGTGGGTCTGGGAGCACTGTGGAAATCCAAGCCCCAGCCCTGTTTCCAGACCCCCTGGGATGAAGGCTCTGTGTGAGCTGGAGCTGTGGAGCAGCAACCTGGGTGCTTCTACTTCAATATTCCGATGATAGATCCATATCCAGCAGGAACAGAAAAATCCTTCAGAAAACACAATATTCAATTTCCTTTTCATCTCAGGGATGCAAGCCAGGCTTAGTACCTTAAAAACCTGGTGCTGCAATAATCTCTTCTGCTTTTTTTCTTCCTCTTTTTTTCTTCCTTTTTTTTTTTTCTTTAAATGAGGAAATGCTGCTTTCATTCCCCTCTGAGAGGGCTGATCTGAGCGTGCAGGCACTGATGACACCAGTGCTGCAAAGATTTTTTGAAGAAAGCCAAAACCAAAGTGCAAAAGATTAAAGAGACAACTCCCTCACAAGCCAAATGATTAAAGCCTTCTCTCTTTGGAACAAGAATTTCGTTGAAATAATAAAAAACAAAAGGAAGACTAACACCACTCCGGGTCTCCACCAGTTTGTGCTGCTGCGTGCCAGGCTTTTTTTGGGAGTTCTCCACTCCCATTGGACACCCCATGGAAATCACTTATGGATGCAGCAGGATCTGAAGCACGGCCACAGCTGTAATATATTCTTTGGCATTTCCTTCACATGCACAACATATTAATAGGAGTTTTCTTTGGGATCTGGATTATGCTGTGGAGAGCTATCAACAGACTGGAAGAGCCAAGACCTAACCCTTGTCGTTCAGAGAGAAAGTTCTTGTGGATTCAGGATTCCTGCCCCAAGCTGAAAAGGAAAATCTTTTGTTTGAATATCTGAGCAAATTTCTAAGTGCCTATTTGCCAAAGGACAATTTCTTGCAGTCTCTAAAGGTAAGATTAATATCATCCAAGTGCTCATGCTGCGAGCAGATCTGCTCTTTTGCTACCAAACATGCAAGAAATGCAAAGCTGACATGCATTTCCCTGCAGGAATTCTTCATGGCATTAACATTTCTTTGCAAAACTGCTATCTTCAGAAAAAATGTGTTTATTGTGAAAACACCTCACAAACAGGGACAGTTCAAGGGAGGAAAATAAAGAAAAAGAGGGCAACCTCTATACTGTAATAAAACCAGCTGAAAGTCCTCTCTTCTGCAAAACAGTGTTGCCTGGTGAGAACAATTCTGTTCTCTGCTTGGTAACATTACTCTGTCTTTTTTAATACACTCTTCATCCATTAACTTTGACTCCCCATGTGTCTAATTCACAGCTACACACCAAACAAATTATCTGGAATTAAAAACATCTCACTCATTTCCTCTCTCCCCACCTTCACGCTATGTCTTACAAAATCATTTTGCCATGAGATGTCAGAAGGAATCACTAATTTCTTTGCAGGGGGCTGGTGGGAAGGCAGATTCCCTTTGCATGACACAACAGTCCCATGGCCAAGGTTTGCATTTGGAGGCTTTGCCTCAGTCCAGCACCCCAGCTAAGAGCAGCCCCCCATTCTCTGCCTACGAGATCAACAGGGAGATGCTGGTGATACCTGTGCTGTGGTGCTTTCCCTCCTCCCCCATCAGCACAGCCTCCCACATCCAGCTAAGAAATCACTGTACAAAAGTCCACTTAATCACCTTGGAGCTTCATTTACATTTCATATCCACATCTCATCTGCCAAGCTCCTCCCTCTTTACAGCATCTTCTCAATCCATCACCTTTTTTTTTGTGTGTGTGTGCAATCATCACTTCTGGTTTTAATTTACACTGTGTTCTCTCCTCAGGAATTCTGCTCAAGGGGGGCACAAGCAGAGTGAATAGCACTGGTGCACCCTGGAGATGCAGGGTGATTCCTGAACCTCCTTGCTCCATTTTTTTGTGGATCTCACACCATCAGTCTGCAGCCTCTTCTGCCCAGCCACTGCCTGTGCTCGTGACCATTGAGGTGCCAGTTGAACACAAATGTCTTTCTCCTCAACACACCACAGGAACATGCCAAAATTACATCATTGGCTTCCTGCAGCTACAGCTCAAACTC
Source organism: Pachyramphus minor (assembly GCA_013397135.1). Taxonomy (NCBI): domain Eukaryota; kingdom Metazoa; phylum Chordata; class Aves; order Passeriformes; family Tyrannidae; genus Pachyramphus; species Pachyramphus minor. Next base: position 1,000,572 of record VYXB01006750.1, read on the forward strand.
TTCCCTGGCTCCTCCAGCTCTTTCCCTTCATGATCATCAGTTTATGGGGCAGGTTTTTTTAATTGGTTTCCATCCAACCAGTGTCACAGCTGCTTCCCTACATAAGGATGTGGGTTTTCTCTCCAATAACCCCAGCACTGCTACAAAGGAGCAGATCTGTGCTGCTGCTTGGTGGCAGTCACACCAGTACAGACCACAGCACACCACCCACAGCAGCCAGGTCACTGCTGCTGCTGCACCCACTGCTCCTCCAAGCCTGCAGAGCAGGGTCTGTGAACTCCCTGAGACACTGAGGCAGGGGAGGTTCCATGGGAATGGAGATGTTCCTTGAAATTCTACAAGCACAAATCAGAGAGAGGTGAGGACTGAAACCATCCCAGCTGAGCCCTATCAGACACACTGACACAATCTCTCTGCTTCAAGACTGACTCAACCCAGAGAAACCAACTCCATCACCTTTGCAAACTCACACAAATTTTAGTGGAACAGGACAGACTGGAGACCCCAAAGCAAGCCCACCCCTTCCCCTGGCTCTTCATCAGCCATATAGTCCATGTATGGTTGCAATTCAGATGGGAACAAACTGCAGACCTCAGAGGAGGAAGCATAATGGCACCACAAGTGACAGCAAGATTCACTCCTGGTTCTAGCACTTGCACAGCTTTAAAAAAGTCACCTGAGCTCTCAAGACAAAGTGCAGAGGTGCCAGCAGGGCCAACAGATACAGCAAGCAGCCTGCTGGTCTTTCCACCAGTGTTGAGGTTCTTTACTCAAAGGTTTTGACACCAACTGAGCATAAAACTAAAGGGAGGAATTTCAAAACAAAACAGAACAGATTATGCCATTTCAGCTAAAATGATGTTACGGTTCCCTGAACTATATAAGATCTCTGAGTCTGAACAAGATAGCCTGAACTCCACAGAGAGTCTGGGCTTGTTCAGAATGTCTCCACTCTAATGCGGAGCCAAACACAGCAACCTTCAGAGCAGCCCATCCCTGGGGAAGGAGGGCTGTGCACGGAATCACAATGCAGGACTTGCACATCGTGCCTGAAGAGCAGGGAAATGTAACAGCTTCCCCAAGCTTGAACATAACTGACCCTGCAAAGAGAAAGAGTCACTTCTGGGAGGTAGATTTCTGGGTGGGCAGCTGCATTATGGAAAGCCAGGTGATGGGGGTATTTTCTATTTTTAATCTTGGACACACCTTCGCTGGAAACATTCTTCTTTTACCAGGATAACCTTCACGTGATGTGTTTTCAGACCATCGACCCAGCCTGTTCAGATCCCCCTGCAGAGCCTCCCTGCCCTCCAGCAGATCAACACTCCCACCCACCTTGGTGTCATCTGCAAACTGACTGAAGGTGCCCTCGATCCCCTGCCCACTGATGAGGACACTGAACTGGACTGGCTCCAATCCCAAGCCCAGGGGAACCCCACTTGTGACCAGCCCCAGTAGGATGTAACTTCACTCCCCACCACTCTCTGGGCCCAGCTGTTTTTTACCCAGCACACAGTGCACTCATCCAAGTCATGGACAGACAGTTTTTTCAGGAGAAAGCTTTACTAAAGTCCAGCTAGACTACATCCACAGCCTTTTCCTAGTCAAACAGGACTTGCCTTTCCTAAACCTCTGCTGGCTGGGCCTGATCCCCTGGTTGTCCTGTACGTGCCATGTGATGGCAAGTGATCAAATGATCAAAATGATCTGCTCCATGACCTCCCCTAGCACTGAGGGCAGGCTGACAGGATCCTCCTTCTGATCCTTCACGGAGATGGGTCACGCTGACCAATTTCCAGTCACCTGCTGAGCCAGGACAGATGATGAAAGATGGAAAGTGGCTCAGTGAGCACTTCCACCAGTTCCCTCAGCACCCTTGGGTGGATCCCATCCAGTCCCCTGGACTTGTGATGTAGCAGGTCACTGATCCACCCTTTGGATTATGGGGCTTTATCCTGCTCCCTGTCTGTGCCTTCCAGCTCAGGGGACTGGGTGCTCTGAGGACAACAGGTCTTGCTATTAAAGACTGAGGCAAAGAAGGCATTAAGTGCCTCAGCTTTTTCCTTGTCCTTTGTCACTATGTTTCCCCCTTTTGCTGCCAGCCTTTTTATAGAAACGTTTCTTACTGTCTTTTATGGCAGTAGCCAGATTAAGTTCTAGTTGGGCTTTGGCCCTTCTGGTTTTCTCCCTGCATAACCTCAGGACATCCTTGTAGCCTGCCTGAGTTGCCTGCCCCTTCTTCCAAAGGTCTGATGCAGAGCATTAGAGGAGATTTATGTTTACTGCTGAGTTAAAGGTCAGGAATGGAGGCTTCCTCCCTTCCCCATCTCTCCCCTCCTCTCCTCTGTGAAGAGACTAAGGCTGCATAATCTGCTGCGTTTGTTTTCATACAAGAGCTGCTTTTAAGCACTGCCCTGATGATCACACAAGGGTAAGCAGATGAAATCCAATAAGTGGCTCTACAGGACAAGACACATGACGAGACAGCCTGCCAGACTCCTGCTCTAATGTACACGCTGAAAAGCAGCTTATGCAGAGCCTGGGTAAAGAATGCTTTGTTAGGGAACACAGGCAGCTCACACTGCAGTGTCTGTTCTCCATTAGCCATCCATTTAAAAACACTTCTGATTATTTTGGAAGTACTTGCACTGCCCTTTCTCGAACTCAATATTTGCAGTTAATTGCATAACTAGCGCACTTGCCTGCAATTTAAAAGCACATTAAACCCAATTTTTATTTAAAACAGCCATGTTTCCACTCAAGCACTGAAAATATCAGCAGATCCAGCAGATAGTGTTTCAAAGCAAGACACCTCTGCTTCTGGGAGTGTACATGTGCACTTCACTGTGCCCAAGAGACTGAAATAGGGCAGAGGACGTGGCCATACAGACCAGTACCTTCAGGGTTAAACAGAAACCAGCCATCATGTGCTTTTCTGCAAAAATCTAATCTAAGAATGCCCTGCACAACAACAATGGGCAAGGCACTATGCTCATCAGTCCCCCTATGCTCATCTAAGCAGCCTTTCACACCTTTTAGGGAAGGCTGTCTTCATCCTGGTCATTTTTGCTGCTGGAGGCCCAGACAGCAGCCACAGTGAAAAGCAGAGCATGACAAAACAAATCCTTTTTTTAAATTATTTTTATGTGTCCATTTATATAAAAGGATTTATGGGGTGGTGTGGGGCATTCACCACTCTTTTGTGGCTTTGCTGGAGAGATGTCCCCTCAAAGCCCTCGGCAGAGCCTGCAGTACATGAGCCCTCTCCTCTCTCCAGCCTCACCTTCCAGGAGCTCCTCAGCATTCCACACACACAATCCTCCACCCCAGCAGCCCCTCCATGCTGCAGCTTCAAAAATCACAGCCAAACAAGTTTTATACAAGCATCATCTCAGCACTCATAAATCTCCCCCTGGAAACGGGACTGAAGCGCTGACGTTACTGGCTCGGTAGAGTGGGAAGTTCTGTATTTACTGGGGACCTGGTCTTTTTTCTTTTTAAATAAAAAAAGTCCAAAATGATCAGGTTTTGGTTCAAGCTCACCCAGCCTGTCTAGGAGAACCAGAATTGCATCAAAGCTCACAAATACATGAAGGCAGGACTGACATCTCTGTCAATGGGCATGGCTGCAACAATGGCCCTGCTGCCACCACCCCCACCACTCCTTTCTGGGAAGTTCTTCAGACACTTTATCATTTTAATTTGGAAATATCAGCACATCTAAATAAATATAACATAAATACGAAGACAAAGGACATTATGCTCCCCTGCAATATTAGTAGTCAGTATGTTGAGTTTGCTTTCTTGAAATACTTCTTCAAAAACGTCCAACATAAACGAGTAGAAGTGCTTAATTATGAAACTGGATATTTTAATTCCTTTCAGC